>JAQISU010000239.1:0-342500 GCA_029339505.1 Unio delphinus
AAAATCAAAAGTTTATTTTACAACTTTAATCTTTAGGAATTGTTTAGTAATAATATGATTATCTGGGATTTAATTCTCAATACCATAAGCTCTTTTTACATTTGTTACTTTGTATTTTGGGAGACAAAAATTGGTTGTCTTGTATAAGGCCTGTTGCATATCACACTTATCAACAGAGTCGTAATAGGTTGAACTAATATGGCGAACGACCCATCATAAACAAATATTGTATGAAGAGTATTCACGCTATTGTACTCGTGTTTTTACAGCGAAATTCGGCAATACTGTTACTAAATAAGAAGATTACTTGATTTGTTTAAGGAAATGCAATGTCTTTAAACTTTCTGACAATATGCTTAAAAAATAGCATATCCTATGATTTTCCCACCCGTATACAAGCAAAATTGTCTAATTGGTGGTTTTTCCTCCCTTTGTTTTAACTTTCACGCACCCTCTTCCAAATACCAACTATTTCAATATTTTATTAATATTTTCTACGTCATACAGTCATTTATAAGCACACCTCATATAAATTGTTTACATATTCGGCATCTCTATTTGACAATGAAATGTTTTATTCAGTTAAATTTGACACTGAAGTCTATTCCTTTTGCAGTTATATGTTAAACTGATTTCAAAATACCGAATATCATCAAAACGAGGTAGAAGTAGACTCCATTTAAGATGACTGCCTTCTATTGAATTTAACTGATTATTTATTGAATTTAACACATTAAAGACATCCAAATATACAAACATACAGACAGACAGCTATGTTGGATGCAGTGACAATCCTTATCAGTAAAATGTCAGAAATTACCTAATGTATTCAATAAATCCATTCGACAATGTATCATAAATCTAGTTTGATCGGTTTAATTTTACACTGTAGGCTACTGCTTTAATACATGACTTGTCAATCAATTTACCTATAAAAAAAATATAAACCCACTCCAGTAAAGTTCTCTCTGTATTGGTTTATTACATTGAATAAATTAAAATAATAAACAGCATGTACTGTCCTCACAGATGTTTTACATCTAACGTGTCTTCAGAAATCATCTATCCGACAACCACCTCTCCACCACTGTAATGAAAAAAGAAGGGGAAAACGCATTAATTGTATGTACATATACCGTTTATAAATGGTGAACTTAAGTTATGATAACATGACCCATTTTATAACAGTTTTGTTGAAAGGCATAACCGCTGTGCAGACTTATGATAATAAAATGTTTTGGTCATTTAATGAAAATGAATCTTATTGAAAATTGAATCATCCCTGAAGAAACTTCCACATTGATCATAGATCGAGAATAATGATAATTAGGAGACAATGAAATTAGAAACCATTTCAGTTTAGATATGCTCTGTTGTTCTATTTTGATCCGAGTATTATCACTAAATGAAAAGAGTGTATCAGACTGAACTTTGAAATTGTTATCTTGCTCTCTTACCATTATAACAGAACAACAGCAGAAGGATTTTGTACAGTTGCCCTTCCGTTTACGTTAGTTATTGTAAGAATCCTACTCGTTGTCGCCTGCTGGATCCAGGGACGTCATTTCAGATTTTTTCAGGGGAGAGGAACAAGAATTTACGGGCTTGGTAAATTTCGTATATAGACCACAGTAGTTTTACAGCACATGCAAATTAGTGGCGTGGGGCAAATCATGTCTGTATCAGCTCCAAATATAATATCGTTCATGTAGGCACAAATCATGTAAATTGACTTTCATTTTCCAAGAGCTTCAGTTTCCTCAACATTCGCTCATTAGGTCTCATTCATCAACAAAAGGTAATAAACTTGATATGGCTACAAGGCCAATAGATTTAGAAACAACTGTGGAGAGAATCAAACGTTGAGAACATCAAAAGTATCAGTAAGTACCCGAAGGCTGTCTGCTACAAAGGTTTCAATCTCAAGACGCTTAGCAGGCATTAGTAAAGAATAATTAGCCTGTCCGTCTTTCAATACAGACGATTTCATCCTAACTTGTAAGGCACTCAAATGTTTTGACAGGGTTTGTTTTTCTTCAACCTTGTGTCTTATTTGCTATAATGCAATCGTAGACAAACTTATATCAGTAAGTAACACGACATGAATACATGGCGTGTGGCGATTTTAATTTTATGCCACCACTGTGGTGGGTGCGTTATAATGGTTGTGGTGGGGTGCTCCCAAAATTTCATTTAAATTATTATGGAAGTCCCACCTGGGATCGATTTTGTAGGAAGTGAAAATAGTGATTTAGAGAGCGATAAAGCTTCGAGCTCCAATCGCCAATGCTGACTGTTAAATTATTGAGTACACAAACATATGAAATTCAAATTAATAACAATTTAATACAATTCAATAGTTAAAAGATAATAATTCTCCTATCACTCTTCTTCTTCTTCGCGACCAAGTGACAGCCTATTGCATCATTTGATTTATAGTGTCAGATAGCTTTTCAACATGTCCTTTTTTCCCACTATCCAACCAATTCTTTCTCTCCTGTCGACTTCCCTCCTAACTCTTTCCCCTTCTTGACTGCTTCTTCTCCAATGTCTCCTCCTCGACTCCTTTTCCGACTAGCCTTCGATTCACAATCAACTTATCCACTAGTCTTTATTTCGTCTCCGTCCGGGACTAAACTGTACCGGACGTCTGTGCCCATAACGCTTCCAGTACGAAGCTCTGTCTTTCTTAGAATTGCCAAAGTATCCCCGCCAAATTACGGGTGGCTTTACCGGATTATTGCTTTATCCTTCCAGCACGATATTTGAGCAAATACTAAGCTCCTAGCTCGAAAATATTAAATTAAATTCGGATTGAAATGGTGACCACGTCCTCTCTAAATTCCGGTTGGATGTCGATTCTACTATCACATTAAACTTAGCAGACAAAGCCCCCGGGCCGTCTGTCAATGTGGTGAGATTTGCAACGCCTATAAGGGTCCATTCTTCTTGAACAAAACGTTCAACGTCCGCGTGCGAATTTTCACCTCCTACCAAGCTGGGTCCTTGTACCCTTATCATTTTTTGGTTCCTTTGACTTACGCAATCGAGGGAAGGGCAAGGTGACATTGTATGTGCAGTTTTTAGACAATTGTTTTTGGGTGATAATTTGCGAACTACACTTGACCTTTATATTCATAGGACTATCTTTCAATAAAAGTGATGATTACTTGAACTATGACGATTGTCAAGAGGAACACAATTTTAAATTTCGTTTCACATTCTCGTGGTGTTGTGCGTAACACCCATGGGTCTGGTTCACGTTTAGTATGGTGGTTTTAATTAAAAGTAGGGTTGGGGATTTGTTGAGGGGTGGAATGGGGGCGGACTTGCGACTTGGAGGATAGATTTGAATTATTATATATTAATTAATTAATATGTATCGTCAAATTACATCATTTATTGTAAGGTGTGAAAATATACGATATTTGATGAGAATAGTAGAGTGTAAGTATAAACTTATGCCAAAGAATCCATAAGATAAGATATATAAATTTAAAAGAAATACTTTAATGAATTTACTTAATATATTATGACATTTTCTAATATGTAACAATCTATCTCATAATCTCATTCTTGCATATACTATCTTATACTTTTAGTTTGAAACTCGCATTTGACGATAATGATAATGATGTAAGCACGTATACACCTACTTCAACTGCAACTTCTAGAAATCAAATAACAACATAAATGAAAGTATGTTTACTTAAGTTTATATTGTGTAAGGGTAGAGTCTTTGCCTAATCGATTATTCTCGTGTCTTTGTTATAATAAGTACTTAATTTAAGCTCTGACCTTGTTTACTAATTTGATGAAATTTTCAGTTTGAAATGGCCTACATTCGTGACATTGTGTTGTGTCTAGGTCCGATGAAAATATGTAGAAAAAGAACTAGGACTTATTCATTCCTATCTTAAGATCAGTCTGTGGAATCGTTTTAGTTTTGATCTGTTATAATTTGAGAGGAACAATTTATTTAAATAAATCTTATAAATCACAGAGTGCTCATTTAGTATTCTATCTAAAGCATATATCAGTAATCGTTTTCATGGAATAGGTAGCCTGTAAAGTGACCACTATATCAATCAATGTTGCTTACTGATAAATCTGCGCAATACAACTAAGCTTTATAGGATAATTGCCCATGCATAGAAAAATCACTCCGTATGTTTGATTCGTGACTGAGTTTTGCTGAATGAAACAATACAAAATTTGTCTGAATTTGTTTACGAGAACATAAGAGGACAGGGTATTGTTTCCTTTAGATTTAGTTTTTGTTAGGATCATTATCTTGTCTTTCGTCTCGTTTTTAGCTTATATTAAGTGATAGAGTGAAGATTCAATTCAAAGTTTTAGTAAGCTTATCCTATAGTTATGGTCATCGTTACTTAGAATGCATTTTGATGACCCCAATAAGAGTTTGATACATTAGTACTTGGACAAATACAAAGCTGTGAACTTGTCAGCCATTACTATGATAATTTGCATACACAGAAACTTTACCCCTTCCTTCTACTCACATAAGCATTACACATACAATGTAAATAATCTATAGAATACTTATCTTTTTACACGAGTTCCGAAATCCTAAGGGGGATGGGATGAGGGTATATAATGCGTACTGCTTTATTCAGGGATGAAAATTGTATCGGATCGACTATTTTATCTGACACGACAGCTCAGTGGACTTCGATCTAAGCATTTCTAGCAGTATCTCCTTTAATTTGGGCCAATGTACTTTCCGCTACCGTTTGATAGACGGTGCAGAGTATGACCCGTGATGTTGACACCACATAAAATATCCGAGTAAGTTGATCTGCATACCATTGTTTATGCATCCACAAAAAATTAATTGAATAATTGGTCAAATATATTTGAGTTGTTGAAAATTTTACTCACCATTGGCACAAACTTAAAAAATATGAACCATCCAACCTGAACATTAACTGTTAGCAAATATGATTCAGTGTACGTTTTCAAGTATTATTGTAAAAACGTTAAGACATTGAGAATTATAACTTTTGTATAGAGAAATGAACAATGACAGATTTTGTTTTTCGTTAACACTACTATCACTACCAATATTCTTACCTGGGTGCTGTTTGGTTATAACCTAACTTGCAGATGAAGTTTTTCCCTAGATTGCATTGCTCGTCTACCCAATTCTCAAGCAGATGGATGGCTAAACAGTTTGCAGAAGCGTAGTTGTCCGGCTGATGTGCCCCCCATTTACTGTAAGGAGTACGCGACAACTCTATTTTGCTGGTCTCCCAGATCCATTCCCCCTCCACGATGGTGTCAGATGCCCCCAGCCAAAAGTTGTCTGCATCGAAATGATATCAATAATAATAATAATAATAATAATAATAATAATATAGTTATTATTATTATTATTATTATTATTATTATTATTATTATTATTATTATTATAAACTTATGCAACATGCAAAACCACATCAAGCATAATTCTTGGGATCAAACATGTTCTCGGGTGTAAGTGTTGACAATCACATCACAAAGAGTTTATGCAGAAGAGAAATACGTCTTATCATAAATATAAAGACCAAAGGACGAGCAATGAACACCATTGGATATGTATTATAAAATAAGTTTGTGTCCCATAAATTCACATCTAAGTATTCCACACAGGAGTCTAAACGGGCAACGAGTAAGCCATAGCTGTCCCATTTCATTTTCGTATTGATGGGACGGGGGTGCAAATTATAAATAAAGGAATCAACAGAGAGGGCGAACCAAGCTTTTTAGAAGGTTATAGTTACTAAACTAAGGCTTCTAGAGAGGACGAATAAGGCCCCATTTGCTGAACTAAGACTTCTTACAAAAACGAAACAATTACGCCAATAACACCAAACCGATGCGTATAACTGAGAGTCTTTCTAACGGGTCATTTAATTTTATTACCTCGTTGGGGTGTTTTTATTATGCGCGTGAGCTTAACCGACATGACACTTATTCGAGGTCGCACCCTCTCTGCTGCTATCAACTAAAATTTGTATCAAGACCAACTCGGTATCTCGACCGTGGGTTATGTAAATGTATCGTTATAAATCCATGCGGCGGGGATAACTGAGCCCGAGTAAATAACTTTCTTAAACGATCATAATCAATATCACCGTCATATCAGTTCTAAAATATATATTTATTTATTTATTTATTTATTTATTTATTTATTTATTAGCGTATGTACACCAGCGGGCAGGACCGGTCTTCACCTGGCTACGGTGAGCGAGAGCTTTCAGCAGATAAATAGTGCCATTTAAGATTGCATAGAAAAAATGCAGCCATAGAGCATTAAGGTACCTGGAGTAGTGTACGGAATTACCACTGCGAAGCTACATCACTAAAAGGCCATTTAGGAGAAACATTCTTCACGACGCTTCGAACAAAGGAAAATGGAGGCAGCCACGAGGAAAACCAAAACGGACGTCACTACACGAGGTTAAATGACTTCACTAGCGATGGGGACTGAAGTGGAAGGGACCAGTGGCTTAATTTGCTAACACCTGAAAAACGTCAGAGCCGTGGGAGAATAACAGATGGAAACTTGCGGAGCCATGAGAAAATTCTGGCACTGCTAACGGACTGCACCCCGAGAAGACTGCCTGCGGAGCAAGATGTGAACAATTTTCACATTTGCCTGAATAATAGGGTTTCTCATTTGGTTACGAGAACCCTCTTTGAACAATCTCCATTACAAAACCTGACTTGATCAATTTTGAATACCGCTCAAAATTAACAAACTATATTACCAAACCATGACTACACTTTTATATGTCGCATAGACATATTAGTTAAACAAATTTGTTATGGACTTATGATATGTACACTTTTGTACTAGAAAACTGGTATAGTTATGATGTTAAAGAAAATTCTACGACTCTAATATTTGATTCAATTGCACAGGTGGCTTACACAATATTTGTACTTTTTTGTCCATTAGTATAACTGGACTGAATTTGAAATAAGTATGGCTAGGGCGATTCAGGGCTGTTAACATCCATGTGCTGGCTTTCCGGGACTTTTTTTTCTCCTTTTCCGTGAACAGACTCCATCAACAAGACGATATGAGAAAACTATTTTTCTCTCGTCATTATTTGGTGCTATTGCACCCCTAGTACGTCACCTCCGATTGGTTGATAGGGTTGAGTGTGTGATGGGTCTATTCCCACTAACCCAGGTCTTACAATTCATGTCGATAGCCCCTCTGTAGGGACGACCCAATTAAATAGACACTATGTGCGCATAAATGTCCGTGGGGATGTGGCACCATTCTTTACCCCACGGGAAAAATTAAATAACTACCTTTTGGTAGATAAACTAGTGAACAAATGACCCTTCGTGGCCGGTTTCACTTTAATTCAAACTAAGTAAATGTACACCAGCTATTACAATTTTTCCCGATTACCGAGTAACATATATCACATATGTGGTGTGTTTATGTCTTCCGCGCGAGAATATTCGAGTAATGATGTATCTAAGTCATCTCATTGATGCAGCAGATGTCAAATGTTCTACTGCTGAAAATTGGTTAGTGAGACAGACAATATGGCAAAATTATCTACCACCGCCTAAAACAATTCAGTATGCATATTTTGATGTCAGTGTTCCAGGTGAAATTAATCAGATGGATATTTTATTTTACCACACGATACTATTAAAGATGGTAGCAGTGCCATATTAACCCATGCCATGGCTCGTGGCTTCGAGCTTCTTTGGGCCCCTCGATATCCACCAGCGAATTTTGCTCTCTTTTAATTAATACAAGCTTACCAAAAATGATTTAAAAAGGTGGAATTTAGCAGCAGTCTGATTGTTGTGGCATGGAATTGGAATTTTTTTAATGTGGAATTTCGATTACACAGCATTGCCATGGCATGGCTAAAGGTTGCATGGGCCCCAGCTCTTGATGGTCCCTTGGCTTCAGCCTAGTCATCTTTATGGATAAAACGGCCCTGGATCGTAGACGTTGATTAACATCCAAATACGCGATAACTGTCGTTGATGTTGCGAGTAAATATAAAGAAGCAGAGCCATTATTATCAAAGACAGCGAAAGAATTCTATCATGAACACCTGATTTGTTTGTGACAAGTTTTTTTGAGAATATTAAAAGTGTATTTTATTGTTATTAAGGAAATGTTGAAACTAACATGATCGGGTAATCTTTCATACGCGAATTTAGTAAGTTTGTGTAAATTAGGCTATGTAAAATTATACCTGTCAAGCGTTTGGGAGATATTAGTTAAAACGTGGTTCAGTTGGTTTGTAATATCGAGCTCATCAGTATAACTAGTGTCATCAGCTAAAATTTCACATGGAGCTAGAGGCATCATGTTAACTAAAGGTGTAATGTAAATTCACGAAAGACCCCATATCCAGTCATTCATTACTAACGTTGTTTGTTTGTTTGTTTGGGGGTCTTTTGTTTGCTTTTTTGTGCGGGGGTTGGGGTTGGGGGTGTATATTATGCCAGTCTAGTTTCATAGAATGAAATCTCATCACTTTACTAATGAAATCAATAAAGTGAGCAAAGAAGTCATGTATCATATATATATATATATATATATATATATATATATATATATATATATATATATATATATATATATATATATATATATATGATGCTTATTTTTAATTAAATGTAATACTTATTCTGAAGCAGAATCCTTGCAGTAATCATCAATTATCTCATGTTCAACTCTGAAAATAGAGAACGTTACCTTCACGATTTCTGACATATTGATTATCTTCCTTTCCACGCACCCTGCCCATCTCCTAGTTACATAGTATCCCTCTGTAGTAATTGAACTTATACCGTATTATTAAAGCTATTGGAAACTGTTAGTAAAAAATTTTAAAAAAGTAACAGTGTATTTTGACTCTTTCTAAAGAATCGAAGTCGAACATAATAATACCCGTCTTAAAAACTGAAGTACCTAGTGGAAAGATTTTATATGTTATTTGGAAGAGATAGATTTACAGACAAATGGATGAAACAAAAGCATAACGTGTGTGTGTGTGTGTGTGTGTGTGTACATACGTCCTAGAATCTTTATTTCGGTTTCTATAAAATGTCCTTCCCTTTCACTCTCGATTTCTGCCAGGTAGCCTCCTTGAACGATGCACATTTCCTGATCCAAGATACAAAGACAGAGGTAAATGATATATGTAAGATAAGCGGCACACACACACACACACACACACACACACAACAAGTTTGGCAAATAACAATCCCTTCGAGCACGCTGCATCCAGAAATGTATCGTAGGGTTAGGTAAAAATAATGATAACTGTAAAGAACGAACATTATATCACTAGTTTTTAATTTAATTAGTGTTTTCTACTTACACTGAGTCCTTGTCGAAGGCAATTACAAAAACAATATGTTTATACTCGTATTATAAGCCACTAAGATTTGATTCAGTTGATTTGAACAAAAGAAGTATAAAAAGATAATTCATTTGATACAAAGTTTGTTTTTACCTCTTTTCTATAAATTGGATTTGATGAAATCAAGTTTCCTAAATAATCCCTGTAGATATAAAATCAGTTGTCTTCGCATATTAACAATGGGTTTAAATCTATTGCCCTCGTTATTAACAAATTACTTTTAGGAAAGGATATACAGTTATAGTTCATAGAAAGTTGAAATAAAATTCATTTCTGAGGGTATTTGAAAATAAATATAAGTAAACCAATTCATAGTATCTATATGAAAAGCAAGTAGTAACACCCTATTTCAGTGATTCTATTATCGTGTGTTAAGAAGTATGTCGTCATATTACCATTGCTTCTGGCCACGAGAGGATGTCTCGGCTGAAGAAATAGCAGTTTTCGTCGTGGTTTAACCATCCTTGCTGACACTGACCACTGACTAAAGTAGAAAGAAGAAAAAATAATTGGTAGAGAATGAACATATCTTTTATTTGGCCTTATTTCGTTTTTCTTATTTGTGTTTGTGATTTGTTTTTGATAGTCAGTTTTAAAACGAGTGCAGCAAACAAAGATGATTTTTACTCCACATATAAATTATGTGCTGTGCAATATGTTATATCACACTTCCACAATATAGAGATTTACATTATACCATGCAAAATGTTCGATCGTACTTCCACACTTTACGTACATATATTATACCATGCAATATGTTGTAAGGCAGGTATGGTCATTTATTATCTTGCTGAAAAATTAACTGACATTGTACTTCATTCTAACATAGTCTCATTACAGGCCGATATCACAGACAGACTACTCCTTAACAGTGTAATAACAAAGGAGTGCTGTACGTGTGGAGAAGACGAAGGATGGGGAGAGAAGATAAGCTGCTGGATGACGACAGGAACAGAACTCACGAAAGAACAGAAAATGTTCAGTGTTATTTGTTAATTATCCCATCCTTGGGAAATTTTTACATCTAATCTTTGATGAATTTCTACGAAATATAATTTCTTTGAAAGGGATATATAAACGAGGTTTATAAGACTGAAATAAACTATTACAACTGGTTTTTAAAAAGTAGTAGTAGTAGTAGTAGTAGTAGTAGTAGTAGTAGTAGTAGTAGACGACATACACTTGTATCAGTAAGTCATTAAAGTATTCTCTACATAACCTAAAGAAAATCGTGAATACTTACCTAAAACAGAAGTAGACAAAACACCAAAAAGGAAGGCGCATAAATACATTGCAATTTCTTAGGTTTATAGGTAACTGACAAATTGTAAAGGTGGACGTTTTACTTGATATTAAGTGAAAAGAGATAAGAACCAACCATCCTATAACTTATAATGGCATAATGAGATAAGAACCAAGATGGCATGACACGAAGACATAAGATATGATTTGAACATAATCATAAATCTTTGTGGAGGTCAATTATATGTTGTTTAATCAGTAAACCTCATAGATGTGTGTATGTGTGTGTGTACGTGAGAGAGAGAGAGAGAGAGAGAGAGAGAGAGAGAGAGAGAGAGAGAGAGAGAGAAAGAAAGAAAGAAAGAAAGAAAGAAGGAGAAGGGGGTAACATTCTTTAAATTTTTTAGTCATATCGCTAAGCTGTCTGCATTGTGGCGTAGTGATGTCCAGCACTGGACTATAATGCCGCATTTTGAGGTGTGTCACTTTATCAATCTCTGGTCGAAATCTAGTGCCCCGTTAAAGTTATAAATAGATCACGTGATGACCTGGGTGGGGCAGGGTACTTTAAACAGCGAGACCGTATTGTAACCAGTGATTGTATAAATAATATATATTTTTCCTGCAATATGTTTTTTCTCTTTCACAACCGAGTTTTCATTATTATGTCAAATACGCACGAGAAGGGAGAGGGAAACGGATTATTGATACTTTTATCGTTATTTTCATATGTTATTTATGATTAATGAATGAGTAGAAATTCATTATTAGTCTATAGGCCTGCATTTGAAAGAATGTTTATATATTCATATTAATGTGCCATGGGCGGTTCACAATTTTTATTCATATATATATATATAAGTACTTTCTAAAGGACAACATATATTTCTCCACCTTGAATGTGAAAAAGAATGCTTGATCAGAAGTAATAAATTCAAAAGGAGTTTTTGATGCGTCATTGCTTGACATACAGAAGTTAATTTCCAAACGGCCAATATAATTGTTGAAGACTTTTGTACATCATATGTATCTTTGCCGAGCAGACGTTTGATCAAATTGCAAGTTTTAGTATCCCTACAGGGAAACATCATGAGATGGCTGTTAGTTGTCCATTCCAAGTCATCAGACTATACATTGACCTCAGGTCGATTAGTTTGCCATTGAAAATTAAAATGAATGTTTTTTTAGACCCAACGCCTTTCCTTCACTATAAAACCTGACACTACTTGAGCCGGCATTAAAGGTTATTTCAAATGCGTTCTTCAGACTCATTCATTCAGTAAGTTCCCTTCCAGTTATTTTCATCAGATACATAGACTGCAATATTTTATCAGATTAATAAAGTTTGCCATCAGCAATACAGTATTCATTATTGTTGGGTATTTTCGGAAAAGGGTCTTTCGATATTTAACTGTATAACGAGCTCATACCGCATTCACATTTTCTACATTAAAATAGCATTGCATTAATTCAAAGTTTCTACACTAAGTGCCATTGTATTTTGGACTAAATGTTGTCTTATTATTTCTCAGGCTATAGTTAAGAGTTTCCTCTAACCCTTGCCACCCAATTTTGATATGTGGACATTTGTGTTTGGATGGGTAAGCCGCAACATAACTATCCAAATATCACAAATGGGATGGTAAGGGTCAGAAAATACTTTCCTACTCGGATTTTAAACTGGTATCATAAAAGTCTCCCGTTCTAACCTTCAAAGAATATCTTTTCCGAAACAATGTGAAATTCTCTAGTTGAAATCAGCTTGTGTGTGTGTGTGTGTGTGTGTGTGTGCAGAGAGAGACAGACAGACAGACCAATTAACTGAAAATAATGTTTCGTAGCAGTATTGATGTATATTGCTTTTTTGTCCAAATCGGATGTTTTATCCTTGTTCGTTAACTTTGCATGACTGAAGGGAATTTATATGTGTTTAAATACATAAAAATAATGTAACAAGATAACCGGGCGTGATTTCGGATTTACAACACAACACATTTGCTGGTCATACAATTAAAATGTTTAATGACAATTGATTTGAATGACAAATTAATTATGATTAATATGTGCGTGTATACATAAAATTACACAGTATAAGGACAAAGATGAATAACTCACAGTAGTTTCACTACATAAAGAATGATGCGTTTTACTCAAACAGTACACAATAGTATTTTACTTGTATAGTTAAAATGTAAAATGTATTTAGTAAAATAGTTACATTATGTAACCAAAAAGGAACAGATATACAAATTATATCTACAGTCCCAAAAACTCACTGGGTTTTACGAGCCCCAACAATTAACCCATGGCTAAAATTTACATGCATGGGAGTTATATAATATTCAGCTCTACGATTGGTTTGGTTCTCCTTTCCTGCTGATATCGTGGACTTCATAGTTAGCTCTGCAGATGATAACACGTCGACTCCGATCATTCTGATCACCCTGTTCACCACTACAGCTGTTCTGTTCACTGTTCTCTCTGGTCACTATGTTCAGCTCTACCGGTCACATGTCACTACGGACATTCTGGTCAGTAAAAAATATAACTAACATCGTGTACTATGCATGACACGGGCATATATGATATAAACGTAATGATGTTACATATAGTAAGCTATACAGAATATATTATCGGCACAATAATTACAAAACAATACACAAGTTCAGAAGTGAACTGAACCGTGCCAGATAAAATTCCTACAGGACTGAATGCCTCCTAAATATGCAACTTTGTATTGCCGATATAAATCTCTTGCTAAGTCAAGAAGAAGAATTTAGAAAATATTTGTATTATACCACGTAGACCGAATTTACATAGAAAATATACAAACATAAAAGTGGTAGTACGATAGTTATTACTTATACACAAGAAATTAATAACTCACATACCTCTACAGCTGAAGATGTGCAAGCCCTTAAAGTATACCCGCTTACTGGCAAGACCTTGCGTAAAGTAAAGATGTTTACCTTGTTATATATATATATATATATATATATATATATATATATATATATATATATATATATATATATATATATATATATATATCTCAACGTTAGTTTGTTTGTTTGTTTGATTAGGATTTTTAACGTAGCTTTAATATATAAAAAATACATATATATATATATATATATATATATATATATATATATATATATATATATATATATATATATCAATGCCGGGTATCGTTGTACACAAAAACGAAATGCGAGTACATGTATTTAATAAATAAAAGAGTGTATACAATTCTGTGACACAGATGGTCCACTAACATGATAAATGGAAAGCTATCGTGTAGGCTATATGTTCCAGGGAACGAAGCGGAACAATGATTACGATGATGATGATGATGATGATGATGATGATGATGATGATGATGATGATTATGATGATGATGAAAAGCGGAATATAATTATTTGTATTTACAATAATACGCACTTTCGTCCGTTGCGCAAAATAATTGTAGAAACTCGTTTACGTTTTGTGTCTTTACTTGATAAGAGGAGACCTGAATATTTAAGGAAAACTATCGAGCATTTATGGATACACATTAACCCCTGTATGCGGCGTGGTTTGGAACTGCGTCATATCTTGCTAACATAAAGACGTCATTCTACTGCATATCGCATAAATACCGGAAAACTTTAATATCAGATTTAGCTCTACCCTTGTGCCAGTAGCTGCATATTTTTGGTTTCAGACACATCGATAGTTCCGATCTTTTTACCTCTAGGCTACAGAGTGTCTTTTGATGAGACTCTTTGAAACAATTTTGTTTGTTTCAAATGTATTTTGCAGCACGACGGTTAAACTTTCAAAATTCTTCAATTTATTGTTTCATATGCTTCCTTTTTTCATACTTCTAAATGACGGTTTAATTCTTACCATGATCAATTAATACAAGAATAAGAGAACTGTTCATTTTTTTCATTCTCAAGTTTCATAATTATTTGACTCAGACATGCGTTAGAATGCAAAGAATTTTTTTCCGCAGACCAACATATTTGTCATGCTCTTTATTCTCTCATATAATAATTACAACGTATACACGAATGCTCGAATTTCGAATGGATGGGATTGCAGAAATTTCACTTCTTGCCGGGGTTCATCTCGCAAATGTAAGAAAGTGATGCCCCATGGCATGATTCGTCGCGCCAAGTTCCATCTGCAGCAATTGCCATACAATTTTCAGCTCCCCCTCCGTTCGGATTTCCGGGATACCAATTTGAATAGGAAGATGGCCTAAGCTCCGTCTTTGAATTTTGCCATACCCACTCTCCTTCTACTATGGTATCTGATCCGCCAATCCAAAATTCTCCTGTAACGTAAAATTTAAAACGAGCATTAATACTTTATCTTATTGTATACAAGACTATATCAGATATATGATGGTTGTTCATCCATTTTTAGTCTATCATAAAAAAAATTTAACATTTGTCTCCCGAACACCTACTGTCAATAGTGAATTGATGCATAGTAGGTAAAATGTAGCTCTGGGAATTCCATCATGCAACAGTGATTGATAAATATTATAGAAAATATAGCTCTGACAATCCCATCATGCAGCAGTGAATTAATCTATACTATGGAAAATGTAGAGCTGCAACAGTAGATTAATGGATGCTGATAATAATAATGCTTTATTTATAGAGGATGACTACTCATTAGTCAAGGATTATTCTTCCTTGAGACTCTCTTATAAAGAGTATAACAAATGCACATTATATGAAGATAGCAATAATTAGTGCTTATGTTAGCATGTTTGGTATTAAAATACTAAATTCCATTATCTATTAAAAACACATGCATGCACATAATATCTCTTCTTAAATACTCTAATATTTTCAGCCGATTTTACATGTAGTGGAAGTTTATTCCACAGAACTGTACCAGAGTATTGAAAACTCTTATTGAATTGCTCTGTTCTTTGGTTTTGGTACTAGAAGGTTTCCATGTAATATTGATCTCAACTGGTATTGTGTTGAAAAGGCCTGAATACGTCCTGAAGATACTCTGGTGAAGTTCCATGTGGACATTTATATAAAAGAACTGCCTTGTGAAAATCTATCCTGCCATATATTGTGAACCATTTGAGTTCTGTAAGTAAAGCTTTTGAATGATGATCAACAGATGCATCTAAAATTACATTTGTTGCTCATTTTTGAAGTTTATAAATCCTGTCAAGCTTAGATTTAGCACAGTTTCCCCATACATTAGAACAGTAATCCATTGTTGGAAGAATATATGACTTGTAGTATAGATTGCGAGTTTCCATAGGTAAATATTTTTTTATTCTGCTGAGAAGGGCAATTTTGGATTACAATGTTTTACAAAGCTTATCAATATGGTCATTCCATAATACATTATTATCTATGGACACACCTACAAGCCTTTCATGTTTGACATTTTCTAATGGATGATTGTTTATTGCAAGAGATAGTTTTGGGTTCCCTGACTTGTGTATCTTTTGTGTCGTCCCAAAAATCATACATTTTGTTTTACCTTCATTAATTACCATCCTATTTTGTTGTGCCCAGTTTTGGACTCTAATAAGGTCCTAGTTGTTACTGGAGATGCTTATGAAGAAATTGTTGAACATTTCCACAATGTCATGTACAGATGTTGCTATATCATCATTTTGCCTAAGTCTAGGGAAAAGACAACTGTTATTGGGTGGGTTCAGCTCTTTTAGATGCTTCCACAATGTTTTGGTACTCTTACTTTCATTAATAGCCTTTTTATAGTAGTTCTATTTTGCCTTATCTTTCAGATGCTTAATTTTATTCCTCCACTTTCTATAGCTTTTCATGTCTTTTTTCTTGTGGAAATTATCTTATAGGGGACTAGCCTCATTGATCTAAGGGGTAATTCACTTGAGTGTAATTTGGTGTTTAACCCTTTTAGTTTTAATTGGGGCATGCTTGTCTAAGGCTGCATTGAACATCTGATGCCATTTGTCTAAAGCAGTGATGACATCAGCTATATTGCAGACTGATTGAAAGGGTTTGCAAACTAAATCATTCAAGAACACTTCCTCATCAAACTGTTTAAAGTCCCTGTATTGTATTTCTATGTGTTGACCATTTTTAGATGATTTCGGAACATGTCTAGTCATACAGACTGGATAGTGGTTACTCAGTGCATACACTGGCACATTTATTTCACTTATGTTTTCAGGTTTATAGGTGCTGTTCTTACCAAGACTTGATTACATACTTTGTGTTAAAAATAAGAGATTGTCTATTCCAATTAAAAGGTGACGTCATTATTTATGTCATGCACCGAATTATGGTAAAATGCTGTACGTAAGTCAAGATAAAAGTATACGAAAAGCTGCTTACGAGCGAAAACCTTTACTTGGTTTTCAAGGAAATGTCCCTCTCTGTCACTTGTTGCTTCCGCAAGATATCCACCATGAAGTCTGCACATAGTCTTTGAGAAATCAGGGAGAATATGGAAAATGCAAGTTATTTTTCTAAGAAAGACAATGCTAAGCTGACTGGTAAGGAAAACAAAGTAACGACATAAACACAATTAAGGTACAAATATGAAAACTTTAAAGTTTTTCAAAATAAATAATTTCAGCATCTCGACTAAAGGATCCATACATTTTTATTATAATGAAAGAAACAAGTGCATACACACATACGCAAAATAATGAAAAGGGACAGTGAAAAACTAGTTGTATTTGTGTGGCCTTTTCTACTAGCCTAAGCGTTTTCAATTACTTTTGCGTGATTGTCAGAAGCCAAAGGTATATATAGATGCTTAAAACAAAATAAACAATAACAAAGAAGAAAAGGATCAATTTAAAGTTGTTGACATGGCTATGAATCTAATAGAAGTATTTTTTTTTAAAATCATCGAAATCACGTCTTATTGGTTTTGAACTACGAACCAACAAGAACTGCAGAAAGTAGTAATTATAGATAGGTGAATAATTAACTAAACGAACTTTTGAAAAAAGGGGATCGAAACAAATAACGATTTTATTGTATCTCGTTGTTTTCAGAGTAATTATGTTGAGAAGTAAGTATGCATGATATTTATTTGAAAACATTAAGTGACGTTTGCTTAATATTTTCGTATTCTGTATACAACTTTGGAAATCGATTCACTGTCGATATCACTTCTGAATGAAGTATCTGTGACTTTATTTTCTTATTTCTTATTTTTATTCGCTGACAATATGCAACGAATGTTATGTCACGGTAATTTACATGATATAATATTTCTAACTCAAATGATTACCAAATCCTTATTACACAAAGTTAACAACATAATTATGTCCGTAAGCTTGTAAAACTCATGCCCTCATTATTTTTAACGATCAGTACTGCCTCGGTCTGATTAAAATCAGATCTCCACTGTGCAACTTCACGTGGAGCAGTGGAGATCTGATTTTAAACAGTTGGATTATTGGCCCCCTGTCTCATAGCCCTTCGTCTCACATCGCTGTTCTGCACGCGCACAATATTAAACTCGTTAACCCACTATTATTAGTGTCTAAGCAGTGCTGAGTGGGGGGGGATATGGGGTTGTACTAACATTTGCAAGGAGAGGGACAAAGAGACATACAGACCATTGCCTCCACCCATGTTAGTGTGTCACGGCTCAGATAGTAGCAGGAAGCATCATGATGTAACCAACCTTGTCCACACTGACCAGCAACTAAAGTAAATGACTTCGATTGCATTAGTAACAGGACTGAATAGCTTTGTACATACATGCATGCATACTACCTACCTACGTACCTACCTACCTACGTACGTACGTACGTACCTACCTACCTACCTACCTACCTACCTACCTACCTACATACATACATACATACATACATACATACATACATACATACATACATACATACATATAGAAACATTATCATTCCAAATATTATACGTGGACTAGTAATCGTACATCTCTACACGAGTTGTTCACACTTTTTTCCAGCTCACTTTACGATCGCTCCAGTTTATCAGTTTGAACAATAGGACGTACCAAAAATTGACGTTGTATATTCTGATAAACCTGTGTCACAAGCATGGTATTGAAAATCTTAATTTTATTTGACTGGTATCTCGTCTCCCCGACGGGATCCACCTCCTCACATTTCACCATGGCTGTGGTATACATTGTTTTCAAAATAATTGTCGTTAAGACCTTTAAGGATAGACTGAAGCTTGTCCCGTCTGTATCCCAGTTCAAGATTTTGTTTTCAAACTGAATGCAGCTTAAATGAAAGGTATGCTTTCTGTGCACATGTGTATTTGTATTTCATTTGCGCTAATGCTACTTCAACGAAGGTAACTATTTATTCGTCGATTACTACAATTAAGAAACTGCTAATGGTAACGATGCTACGTTTCCTTTGCACGAGACGTTGCATAATATACTGTTAGTTTAAATAATAATAATAATAATAATAATAATAATAATAATAATAATAATAATAATAATAATAATAATAAGATGAAGAAGAAGAAGAAGAAGAAGGTAGGTGTGTGTGTGTGTGTGTGTGTGTGTGTGTGTGTGATTAGGATTTGTAACGTAGCTTTATATATATATATATATATATATATATATATATATATATATATATATATATATATATATATATATATATATATATATATATATAAAATCAGTCAAACATCTAGGATGTCTGTAATGTTGCAGTCTATAGTAATGTCTTGCACTTTGGCATCATGCCGCAGACATGTATCATGATGTCCCACCAGGTCACATTATAATGACAGGCTGACACCAGACTGATCAGTCCTAACACTAACCTCTTAATGCTGATCGCCAAGCGAGATAGCTGTTAGTACCATTTTTGTAAGTTTATGGTATGACTCGGCCGGGATTCGAACCCACGACCTCCCGTTTCAGATGCGGATACACTAACTAGTAGGCCAAAGGTAGGTAGAAGAAAAAGAAACCAACCTGATATAAAATTGTAAGCAAGAAGAATACTGGTAGACAATACGTACAACATCTTTTGTGGTCAGTACTTTGAGAACTGTTACGTGTTCGTGTGAAACTTGATAACCCAGATCACTCTTGTATAGACAAATAGATAATAGATACAGTTATGCTAGCGTGTACGTGTCAAGTCAAAGACAGGAACAGAACCGTCACTCAGTATGTGATACAAGATATAGGTCATTACAACTAGTCTTCGCAAACTGCTCAATCCCAATATCGGTTTTATTTATTTCCTTGATTGTTTTCAAGAAAGACTTGATTGTGATAAATAAATATAAAGTGCATATCTGCGCCTGAAATCTTATTTTACTGGAAGGACCAACTCATAGACGCATTGAGTAAGTTGCATATACCGATTTTACTCGGATCCAATTACAAATGCGCTTTGTTGGGAATAGCCAGTAACGAGTTCAGATCAAGGTCTATGTTGCATGTAGTTGAACAAGGCTTTTCCGCGAGTATATATGGTCACATTCTTTTCTTTTAAGTCAACAAAACTGAAGCTCGACTGTAAGGCTGAAATCTTTAACTATTGTTGTATTTGCTAATTTATCTGCACGTACATCGTGTCGCATGAGGTTTTCAACAAGCTTCCTTGTATGTCTCTTATTCAGCAAATCGTATACATGGTCAAAGAGTAAAACGTATATAATACAGCAGGTGCCTGTAGAAATCATTTAACTATCGCAGTGTTTGAGATATAAGGTGGTACAACTTCTTCCTTGAACGAACAAGACGTGTAGCTCAGCCTTGTCACCTTTCATTGCACGAGGATATCTGACAGGTAGTGATATTCATTCATTGTTCACCGAAGAAGCTTGTGCCGTACTAAAGTTTTGTCAAGAAACCTATACATTTAATATTCCGTTTGTATTTATTTGTGTCTTTATTTATGTATGTCTTTTTCAATCTGAACTAAATTATATTAGAAAACCATGGCTATTAGGATTTTTCTATATTTTCAGGTTGGTAAAATTATAGTCATGTTTATTTCCAGTGCCTGTGCAAGGAATTTTGGTGCCCTAGGCGAGATCAGATATCTGGCGCCCCCCTTCCCACTTTCGCTCTCCCCCAAAGCCCCTTAGCCCAGCGCCCTAGGCGAATGCCTAGTTCGCCTAGCGGAAGCGCCGGCCCTGTTTATTTCATGTACTGTGTTACGTGCTTAGGCTCGAATAAACAGTAACATAGAAAGAGTGAAAATAACAAGCTTGTAAAAACTTAATAAACAATTTATTGAGCACAAATATTTTCCAGAAAAGAAAAATAAACTTACGGTTGTAAGAATCAATTCCAAAATTAATCCAAAAATAATTCAAAATATAATCCACTAGAGAAATTACAAAAGTCCTGGTAATAAAATGTCCAAATAATTCCAAGTTCGAATCTATGTGAAGCATCCAAGATGGAAGACGATGTCACCTGATGAAGTCAGTTCTTGGTAATGAAATTCAATGAGTACAATTATTTTCCAGATAAATAACAAAATAAATCCTCTCGATCCAAACGAACTGAAATAATTTCCAATACAAGGTAATTTAAAATAACGGAACGACACACAACTAAGTATTATAACACCCCAACGTCTACTAAATAGTTCGCTCCAAAATATAATTTATACACCTGTTTTTACGTAAACAAGGGGTCACGTGATCTTCTAGAATCTTTTAGAACAAATTTACGTTCAAAAAATCTCGTACACATTGTATGACCCAACTAAAAATAGAAAGATGTTTATAACAAAACTCCATAACGTCCTTGGAATCAACCAATCATTTTAAAAGCTTGTTTACAACTCTGAAGCCAGGTCAGAAATGAAGTCAACACCTGGTGTTTATTCTTAGAGTACATGTCATTCCACTTTCTAAAAGAAACATCTCCCAATGAATGAATCTTAAACTTAAAATGTCAAATTTGAATCTGACAAACAAAGAATTAAAACAGAAATAAATAACTTAAATATACGTAACAGCTGTAACATAACTAATATAATAATCAGGCCCGACCCTAGGATGTGCAAGGTCCAAGGCAGCAAACGATGAGCCGGGTCCGCAAACAAAATAAAACTGCATTGCGAAGTTGATTTCTTGAAAGCGCAGGGCCCAAGGCGATTGCCTCGTCAACCTTGTCCTAGGGCCGGGCCTGATAATAATAATAATCATCTTTGTTAACTTCGTTTATCTGCACATGACCAATACAGCTATCCTTTATTTATTTCTTTTTTTTAAAAAAAAATGAAAATCATACTAAGCCATGTTTTAAAATGTGAGAGGCTGAATCACTATATGTTGAATGGATGTGTTCCGTGTATGTTATATGGAACACTTGTATCCGGAACATTTATTAGTACCATGCATTGATAATGGTAACATCTAATTTACCAGCTTTATTCTATAATCGATGCTCTGAAAAACGTGTTTTTATGTAACATACCTTTATGCATGTTCATTTGAAGATAAGCATCGGTGCTGAGAACCAAGCAATTCGTAAACAAAGATATCCTAATAAAACTTCCAAGTGGACACCCTTTCATTGCAAATAGTAGTGGTACGACTTCGATACAGCACTCACAACAAATAACAAAGGAAATAGAAATGTCCTCATTGCCACATAGAATTTCATAATCATGTACCGATAACACGTACGATACGGTCATTAACATCAACGATGATAATATCCCCGCTGGGAACCAAGACAACTTCATTTATTAATTACCTTGCGATGGATAGCATCTTTACTAGAAAATGTGAAATTGAGTGTGCAGTATAAATCAACGAATTTCACAAAGTTCCTTCTTTTCATGTTTTATTTTCAACAACATCAAAGATAACCAATAACATTCCTAAGTAGACACCCTTTCATTTTCTGGAGAAAAACAAAAAAAAAACAAATGTCTGTAACGATTTTTTTAAAATCAAACTTGACTAAAGGAAAAGCAACATCAGGCCCCCCCCCCCCCCCCCATCTCGACGGTATCGATGATAAGGTCACCTCTTGTAACCAATACAAGACCATACAGCAGCGGATATCATATGGTTTTTCGTTTCATTCTGTTTCAAATAAATCAAAGATTCCTGGGTATGTGCTAAAATGTGCTGTACGAACTTGAGCATCCTTTGTGAGATCCAGGTTTTATACGAGGAACTGTATCTAAATAAAGTATTGTGAAAGAAATGCATTGATGAAATGGAACTTGGTTCCCTAATCGGAAGAGAGGTTGATGCGTGTCATACAAGACAAATTACCAACAGTAAAGCACAATAATGAGTTATATGACTGGTTTAATGTCATCTGTATAAGGTGTTAAATGCTACACTTCATAGGGAGGGGAAATACGTACAAGAATGGTTTATTATCTGATTGGTTTTAGGCGAAAATCTAGCCTGGTCCATCCTAAAATGTATACTCTTAAGACTTCTGCGTGTGTGCGTGCCCACATACTTTAATAGTGATTCTGCCTTATATACTTCTCCATTCGTTTTGATAATTGCTTTGGAACGAGCAAGGATGTACGAGGATCCAAATACAGTGAATATTTGCCATTTTAAGGTATGATATTAATTCGTTTTTAAAATTTGAACCATTACTGAACTAATCGGTGTTGAACGAATACGTGACTTTTGCTCTAGTTTATATACTATAGTAAAAAATCATACAGATTATGTACGCGTTCAAAACATACTAAACATACATATACCATGGAAAGATCATTATTTACACACCACGATAAGTACATACGTCAAAATCCATAGTCGTATTACCCTTTTGGGGGGATGATTTGACTCGACGTGATCTTTTCTTGGCCCATTTTAGTACCTGACTATCATTGTCAAAATTCATAGCTATCGATAATTCTCGTCTGGAATTTTCTTGATGATAGTTAAGGCGTATAGTATTCAATACTCAGAACTAAATATAATTTGGTTAAAATAAATTTGTATCAAATG
The DNA here is from genome assembly GCA_029339505.1 of Unio delphinus. Taxonomy (NCBI): domain Eukaryota; kingdom Metazoa; phylum Mollusca; class Bivalvia; order Unionida; family Unionidae; genus Unio; species Unio delphinus. The sequence continues at coordinate 23,597 of JAQISU010000239.1, forward strand.
TTAAAACATTAATTAATCTTTAATATAAGTAGATACGCATACATGGCCATGTTTGATTTGTACTATAGTTTACTAACATTTTCTTAACACGTGGTAGTTTATAATACATAAATAATGTATTCTGAGCACTTGCATTTTACCTCTTTCGTTTTTTGGTTTCCAACATTGCCCTCATTCGCTAATTTATATTTTCAAAATATTGTCATCAGTGCTTTCAACTGATATCCCAGATATTGATGGAGATAGTCTTCCTTTCCTTATAATGAAATGTTCTGTAAAAATTTTAAGTTTGTTCTCTAACTACTCCTCTGAACAAATTATCTAAAGATCAAAATAATCAACGCGTTGGGAATATTCAATATCATGTTTGTCTGATTTTCATTTAGAGCCATAGCATAATAAGGCTAGCGATACCTGTAATAAGATTTTAAATATGGCCACTGTTGTGGCCATATTGTTCGTACCAGTTAGTACCAGTGGCATATAATTGTAACAGGTTCATGTAGATGGCGTAAACTTGTATATAATGTTTCATGTTAAGACTTTAGAAGTAGCGGTAATAAACGTGTGTTAAAGGGTGATGGACGGATTATCAACCGATGACATTTTTAAAGATGCCTTCTGTGGTTGCCATATTTGACACAAGATCAACACCATTTTTATTTTGGATCAACTATACATCACAAGAAGTCATCAGGTTAACCCACCAATGGCAGCATTATTGTTCTGGTCGATTAGCGACACGATCTGAAATATATTGGATGCTGCGGCTGCCATGTTCCGTGTCATACATAGTTTTCCGTATTTTCAACATGTAACTAATACTTTAATAACTGCATATATGATGCCGCTTGACATAGAATCTATATTAATCTATGACAGAGTTTTATTCTACAACACAGTGCCAATTATTGCAGCTACATCCATTGGTAGGTATATATGCTACACGAACAGGCCTACTTTGTAGTATTATTTGATATTTTTTCCAAGAAAACGTTTGGAATAACTAAGTGCACTACAAGCACTAAATAAAAATAGTGTTGGCCGTTGCAAATATTCTACAAAGTCTATTAAATATAAGTTGTTTGGAATTAAAAATTCTGCTAAAACTTTAATCCTCAAATTGTGTCTATTGAATATATGATTTCTTGCGTTATTAAATATCTGATTACTTGCCTAATGGTAACAATGATTGTTCCATGGAGCATTCATAGATTAAAATAGTCATACAATATAGAATTGTCCTTAAAAAGGGATTTTATTTTATGAAAAAGCACATCTTGGGGATTTTCTCATATCTGAGGACTTCATTCTCTCTTTTATCAAGCGTAAAAAGGTTTATGCAGAAACTATTTCTTGTCTTTCAGACAGATTGTCATTGATCTTTATCTGTTTTACCCTGAAATCGCTTGGTTTCTTTCTTAACCGAAGTAGAAGTAATACTCAAAAGTTGCGCCATGTTTGCTCTATAAAACTATTCTTATTGTGCGGGAACCAATTTTCTTCTATTGGAAAGTGATCTCATCCTTTGACCTAAAATTTGACAACATTCATCTTCACCTCTTGTGCAAGCAATTGCAGAGTTTGGCTGAGGTATGTCGTTTTCAACCAATGTGATTGCGTGGAAACCTTGTTTTTAAATCTTTCAGTCACCGTGCGTGTGTGTGTGTGTGTGTGTGTGTGTGCAGCAAACATGACATGTAGCATCATGCCCCTACCCCAGTATCATTATCCTGAAAGTTAAACCAGGCATACCAGTTCTAACACTAACCTCTAAATGCTGAGCGCCAAGCGAGACAGTCTTTGTACCAATTGTATGTCTTTGGTACGATAATGTCGAACCCGCGACATTCCTCATCTGAGTCGGACATTCTATCCAATTAGGCCATCAGAGTGGTTTCTTTCAGACAGTGATTTTGACATTTGTGTTTTTGACCCTGAAATCAATAGGCTTCTTTCTCAAAATGTTAACGTATCCATGTAGTCTGGAAGTTGAGTCCCTAAAATGGAATGTCATTCAAGTGCATACTAGATGTCAAAGGAATTCAAGACAGTTTATTCACTTTGAAATACTGAGTGTTTCAACTGTTTTATATTCTTCAGTGATAACACAATTACCTCCTGTGGTGGACATAATGTATGTCAGCTTGGCACAATTTTCATTTAGGACCAAGAAGGCATCATAAAGAGTGGTAATGTCGAAATCCCGTTGATATTTTCTATTTGGCACAGCACTGGTAAAATTTCAAGATGGATGCCATAATGGTCACATCCAATACAACATTGGCAACATTTCTACCTATTACCACCTAGACATAATAAGAAGTCTTTTGGTGAAAACACAATGTCAATATGACCAGCAGTCTAAACTACTGACCAAAATGGCACCACCAACTAGTCTTCATGCTAAAACCACATGACAATATTTTCCATCATTTTGTAAGCAACATTTTCAAGATGGCCAGTTACACCTATTCGCTAAGAAATATCTTAAAGGTAATAGTGATGGATTGGTCATAAACAAAAATGCTGCAAAACCACATCACTAGCTTGGCCCTACAACTGTTAATAATGAACCAACCATACATCATAAGAAGTCTTTATGTGAAAAACACAAGTTTATCTTACCATTAATTGAAAAGGAGTAGCAATAACAATATTTTTCAAAAAGCTGACTGCTGTGGTGGCTGTATTGGATATCTGGGAGGCACCATTTTCATTTAGGACCGATTAGACCCTATAATGAATGTGTGCGTGTAAAGTTTCATGGCAATAATTGAGGTTGTTTAGGGCTAGCAGTAGTAATAATCTTGGCGCAAATGACAGACATCAGATTATCCCATAACCTCTTCTGTGATGTGACCAGTATAGATAAATAAACTCTTTAGTAGGTCACAGGAACATGATCTCAATGTACAACAGACCACCATCCCAAGATATACCTACAATTATGCAAGTTTTCATCGAAGTCCTGAAATCTGTATTAATCATAGACAGGGAAGATGGCCAGATGGAATTAAGGAGTGTGGCAACACTAACATAATAGGATAACCATGCATGGTACATTATAGTGGTTATAAATAACTTTGATCATTGGTCAAGGTATTCTGCCCTGTACTAAACATAACGTAAAGAAGACACTATTTTCACATCTTGATCACAAATTCAATAAGGCTTATTGTTACCTAAAGTGTAAGATTCTGCGTAGTTTTGTAACTTAAGATGAAGTACAATTAGAGCCACTTGGCGCAAAATGAATACAGTAAAAGATGAACTGACATAATGTCAGCCTTATGAATACAGTAAAAAATCAACTGAATACATTGAAAGATCAACCGACATCATAATGTCAGCCTTATGGATATAGTAAAAGATCAACTGACATCATATTGTCAGCCTTATAAGTACAGTAAAAGATCAACTGACATCATAATGTCAGCCTTATGGATACAGTAAAAGATCAACTGACATCATATTGTCAGCCTTATAAATACAGTAAAAGATCAAAAGACATCATATCGTCAGCCTTATAAACACAGTAAAAGATCAACTGACATCATAATGTCAGCCTTATGAATACAGTAAAAAGATGAACTGACATATTGTCAGCCTTATGAATACCGTAAAAAATCAACTATCATCATATTGTTTTGTCAGCCTTATAAATACACTAAAAGATCAACTGACATCATAATGTCAGCCTTATGGATACAGTAAAAGATCAACTGTCATCATATTGTCAGACTAATGGATACAGTAAAAGATCAACTGACATCATATTGTCAGCCTTATAAATACAGTAAAAGATCAACTGACATCATATTGTCAGCCTTATAAATACAGTAAAAGATCAACTGACATAATGTCAGCCTTATAACCAGAACACAAATCATGTATGTAAATACAAATTTACTCCAATGAAGAGAAGCGCAGTAAAATTTTGATTAAGTTAAATTTATTTATATTTTGCATATCAACACTTTCACAACAAGCAAATAATTTATTTTTGCTCTTTTTCAAATACATTACAATTATTAAATACAAACAATAATTATTCAATGAATGAAATAATACAGATCTCAATTATAAATTCATGTCAAAATCTTAAACAATGCATGGATTGAAGTACTGTTATGGCAAACATATAAATGCTTTATTTTCCAGAGATGACCAGCATTTTAAATGCAACAAAATGATATAAATACAGTTCACAAAAATAAATAGACGATATTTGCTTGAAATGAGTGAAAATACTAGTTTTTCAACCACGATAAAAAGCAAATTTTTTTTATGGTTACATACATTGGCTACCTAAAGTTTTCTGACATACTAGAGTTTTAACCCACGAGATAAACAAAGTAGTTCCTGTAGTGAACAAATATTTTTCTCTTCACTACAGTGAAATATCAATATTATTATAATTAAAAAATCAAGTAATTCACAGATTAGCATCAAATAAATGTATATTTACAAGTTATCAGTCTAACATGTTATCAAGTATATTCTATTCCTTATTACTATATAATGGTTATGAACCTTTCTTACCCAGAATTGTAACTGGGGACATCATTCTTTATGACACACACTGGAAATACCACACATTAGGCAAAGTACTATAAGACGTAATTTCCAATCATGTAAAGTCTAAAATTACCTTAAGCAGAACATTCTTATAAAATTCCATTTTCTCACAGCAACTGAGACATATACAGGAAATATTTTTCTACCAAAAGTGTATGCTTATTACTTCCTGTTTAAAAATCTCTGAATCTGGCATTCATATTTCAGAAGAAAAAAAAAAGTAAAACAAAGTACTTTAAATCTATGACAGAACATTCCTTGGTACCTGATAAGTGACATAATCAGCATTGCATTGGGCAGTTACTTGGGTACTTTCATGAAGTAAATAAGTCTACAAAATCCATAAGTATCAAATCATCTTAGAAAATGACCACAATACATGTAAAACAATTGGGCATGAAATTAATACAAAGAGGTTTCATATGAATTATAGTCTTTCAAATTTAAGAAAAGATAATGTATATGAATTTTAACTTTTCCACATAACTGTAAAAAAAGTGCTGTATGAAAATCTGTCACATAATAAGCGAGGACAGACTTTTACATGTAACAAATATGTGGAGACAATGTGTCACATTATAATTAGGTACCGACTTGTACAAGTTACAAATACATGGGGAACACATGTTCAATGTATATTCAATTTAAGAGTCTTGTAAAAAAAAAAGATTAAATACTAATCAATGTAGTTTTGTTTAATTAACCCAAGAACAGATTTGGTATATCATGTGCTAGCCACAACATTATCTGAAATTTTTACCAAACATATCAAAATATGTATAGATTATCAAAAATCGGCAAAACTCAAGGATCTACCTATTTTCTTCTATTGTCAACATATTTATTCTCAAAAAATCTTGCAATATAAATAAATCCATTTTGTAAGAGAATTGTCTTAACAAGTGTCATGATGTATATTATAAGCAGGGACAATAATTTTCTCAAATATGGTACAAATATTTGCACAGTAAATCATACATATTTAGCCTGTTGTACTAGGCTGATATAAGTATAGTGTGGTTAGTATATCATCCAATATAACTGAAGGCTAATGTACATTTTTTTTTTTACAAAAGTTCTGCTTTTTCTTTTGGCTCCATTGGTGCATAAAAAAAATGCAAGTAGTGATTGAATTTACCCATTCCCATAGCTCTTAAGTATTTTTTAACAACATGTGACGTGATGACTTGTACACAGGTGGACACTCGTGGTAAAAGCCATGAAATGTATCATGAAAAAAAAACGAGTGTTTTTCCAAAAAACCAGGTTCTTTATTCAAACAAGCAGCAGAGAGGGTGAACAGACCACGATTTCAAGCAAAAATAAGGCTTCCAGATCACGTTTTCGAACAAAATATGGCCTATAGATAACGTTTTCGAACAAAATATCAGGTTTCCAACAAATCTCATTTAACCAAAAAAAAAGTCTCCATTTTTGCAAAAACGGAGATTTTACGATTTTTTAATCAATTTTGCTCGCAACGATGTGGTCTTCCACCCTCTCTGCTGCTAAAGTTTTCAGTTCTGGGTTAATAATTCTTTTACGATTTTAACCGAATATTTGATCAAGTCTTTAGGACGAAAATCATTTATGATTTCACAAACAAACTTATCGCTAACACCTCTTCTTGTAAATCAATCAGATTATTTGACTGGTCGGTGAGTTTGAAATTAATTCTGGTTAATGAATTATTATGGCATCGCATGTAGACAGGATTAATTGGGTTTTCAATAATTAGGAATCCTGGAGGAGCTATTGGTGCAAACGAATAAAGAATATATCCCTGCTGAGCTTGATTTGATTGCTCTAGATTAATCTGATAGCTTCCTTCAATTACATCACATACTAAATTAAGCGCAATCACCGTTGAAATATTCACGTTGAACGGAGCGATATGCCTACCACCACCATCTGGATCATTATTATGTTTGAGGAGGACAGTTGAATCTGATTTTTGTAGCGCTTTGATATCGGTTTTAACAATTCTTGCTAATTCATCAGCGTTGTATTTCGGAAACTTGAAATTACGCAGATTGTCTTCTGTGATATTGTAATCGGTTAGGAATCGTTGTTTATTGTCGCTGTTGTCATTAATTATTGTTTGAATAATTAGTTCATAGATATATTCCATGTCCGATATAAGTTGATTTATTATTTCAACGTGTTTTTGCGATCTTGTTTTCCGTAGTTGTTCTAGTTGTGTGTCATATAATTGTTTAATCTCATTAAAATAACCACGGACGTCAGTTAGCGTAAATGAAATAGTAACAGATGAGTCGGTTGTTCTTTTAATGATAAAATCCCATTGCAATGTGTCTTTGTTGGTGAATATAAATCTATCGGCGATTTTTCCTTTTCTTATATCAGATAAATCATCTCGATAACTGGGATTGATTTCATGATATGATTGTACATCCGTGGTTAAGTCGGTGGTGGATTTTTCCGGTGGTTTTTCAGGCCATCCCAGTACGGTTCTAATAGAACTCTGATAGATATCTACGACGTATCCTTCTGTGCTTATCTCAATAGCGGATGATAGCGTCGGCTCATGAACTGTTATAGCGATTTTTGATTCTTTTCCAGTAATCGATTTTATTCTACGCGCGAATTCATTATTGATTTGTTCAATTTGGTATGATCCGGTTGGTATCGAAACGACGTTCCAGTCTGGGGTTCCGTCGGGTTTATTCTTATTTGCAAACACTAAAGAATTATTGGGTTGTTGACCACCAAATGATTTTGATCTGATATTAGGCCAACTGTGATACACTCGTAGTTTTGCTAGCGCTATCTCCTTCACGGGGACTGGGCTAGGGAAATTCACACTAAACTCGGGTTCCGTCGATGTTATTGATATCATGCTTGTTTGTACTGGGTTCGTGTTCTCCACTACTCGTTGAAGTAATTCCATCGGTGTCGTCATTGTTATTATACTCATGTTGTATTTCTAATTTTGACACCGCGGAATCGTAAATACTGACCATCACTGAGAACTCACAATCTGGTATGGTTGAGATTATTGAGATCATTTTGGTTTTTGGGTTTGTTTTTGGGTTCGTGTTTTCTGATTCCATCGGTGTTGTCATTGTTATTATATTCATGTTGTTGCTTTAATTTTGATATCGCTGAATCAAAAATACTGACCATCGCTGAAAATTCACTATCTGATATAATTGTATTATCGAGTGACGACGATATCATCAGGGATAACTGCGAATATGCGGTTGATGCAATATGAAATTGAATTAAGTAATTCTGCAGTTTACTCTGGCTGCATGATGATATCTTTTTTGCTATCCCGGTTGATATACCCCCGATTGTAGCCACCGCAGAAATGCAAATTGGAACTACGACCGGGGCAATCATTGTAACCGATGCAAGTATTATTCCGGCGCCAGCGAGAACGCTTGACACCGAGTACATAGTAATATCAATTGCGGTGATTCTTCGTCGGTATTTTTTTATTTTTATTTGATACTCCTCGGCGAGGGTTTTGAGTCTATTTTGAAATTCTCTGACCTGATCATAGCGACATTGAGTTGATGAAATCATTGTTATTTTAAAAACGCTAGCATTTTCAATTGTGTTTTCAAGTTCGCGGGAATTGTTAGTACTTCAGCCGGAAAAATGATCTACGAGTTCTATACACCAGGCTATTTTTGATCTAATGGTGGAGCTATTAACCGCGACGAAGTGAAATTCTGGTGTTATGCCAGTCTCGATAATTAACGTCGCGACGCCACCAGAGTAGGTTCTATTGTTCATGATCATATTAAATTGATCGATAGAGGCCCACGTTAACCTATAGATACCATCAACCTTCACTTCCCCCTCATCCCACAAGAGATCGATGGTAATTCTAGGAGCTTTGTCTCTTATCCAATCCTCGATTCCATGTTTGATCGTATACACGATATTTTTAGGTTTTTTGTGCGGAATTTTTATCCTTTCAAAGTTTTCTTTTAGTTCAAGAAGATTGTTGGAAATATCGAGATAATTTACCCTGATTCTGGCAGGATCTATTGTTCCCCCCCACCTGTCAGAAAAGAATGAAACCAGAAGTTCGTTGATTCTAATCCGTGCTTGGGTTTTAATATGGTTGTCGATGTTAGAAAATTTCGTCGTGATATCTTGGAGGCTACTGCCCTCAAAGAAATTTTTAACAAACTCGTTGGTGAGCTTTTGTTCGTCAATAGCGCTTTTAATTTCAGCGAGGGTCGGGCCTGTCAACGATGTGGTTTCAGAAACAGGTGTTCTCCCTAGAAATCTATCAACGATGGTATTAAGTGTTGTTTGTCTCATCATAAACATATTAAAATCTTTGAGAGTCATCGTAGATGTAGCCGGGACACCAAAGAAACTATTAGCGATGTAGGCATTGTGAGTGTGCTTGCCGATAAACTCACTGATTTCAGCGAGAGTCATGCCTGCCACAAGCGGGGTTCCAAAACACTTAACAATGACGTCGTTAGTGGGTTTTTGATCTTCTATTAGTTTAGAAATCTCGAGATAATTTGCCTTGATTTCATTTTCATTCATCATCCTTCCCGCGTCCTTGTTAAAAAAGAATAGCGATAGAGAGTTTTTAATTTCAGCGAGAGTCATGCCAACCACAAGCGGTGTTCCAAAGAATTTATGTATGACATTTTTGCGAAAATTATTATAACCTCGTATAAGATCATTCAGCTCACGTTCGTTGGTAGCAATCGCGTCGATGATCGTAGACACAAGTGCGCCTGGTTTAAGTCGTCCGTCGTTGGAATACAGCGCAATAGAGTTTTCAGCGGCGTCGCGCTGCCGTATCAAAATGTCATTCAATGACACATCACTGGATTTCAATTTACCCTGTTTGTCTTGAAATACAACTATTTCATTAGGATCAACATTTGTTAAGTTCAACGTCTCAGCGATTTCATCTTCAATTATTTTTTTTATATCCTTGACCGAATCAGGTGGTGCAGTGCCATCGGGTTTGGGTTTCAAAGATCTCCCCCAAATATCAATCATGTTATTGTAAAACTCTTTCTCTCTCTAAAATCGTTTTTGACGACTTCGTCGAAAAATCTTCGATTTTCTCCAGCGATTACTAGTGTATTCATTCACGACAACATGTGGTGGTTTTCCGCTTGGGTTACTCAAGGAGTTAGAAATAGCGTTAAGGACATTTAATACTTCGCTGCCACATATTGGTGGGTCATTCATTTGTTGTGTTGGTAGCGTAGAATACCAAGTCTTCATTGGAAGGGTTTTTATATACCGCATAAACTCTTTTGGTGGGGCTAATCCATATGAATCAAAATAGACAATCCCACGTGGATCAATAGCGTATGCAACCCAGTGAGTACCAGGTCCGGTGCTGTTATCTAAATTAATGATTCCGGTTTCAACGCTGTTTGGTTGATGTGGTAATTGATCTTTCATAAAGACACCTCTAAAGTTTTTAATCGCTAGTTTTTTAGCAGCATCCATTAAATCAAAATTGGACATAGGAATCTTCGATTCCTGAATTAATAAATCGTTCCTGGTAGTCTTAGACCCTTTCCGCTGTACCACGAATACGGGGTTCCTGGTAGTCTTAGACCCTTTCCGCTGTACCACGAATACGGGGTTCCTGGTAGTCTTAGACCCTTTCCCTTTTTTTTATATCCTTTCCCAGTTGCCTTCTTTAGTGCCATTCCTGCTGCAGTACCAACGGCTCCTAACGCCGCTGCTTTAGCCACCGCTGGGGCAGCCGCTGCAATCAATGCTGGAATCGCAGCTAACAACGGAAATATACCGCCTGTTTTAATCATATTTTTGATAGCAGCCGCAGAAAGAGTAATCTGAACACCTTTTTTGGCTGCAAGTGCATCATTGAAATGTTTTATTTGACGAGTTGTCAGCGATAGTTTATTTGCACCACCAGTCATTTGGTTGGGTTTCAACGTGATTGTGGTTCCACATTTTTTAGCTGATTCCGATTGCAATTTTTTTAATTGACCGGGAGTTAACGCAACACTAATAACACTATATGACATTATATATAATTGATTGATTCTAATTCAATGAAAAATCAATCAAAGATTTTCTACTGGTGCATCTACCACTCTCATTCTTCCTCCAACACCTTCGAGTAGCATTGATTTATCACTGAGAATGACAGCAACCGCTCTATAATCAGCAATAGCACCACGAGTCACATTAGCTCTAAAGTGTATATCAACAACAGATTGTCTCATCAAATCGAGATGTTCCAGTGAGAAGTAATAGATCGGATACAGATTTTTAAAATCATATTGTGATATTTGCAAACCAGTATCCACATTTTGATCGCGTGCCATAAATGACAACAGACAATGATAAACTCGTGCAATATGATTTTCTGTGTAATTAAGTTGTATATCCTCGGATGGTTCCTGTTGGCCGTTTATTCTCAGTGAGACGTCTTTCACACCTAATTGATCAAATATCATATGACTGAAACGTTGATCGCCAACTCGTGCGTTATCTTGTAACGCAATAAATATATGACGTGGCGCAGAAACGCCTTGTTTTGATGCTAGGTTCCAAGTGAATAACCCGTTGATATTTGATTGTTTAACATCTGTACTCACGGTTAGCCAACTCAACAACGACTTTCCTCCTTGGTCCATAAATGATAGTAATCGTTCTTCTGCGGTGATTGCTGGAGTCAACACTGGCATCCACAATGATATTTTTGTTAAATTGACTTTACCAGCATCAGCATTTGGATTTGCATTGTCTGCTGGAATCCTCCAGATTGCGTCACTATCATCACTCTTTCGTACAAGCGATACTGTATGCTTCGCCCCGTAGATAACTTTTCTGACGTTTCTACAGAATCCAAATATGTGATGCAGTGGAATCGCGCATGAAAATGATTTACGCGCTCCTTGCAACATTGAAATACGTGTTGCAGCTCCTAGATTGAAATTAACATCGTTGTTTATAATCATATCCTCGGCATCAATATTAGCGGTGCCAGCATTATTCTTTGGTCATCTTACAACAAATTGATTTCCTCCAGCGGTATTTTTATTATCCTTTGCAAACATCATAGAAGGTCCTGCTGATCTTGTATAATCATCAGAATATCTCGCTAACCCGATTATTGTTGTAGCCACATCAACATCGCGATCTATCGCCTCAATTTCTTTTCCATCAATGAGATATTTTGCACTCTCAAATAACGCCATGATACCATTATTGACAAAACTGACCTGAGTACCAGCTGGATTCGGTGCTGGTACAGCAGGAGTATCAGCAGCTGTTACAATTTCTCCTTCTACTTCAATAAACGCTTCACAGGGCAAAAAGTATTTACTGGTATCATGGACTTGAAGATCAATTCTTGCTCGACTATTTGAGTCTATGGCATGATAGGCGTAATATTGATAATCGAGTACAGAATCATCCTTGCCAACTGGGGTGTCTATATCAAATGCTGGATCACGTGACTGTTTGAACATTTTATTCTATTTATCAGAGTCTAAATCGTAAACGATTTTTCCATTCTCATCGTCGTAGTTTTTTAAAGCCACTTCCTGCTATCATATTTGCAATATTGCTTTGGTCGGGGGTTAAAGCCATCGACGCTAATTTTTCGTCTACTGCGTTATTTATAATTCTACTAACACTTGCAGGCATTTCCGCTGTAGATGGCAATGGTACCGGTTTCTTTTTTCGTCTCACTAATGATGTTATTTTATTCTTCGCAGTTGAAAACGCTTTTCCAGCAAGATCTCCAACAGCACCAATACCCTTATCACGAATAACATCAATGGCTTTCATTCCTAGTTGTTTAGCCAACGGCATCACTTTTGGAGCCATTCTCGCAAATAACCCTGCAATGGTATTGCCTAAACCATCTCCGTAGTATGCTCTATAAACCGGAAACCGTGAATTAACTACGTAGACGGGGGTTGGTTTATCATGATTGTAGTGTATGATCATTATTTGAAATCAGAAACCATTTTTCAATTGGAAACGCTAGCGTTTTTATTCAATCCCGGTGATTAATCACTGTGATAATCCTCCACTAACTCGCCAATGAAATCTCGATATGTGCTGATATCTATGATACCACCTTGAAATAAACGTCTATAGATATCAGATGCTTCATTAATTATTTCCGGTGAGTTGTTTCCAGCTCGGAAACCTCCTACAAGAACTTCTAATCGTGATATATCACTGAGAACACTACTAGGACATGAAATCCAAGGATTTTCCCTCGAAGAGTTTCCAACGCTAGCGTTTTGCAATCCACTTCCGCTATAACCAGTTGCTTCATTCAGTTTTTCTAAATCGGTTTCTTGTAAATAATCAGAATCAGGTGGTAGTTGTTGTTTTTTAGGTGAAAAAGATATTTTCTTTGCAGGTTGCTGTCGCCTTCCTCGCAATTTTTGCGGTTTTTGTTGTTGTTTAAACTCTTCGTATTGTTTATACACTATACCCACCGCATTGATATATTCGATGTATGATGCGTTATCCTTCTTCTTAATTCTACCTGTTTTTTCAGTTTTGATTTTGTAGAATATATCAGCCCAATGATCTAAATTTCTAACAAACTTATGATGTTCTGGTTTCAACATATTTTTCCTGTTTTCATAAGTCTTAACAACAAGCGCAGGAATTTCTTTTGGATCAGTCTTATTAATCGCTGCTAAACCCGCCTCGTTAAATATCACGCGTAAATCATCTACTATTTCTTTTGATTCCATTTGTTTTGCTTGTTCAGTTTTCGCTGCTATTTTTTCGAGTTCACCAATAACAGATTTTCCCGTCTCGGGAACATCTCCCAGTATAGCACGCTCTATCCCCTTCGTTGCTGTGGTTACTGGTTTAAACAATTCTTCAGATCCCGCAGCAAAATCAGTCTGAAGACTCTGTCGTTGTTGTAGTTTATTCCGTACAGAGTCACGAATTGGTACAAATCTCCTGATTGCATCCAGTCGTTCACGAGCCAATCGGGTTGTTAATGCTTCATTGACCATTATTTAAAATCAGAAACAATTTTTCAATTGTAAAACAATTTTTCAATCCGACCTAACACGATCGTGGAAGTGTTTTAACACCTCTATCAATGATGGGGAAAGTGTGGAAATCCTTATAAAAATAAATAATTTCACACTTTCCCCACTTTTCCATTGATCAATCCGAACCAGCCATCAATTTTTTATTCACTGATTTCAACAGTTTTAATCAAAAAATGCTAAAAAAAAATTAAAATCTCTATGAGGGACGGTCACAATCAAATAATGATAAATGGTCAATCAAAATTGTTCATTTTCTTGAATTAACGCCCGTAGGTTTCTAACTTTAGAATTAACCTCCTTTTTCAATTCGTATTCGTACCCCAATTCTTTTCGTATTCGTTCTACGATGGTATACAACGGAGCGAACACACTTACGTCACTGGAAAATGCGAGAGAGTCCCGAATAGAATTCTGAATTCTTTTGATGAGCGCATACTTCTTTGGTAGCATATACTTGTTAGTGCTAACTCCGTATTCTATATCCTGAAAATCAGACATGATTTGATCAGGATTTAACCCATCTGATAGTTCAATATCCCAACTTTTCAATTTTGAAATCTCGGATATGATGCTATTCATGTTTTCAGAATTCATTATTCTATAATAATGATATATTTCTAAATGAAAAATATGATGCATTAGACATAACTAAATTTAATTTTCTGTCCGCGATTTTTTGAAAACGCAGATCAATAAACCCCCTCTGCAACATATCGTACTGAGGCTCTACAAATATCGAAGTGCCTACCGGCTTCATATAATGATTGAAATATTTTTTCTTCGTTAGTTATTGTATTCAAAAATTGTACGGGTCTCACTTTATTTGAACAAGTGCCAGTCTCTCCTCTTTTCAAATTCTCACTTTGTGTGATAGCTTGCAGATTTGATAAAGAATTGTTTTTCGGATTAGAATCCTTGTGATCAATGACAGAATCATCCTCGATCAATCCATGGAAACACTCGTACACGAAACGATGGCAGTAATATGTCTTCTTTCCAGCACCAAACATCAAATACCCTTGATTATTCACAGAACCAACTGGTTTCTTCAGTCTGCGGTTTCTTACAACACCATCACTTGATGCTTCATAATATGTGATCACAGGGTGTGGTCTGAATTCTTGGTTCATTTATATATTATACTATTGTTTGTCTAATTCATCGTTTGGTTCAATAATGAATCTTTCAATGTAGTCTTGAGGGGTTCTTATCATTTTATCCTTGATGTTGTCAGGGTCAAGGACCTTTTCAGGGTCAAAATTTCTGATTGATTGTCCATTTTTTATTCTTTTATCATAATATCGCTTCAACTCCCTGTATCGCTTACCACCGCAATTTAGACACAACTGAGATTTTCCCCTGACCCCAACTCCACATAGAATACAGGGTAACGGACCAAGGCTTCCACTACGAAAGCTTTGCATATGATACCCACAAAACTCATTTCTGCATGATTTGTTACACGGGGTTACTGATCCAATCATAAGCCACTTGCAGTGATTCATTATATAAAAATCTTTCATTTAAATGCTTGTTTTAATTATAGCATGAGGGAATTAAGGAGAACGCCTTCGAAAAATGCTGATAAGGAGTTTAAGAGATTATTTAAAATCAATCCTAGATTTAATCACGATAGACCCAAAAAACGTCCAATAGACGGAAACATGAAAGAGTTTAAGAGATTATTAAAAATCAATCCTAGATTTAATCTCGATAAACCCAAAAAACGTAATAAACGTCCAAGAGACGGAAACATGAAAGAGTTTAAGAGATTATTGAAAATCAATCCTAGATTTAATCTCGATAAACCCAAAAAACGTCCAATAGACGGAAACATGAAAGAGTTTAAGAGATTATTAAAAATCAATCCTAGATTTAATCTCGATAAACCAAAAAAACGTAACAAAATCAATCCTAGATTTAATCTCGATAAACCCAAAAAACGTCCAATAGACGGAAACATGAAAGAGTTTAAGAGATTATTGAAAATCAATCCTAGATTTAATCTCGATAAACCAAAAAAAAACGTCCAAGAGATTACCCTGGAAGGATGCTCAATTCAATCTCGATATAGTTTCTAATACACCAAAGAATACAATTCTTGATAAAGCCATGATTAGTAAAATCAGAGACTGTTTTAATGAATTCAAGCGTGATGGAGCATCTTATTGTTGGTCAACATTTCGAATTGATGGTGTTGTTGACGCTACCATGAATGATGAAAAAGCAGCAGTGATAATTTCACGTGTTGGGGAAAAACGGCATTTTTTCCGAATCAAATTCATTATCGAAGTCGATGGCAAATGGATTATTAGGGATAAATTTGAACCAATCCTCAAGAATAAAAAAGCTGTCATTGTGAGTAGAGATTCCAAACCAGGAATTCTAACCGGAATCGATAAGCCATACTACGAAAGATCTTATCCCGTAACAGCAATGGTTTATGGGATGTATCCGTTAAATGATAAACCCGATATCGCAAAACTAGCTCCTATGAAATATTCTAGTTCACTGAATTGTGTAGCAGAACGAATAATAGAACACTTCACAAATGCGTCCCGGGGGAATAAACTAACTGATCTAAGACGAAAAAAATAACCGAGTGGGAATTAACGGTAAAACAGCACGGTGCAAAGATTTCTGATATAGCTAAATTAGAAGCATCATTAAAATTCCCAATATCAGTAACAACAATAACCGGAGAAGTATTATACGAACCGAAATATCAATCGCGAGGAGCCCCAATACAGATTATTGATCATAACAAACACGCGTGGACACCTGCGGTAACAATATTTCAACGAGAACGAACCGTGAGATATATCCCTAAGGAGTTCGTCGGGGATGTTCTCTATGAAGAGAGATTATTCGATGCTATTCATGCGTTGTGTAAGGATGATCCTGTGTCAGTGTGGTTACTTAGAAGTGATGAAGAATTCGATCAATTTGTAAAACCAAATGGTGAATTATATCGCATTGAAGAATTAGATAACAGAATGAGAAAAATCGCTAGTGATTTTTCACCGGAGAATTCCCATGAAAAACTACTCACGGATAGTTTTACTATTCCATCAGTGGTAGCTCACTTCGCAAGAGAAAAAAACTCATGGCGTCCAACACGAAGTGATTTTCTCGAGGATGTTAAATTGAGTTGCGTTAAATTTGGTCATGGAGGACTGTGGAATACGAAATACTCACGTGATGGTATGATTTCAATTGATATAGCCGCGTGTTATCCCGGAAGTTTTCTCGGATATGGGGAATGCGCTGAGTACTTCAAACGATTTGGACACCCCACGCATGAAATGACTCGTGTTGCGATTAATGGACCATTGCCTGATTTTGATTTAACCGGATTCGCTCGTGTGATATCATTTGAATTAGCTACAGGGTTACATCCGTGTAGTTATGTTTGGCTCGGTAGACACCTATCTGAAAAACACTGGATGCCAATAGTGCTATTGAGATATATGATTGATTGTGGTATGCTAATATCGTTGATTGTTTCCGAGGCTATTATATGCTATCGAGCTCAGAAAGAAGTTTGGCTACCACAACCCGATCTAGATAGAATAATCAACGAACTACGAAAACAGTTTCCAGATTTCAGTGAAGAAGAAATCATAAATTGGTCTAAGAAGTTATTTGAAATTAAAAAAGAACAAGCAAAAGATCTCGGAAGAAGAATAATCGGTAAATTTACCCAGGGTGGACGATACGACAACGCAAAATACTCTTCGCGGTTGATCATAGATGTCGCTGAATACGATTTTATTGTAGTGGATTTAATGAAACAGGGAAAACTTGTATCCCGTAAGGATGCTTTTCTATCCAATGGTGAGAAATTAGGTACGGTTGTTACCTACTGTGATGGATATAATTCCCAGTACACACATTTGAGAAGTTCAATGCTAGCCTATGCTTCTATTAATCTATTTTCGATGATAAATAGATTTCCTAATACCGCGGTTAGAGTGGCCACTGATTCGATGTATATACACAATAAGTACAAATCAGCTGTAGCAGCATTCACAGATCCCGAAGAAAATTGGGGGCGTTGGCGATTTAAAAAGGAGATGCTACATGAGTATTGTGAATCCGCAGACGTTGCCATGGATGATAAATATCTTTGTTGTAACCGTATTGAAATTCAATCAGAACTTTGTAATGCACCACCGGTATCTGATCCAGTATGTAGATACAAGACAGTTTATTTAAACGGTTGTGGTGGGTCAGGAAAGACAACTCGTGCAATTGAATTATTTCGTCGTGGAAACGCTAGCGTTTCTAACATGATTGTGCTAACACCGACTCACAGACTCGCCAGAGAGATGATACAACGAGGGGTAAATGCTTGCACTTATCACAGTTCTTTTCGATGGAAGGGTGACAAATGGACTCCTGAGTGTATGGGTGATAAATTCATTCCTGAAATCATAATTTGGGATGAAATATGCACAGTGTCATTAGATGTATTAAAAACATTTCTTGAGTGGTTGTTAAACAAAAACACAAAAGTCGTCATGTGCGGTGATCAAGGCCAACCACCACCATTTGTCGGTGCATCTCCACATGAATGGCTAAAGGGTTTTGTAGACTACTATGAAGAAATCACCACTGATTATAGATCACTTGATGAACGATTACGCGAGTTCAAAGCGCTAATTAGATTACAACCGGATAGAATCCAATGCGAAATAGCGCGTGAAGTGATTTCAGAAACCCCAATGAATGATTTCTGGGAAGCGTGGAGACCAAACGATTTGATCATTGCAAGTAGAAAAATAGTCAGGGATACACTTCAGATGAAGTTATTTGAATTGCATAAAGAAAAATTTCCAACGCTTCCAGTACCCCTTTGTTATAGGCCATCGGATACACGAAAACAAAACATTGAAGTTGATATTCCAGGACAGAGTGAAAAACAAATTCTCGTATTAAATGATATTGTGCTGGTTGATATCAATGTCGTTGAAGATGCATTGCGTGCTAATAAATCCCCGTGGACGCTAGGATACGCAGCAACAATACACTCTTCACAGGGATTGACTATATCGAATACAATTGTTTGGATGGTGGATAATCACATCGAATGGTCGAATTTAATCTATCTCGCAGTATCCAGAGTACGAAACATAAATCAACTTCGAAGAGTTGTTTTCGATGATAATGACACAACAATAAGTGATATTGATGTTAGCATCATTAATAAAAAACTCTCCGGTTACAAACAACAGGCCAAAAAAAAACAACGAGAATTTGATATTGATGCTGAACTAATAATCACTTTGAAGAAACAACAGAATAATCACTGCGCGAGTTGCAATTGTATAATGCGTTGGCAGTATTCGGATAAGGATCCTCGCCAATTCACCGTAGACAGAAAAAATAACTATCTTGGTCATGTCAGAAACAATGTGATGTTGACTTGTCTTGAGTGCAATAGACGCAATGGTGCTAGTTAAGACCATGCGGTGGCAATTGAGTATCCTCGGGAATCACTTGTAGTTGTTGTCGAGTAAAACCCCGCTGAGGGGCAGTTGAATCCAGTTTATAGACTGGAGGTCTACCAGTTGATCGTGTTATACTAGATATCTTATGCGTAGTGACGCTCCAAATAGGATCAGTAGCCCTTTTTCTACCCCCTTCAAGCTCTCCTGGTTCGCATAAGTACCTCACAATGACACTACTACCAAGAATTGGTTCTTTGAAATCTTTTTGTGGTTGTACGGGTATAGACTTCTTTTTAATAGCGTTGATAGGTTTCATGTTGATTGTTCTAGTAATCTCGTTATTCAGTGCAGTAATCACAGATGGTAATCTTTTAACCCATTCACGGGATCTTTTTTCTTGGATGAATTCTTTTGCGTATTGATATCCAAATAACCGCTCAGCAATTGTCCGATTAAATCGTTCTACAATTGCCTGATCGCGATGTAACGCAGTATGCCCTCGTCGTATTGTGACATTGTGATGTTTCATTGTTGATAACACTACACCCTGAAATTCCTTGCCAGGATCAACCTGCAATAGATTTGGCCAGTTCAGAGGACCTCGTCGATAAATCCTTTCAAATGCAGAAGCGACTTCAGTGGCTGATTTTGTTTTTAACGGTTCTGCTTCTTTGTATCGACTTGCAATATCAACTACGGTTAACGCATATTTGTAACCACGATCATGTGGCAGAAATAATATATCAGCCTGATGAACTTCATTAGGAGCGGTCACATCAAAATGCGAGAATTGAATTTGTTTAGGCGGTGGTAGATAAATTTGCCATAGTGCCTGTTTGGATAACCAATTAGCCGCAGTGGTTTTTTTCACTTTTGCAGCACTAGCGAGTTTATGGACTGCTGATTTACCCCTCCAGTATCCTCTTGGGGAATAATAAATTGATTCCATATTATTAATTACCAGCACCTAACATCAATTTACTTTTCATAGCCGATTTTATCAAAAATGAAGACAATTTTTCTTTGAAGGATTTATCAGGAATAGCATTTAACGCATGAATTAATTTCACATCTGCTAGATGCCTGTGTTGCAGGTTGCTGCTTTTATAAGCAACATCATGAAGGTGACAGGCCTTATCAATGGCGTTTATTGGTTCTTCACCGGGGTTGGGTTGATTTTGATCATTGAGTCTGATATCAAGTCTGGTTCCCGGTCCACAGTAGCTATATCCTGGGAGGTGCTTTTCTCCGGGGTACTTTGCCCATGGGGTTCCAGGGAGCTTTGC
The DNA here is from genome assembly GCA_029339505.1 of Unio delphinus. NCBI lineage: Eukaryota > Metazoa > Mollusca > Bivalvia > Unionida > Unionidae > Unio > Unio delphinus. The sequence goes on from JAQISU010000239.1 coordinate 43,952, forward strand.
CAATTTGGCTGCGATATCACCTCCTCGTTTTTTTTTAAATCAGATCTCATAGACACAAATCTAAATTTCTTTGTACCACATTGCACGCATTTACCAGAAAGCGCTGATCGGTTATTTTTAGTTGTAACCGTCGTCACATCATCTGTGCCAGTACGCGTTTTACACTTCACACAATATAGATCCATAATTTATGTATAGAAATATGGATATAATTGATTTTTCAGCGACTAAAACAAGAGAACCAATTAAGCATCATGCAGCGCTACCAAACTCTATCCGGATGATTATAATCGGGCCATCTGGATCCGGTAAAACGCAATTGTTGCTCAATTTAATAATGAGATGGATGAAGTGGGATAAGTTGTATTTAATTGCCCCTAGCGTAGATGATCAACGATGTTATGAAGTGTTAAAGGATTTTAACGAGAATGCATCAGAAATTAAGGGTGAGAACGCCATTGATTTTATAACCGATATCGATGAAGCACCGAGTATTGATGATATTGATGGAGATATTAACAATTTAGTCGTATACGACGATATAATGTTGGATAAACAAAAAAATCCTGCTAGAATATTTTCCCGTGGGCGTCACAAAAACACTGACGTGATATATGTCACTCAACGCTACACTCAGGTTCCAAAAGTCATCAGAGATAACTGCAATATTCTTTCTGTATTCAACGGAGTTGATACTCATACTCTTAGAAATATTTGGCAGACATGGTGCTCTGATATGGACTTCAATCAATTTCGAGATTTCTTTAGTCATGCTCAGTCGACTCCGCACGGATTCGCAACAATAAATCTACATGATCCTCGGACACGATATCGTATCGGACTTGATCAAATATTCGGTTAAAATCGTAAAAGAATTATTAACCCAGAACTGAAAACTTTAGCAGCAGAGAGGGTGGATGACCACATCGTTGCGAGCAAAATTGATTAAAAAATCGTAAAATCTCCGTTTTTGCAAAAATGGAGACTTTTTTTTTGGTTAAATGAGATTTGTTGGAAACCTGATATTTTGTTCGAAAACGTTATCTATAGGCCATATTTTGTTCGAAAACGTGATCTGGAAGCCTTATTTTTGCTTGAAATCGTGGTCTGTTCACCCTCTCTGCTGCTAAACAGTACTCATCAAAGCTGGCAACTAAAATCATAAACTATTTCTTCTGGAGCGTTCTCCATGTCTGCATAAGCAGATCTTTTCTCCCTTCATGTCTAGTATCATATAACATCCATAGCAATCCCCATAATGCTGTGGGTCAATCCAGAGAAACAAGTACCTTTCCTTCCCACCTCAGGGTATTTTTTTTATTGCATTTTTCTTCAGCTCTGGCAGGTTCATCATCATAAGTACTATTATGAGACATTTTATCCATTGTGTATTTTGGAATTTCTCTTAACTGATTACCTGGGGGTGGGGGTGAAGTAATATGCTCTCCAAAATTTAGCAGGATTATAACTACCTGGTTTAGGATTAATTTGATCTTGTTCTTTGCAGTTTGAAAAAAGCTGCTTCAGTCTTGACACCAGAAGGTTCAAAAATTCTGAAGAACATGGTCCACAAAGTCCCAGACAATTTCATCGCCAGCTCCAATATCCCTGGTAAGAAAGTGGATGGCCTCTCTCTCTCTCTCTCCTGGACCTATGTCACAATCCTGAGTACCACTTTAACAACAGTGATAGCAAATATAAATATAAAATAAGATATATCGGAATCCTGATATACATCTTAAACAACTGTGATAACAAATCTAAATATAAAATAAGATATATCAGAATCCTGATATACATCTTAAACAACTCTGATAACAAATCTAAATATAAAATCACACACATACACATACACACAAAATGTACCATTTACCCAATGAATAAAACATAATACAAACAACACAAATGTAAAAACAGATTCCTTACTAATACAAAGTTTAGACCATTATCTTTTATATTGCTGGAAGCACTAAGGCAAATACAATGTCTTGACCATTTAAGTCAATTTATTAATATCATAAAATGTTCATTCATGCTGTGAAATTTGTGAGTTCCAAAGAACTAGATTTGTGTTTGTAAAGCAAGTGAAAACTTATTCTCCCACATCCCCTTAACATAATGGACATGTCTTAGCTTAATAAAAAGCATGTATATGCACACAAAGTTATTTCGTTTCATTTGCTGGTAAAAATGTTTTTCTTATAACATATTTATGCCAACAATCTTTGTCAGAAAGACAGAGATATGAATAGATAAGACCAAATCAAAATACCATTCTTTCCACTAAGGTGAATATTTAAAATAATCACTTAGATCGTCATCAATGAATTGGAGCTCTTTGAAAGAATAAAATAATAAATCAACACTTTATACCTTGTGTTTTACAGGTCCATGACATGTATATACAGCGGAAATATGGGATACTGCAATTGTCTCTCCATTAGAAAAGGCATATCCTACCTGAAATCAAAGAAACAAAACTTTAAGTAATTCCTTACTATCAAAATCATAAACTATGACTGAAGAAAAGTGAATGATCAAGGAACAAAAATTAACCAGATTTCTTGTTGCAATGTGATAAATATTTCCTGAAGATTCAGCATAACCAAAGTAAATATACTTTTATTTTTTGTGTACAAGATGTGATGTTAATTGTCTAGTTCTGGTCCATCTGAACTTGTGCTGAATCAAATTAACATATGAAGAAATTTTTAAAAATTTCAGGACACTGATACATTTTTTTAGAATGAGATTTCATTTAAATTATGGACAAGTATTTAGTACATACACTATATAATTTTCCATAATAAGTAATATGCATATGACAACTTTGTATTATAGTCAATCAATGAAAGTACATCTGTCCTCGGTCCATAAAAACATTGGAAGTCACAAAGATGATTATTCAGTATTCCAGATGTTTTCTTGAGGCAATAACTTTTTTTCACGCAATTTACCCTTCCTTTATTACACACTAGTTGATAATGCATTAACTCTTCCCCACAGAACTGATAGATAATTTCAGTTGCTTCATGTAAACATGAAAGAGTTTTCTCTAATTGTGTGTTCATGCTCCCACTTATAATAAGTAAAAGAGCTGATGAGAGATACACTAGAAACATAATGTATGGTGACTATCTAATTAAACCTGGTACCAACATTAAATGGTAATTACAGGTAATTTACTTTTTTGTAACATGCAAATAGTCTGTAAAATTGTTGTAACGATTTATGCCAGATAAATAAAGTTACTGACCTTGTAGAGCATAATATTGAGCTACCTGAATGCATTTTACCATAGACCATTATCTAATATTGATTATTTTCTTTCTCGTTTAAATACTTTCTCACAAATTAAGTTTGCTTTGGAATTTTACAGTACAGCAACACATGTGGTTTATTGCAGCAGAGTACCTTGTCAAGTACACTCCACTTTAACTCTATCTGGGCTGATCCAATAATAATATCTGAACCTGCACCATCATGGTCATGAGCTTGGCATTTAGCAATTGCAGCTCCAAAACTGCAACCATGTAAAAGTAAAAGCAGAGCTAAATAAGCTAGAGCCACACTGATTTTACTTTACATACACGTGGCACACAGGTTAGTCCTCACTTTCACTTTTCAGTCAGTGAAAAAATGCAATAACCAGCACTACCCTGATTATCAGCGATTGTTAAAAACATACACTACAAGTCTACATAGTTTTATATAATAGTTTTGGAGACAAAAAAAAAAGAGACAAAAGGATAAAATACATATTTTGAAGGGGTTGGTTATAGAAATGGGCAGTTAAGCTGAACATAGCATTTACTTACACCACATTTGCACATGTCTGGAACATTTGGTGGAGGCAACTCATGGTATCCTCCATTAGGGGCAATGTGAAGGTATCAATAAATGTCACAGCCAAAATTGGCATCACAAAAGGTATGCCTCAACTGTATGGTCTGCTGAAGCAGCACTGAACCATCTTGTGATGGTATGTGTCTGCTGAGGCTTGGATACTCCCACAGGCCAGTCTCTTCATTAAATCCATGCCCTGTTAAAAGGATACATTAAATATAGTCATTTTCTGAAAGGACCACCTGTCTCCTGATAAAGTGAAACAAGAGAAATTGGTATTAACTTTGGCACCTGTCATCAAAGGTAATATCCAACCAGTTAGAAGTATGCCAGTGGCTGAACCAAACATTATGATTCTGAATATACAGGTTTACATCAAACCATGGGACTATCAGTTATCTATAAGTTTATCCAACATTAAATAATTTAAGCATTTATAAAAAATGGTACTGTAATTCAGACTTCTTCTGAATCTAATATTCTAATATCAAGTTTCTGGGGACAATTTTCTATAAATTCTTCTGAGTTATTCAGCAATTCAGATTTCATTTGAAAGAGTATGATCAGAGAATGAATATAAGTGTCTGGTTTAATGGCTTTCACAACTCATGGTACTAGAAAATTCCACTTCATAAAGAGTTGGAATAAATATGAAGGGATATCAGCTGTTGATAGTACCTTTATATCCTCAGCAACTGTAGCTGCTAATGCTGGTGGAATCACAACACATCCTCTTCATCCTCATCACCACTAAAATATACAGAATCACGGGAATCAGCAGTTTGTATCAGTAGATCCATCCATTTGTCAGCATAGACGTTCAATTGATTGAGGTGAGGACAAAGGGTGTCAGTGTTGTCAAGATGGAGAACTTTACATTTTGATGATGAATAAGTGCATTAAAAATAACAGAATGACAAGATAAACTATTGTCAGTGATATGAATAAAAGTACATGTTTTGTCATCATCAAAATACACAGAAAACTTCAAAGTTTTATCAAATGAGTTGGCATCTGGCAAATTAGTTCATTAATTTAGTTCATTAATTTGATCTTTGGCGGTTTCAAGATTTTCAATTATCTTATTTTCTGACCTGGAAGAATTTTTTAATAAAGAAGGTATATGGTCGTTAAAAAATCTCATATGGCAGCATTTCACAAAACTCAAATCTACATTATTAAAGTTTTCTTGAGGTATACTTATCGTGGCTAACTTCAGTAATATGCCATACATTCCACAGCTACAAGACAATTCAGTTGTGTTATCTATATCTGTTTTCGTCAAATGAACATAACAGTCTTCCTACAACAGTCCAGTTGTCAGACTAACTTCATTCATTGTAAAAAAAATTATTCACATTAGCTGCACTACGTTGCCAAATTACATGACCATTTTCAATCATTGCATATTTGAATTTATGATAAGATCTTTCTTCAGTTATATTATGTGAAGAAGACTGAGGATCTATAGTGTGTATGTTTATCATCAATTATTCAATTGTCAAACATCTACTAGGTTCATGACATTTGCGTCTGGATGCAGGGGGAACTATGTGACCATAATCAGATGACTCAGGTAAACTTTCAAATGTGGAAGTAGGATCTAAGGCGATGTTTTTATATTTGGAGCAAATGGAATAGACCTTATCCATGTTACCCTCTCTATCATAATAACAATATAAAGACAAAACTGCAAAGGCTGGTATAATGTAATACTGTTGCTTTACAATTATTGTTAGTGACATAATACATTCACAGAAGGAACCAAACACAAAATGCACCATTTCTCTTCCAACTGCAATAAGGGCTGTTCCATTTAAACATACATGGTACCCATGGAAGGCAGTTTTTAAATTTTTTAAAATTGCATCTATGGGAGAGCATCCAATTTTAAAAGTTTTTCCCTGTGTCCCATGTATTTTTTTATAAAATGGAACAGCCTTTAATACAAATTAAGATGTAAAATGATCATTCCAAAATATATAGGCAAACAAATGCATTTTATAGCATGAAGATTCAAACAAGTTTATAGGTTAAAACACCCCTACTGGATGGACATTACATTTTACTGATCTGTTTGTGCTTTTTAAGCACTGGTATTTCATTATTGACAACAATTTCTTTATTGAGTAACTTGAAAACATAAATCGGTCCAATGCTGATGAATATGTGCGATGAGTGCATTATAAGTTTTCATCAGATTATTGCTTCAAATTTCACAGTGGATACAATTTCAGCATTCTTTTTGGGGGCCCCAACCACCAAATTTCATGTGTGGATCAGTCGTCTAGAATGGTTAGGAGTAGTTTCTCCATCTCCACAAAAATGTTATTTGCACAAGTTCATATATGGTAGTATGTCACTTTTATAAGTTTCTTGTGCAGACAAGTTGGTCTTATTTTTATTAAAAATTTATGATCTGAAAGTAACATTGATGATAATGTATATTGTGTGTTCAAATTTAATTCTGCTGAAATGTGTTTTAGACTTATTTTAAGTTCATCTTCTTGTTTGTATTCAGATAAAACCATGTCTGTGAATATGCTTGTTCAAGAAAACTGCAGTTGGCTTCTCAGTGATTCCATTTTGAGAAAATAGAAAATAGTTCCACTGATCTGATAAAGGATGAAAACAATTTTAATCTGCAGAAAAGCAAGTTCTGAAACCATGCCCAGTAACTTTGACACTTGGAATAATAAAATAATTAAATTTTAATGCCCAGTAACTTTGTCACTTGAAATAATAAAATAATTAAATTTTAATGCCCAGTAGGGATTTTGCTACTGACAAGTGTTTCTTCTTATACTGTTGGTACATTGAACAAGCTTGGTATTTTATAGACTTCCAGCAAACTTTGTGCAATAGAGTACATCTATGTCTTGCTTTGTTGACAGTCAATTTCATGGGTGGTTTTCGTTCTGCCTTCACTGTTGGAAAAACAAGTTCTTCTTTAGCTTTTCTTTCTTGTGAAGTCCACTTCTGTCTTTTTCTTTGTCCTTTATAAAATAATATTGGTGAATTTATTCTCCATTACAAGCGCTGTTTAATCCAGACATTTATCTGGCATAGGAAAATCGCTGATTGAACAAGCTGCATGCTCTTATAGTCAGTTGTAAATACAGTAACTGTATTGTATCAATACACAAAATATGAGGGCTCTGAGTGGCCGAGTGGTCTAAAGTGCCCTCTGTTACAGATCACTGCCATCTCACCTCTGTCTAAGTGGGTTTGAGTCTCGGATTTGGCCAACATGGATATGTGAGAAAGCTTGCCAGTAGCTTCTCATGGGTTGGTGGTTCTTTCTGGTTTTTTTCCAGGTTCTTCCTCTACTATCAATACTGGCCGCCATGTATAACCTATCCTGTGCTGAAAAATGGTGTTAAATCCTACAACAAACAGTATACACAAACTACAAAGAACAGAAAATACAAAGCCCCAGTTCCAGATCTGTCTTAAAAACAGCAATATGCCTTTTCATAAAATTACAGTTCATGTTAAAATTTTGGCTCCTTTAATTTTTTAGACCTGGTCACAAACAAAATTTAAGTCGCACTGAAATTTCACTAAGGAGTTGTAATAAAACAAAACATCTTTAACTGAAGAACTGCATCTAGAAGAGGAAGCCATCTCAAATATCCATACCTTTTTGTATACTTTTGACACCCATCCCCCTTGAAATGTGGAATTCCTGAAAATTCAACAACTTTATAACTTTCCCCATATACAGTCAGTATCCATCACTAAACATGGTAGGGAATTATAATTTGTCCCACACTGAGAATCTAAACTGAGCTCCAGAAGTTATTTTATGTACAATTTGGAGTGTGTGCACATGCTAGGCAAACAACTACCGGTAGAACTGGCTTTGTACTGTGGACATAGAGTAAAAACCGCTTTAAACTAATCTGCTATACCTTCTTTCTGCACCATGACTTCACACTCTTATGTTGACTCCCTCTCTCTTTCTGTTGATAAAAAGAGCAAAGCATCCAATGATATCTCTTATTGCAAATTCATTTAATGTTAAATTGTGATATAGAATTTAATATGGATATTCAGTTCATAATACCATTACACAAATAGCAAATTTCCATTAACCTACACCCAAACAGAAACTGATTAGTTTGCAAATATATAAAAACTGATTAAAACTTTGGAATAAATCATAGCTTTTGGAGCTATTGTTATATTTAAGACATATCTTTCAAGATTTCAATCAAGATACAATTTCCAGTCTGAGCATCTGTTCATCCCAATCAATTATCTTTGTTTTCTTTATATCTATATATATGTGTGTGTGCGCGCGCGCGCGCGTGAAGAGATATTCAGGCATTTTCTGATTTATCTCTTAATCATGTATTTAAAATGGCCGAGGTCCTGATGTAAAGTTAGTCTGCTTCCTGGACCAACTAGACTGAATCTAATATAAAACCTGGATCAGAATCAAACACAAATAAGTATCTGGATTTTACTGCAACAATCATCTTTCCTTAATTGGTGCTATAATTTCATAAGTCTATATTTTAAGGGTCATAAACATAAGAATTAAAGGAAAATCATAAAGGTTGGCAGGTGTGACATACACAAAGATGCACTTTAGCAATATTTCATTAATAATCTGAGCACATAGGTAATTTTAGATGCTTATGTTTTGTAAGGGCTATACGGAATGTATATATATATATATATATATATATATATATATATATATATATATATATATATATTTTGTGAAATAAATATACAGTATATCCTATTTCAGGATGCATGTCACACACTGTCATAGAGAACAAAGTTAGATTGTCAATTTGACATTGACAGAACCAGGTACTCCATTGTATATAAGAGAAATAACTCTCCTGGAACTAGACAGGGGTATGAGTTATCTAGTCACAACATACATGTACCTATTTTCAGTCATGTGTATCACATTTTCAAAAAATCAAAAAAAAATCCAAAATATGATCTATATAGGAATTAGCATAAATTCACATGTTGCCAGAGACCAAACTTTTTCTAAAAGCCTAAAAGAAAGTACAACTCTTTATCCACCAATCATAGCTAGTGTTCTTGTTTATTTCTGAATACAAGGTTCCCTACACCTTAAACTCCACCCACCTGGACTTGCACAATTAGTACAGTTATACCATATATGAATATACAGTGGAGCCTCGTTAATCCAGACGCATTTGTTCTCACTGAATATGTCCGGAATAAGGAGTTCTCCGGATAATTTAATCATGCACATTTTTTTTATTTTATGATATCATCATAACGCCTGACACCAGGCCAACTAGTCGTAACACTAACCTCTTAATGCTGAGCGCCAAGCGAGGCAGCTGTTATTACCATTTTTGTGTCAATGGCATGACTCAGCTGGGGGATCGAACCCATGACCTCTCGCTAGAAACAATTCTTGTAATAATGATAAACCAAATGCTTGTAATTTTGGGTATCTTTATATGTTTCATGATTTGTGATTATGCAATGAAAAATAACCACACAAAAAACAAACAATGGATTACAATGATCCTAAAGTAATGAAGTGTAATCACTTACATTGCTCCGAAAAAGAGTATTTCCAAAATTTCAAGTAGTTGTAGCTTAATTGATTATATACAAGGCCACATCTGCCCAACAATACATATGGAGTATTTTTATGTTTCATAACTGACACAAGTGAAATGCTCAGCATATAATACTTTACTGGATGTTTCCATTTTTTCCTTTTTAGAAATGTTTTTCTGAAATAATAAGAATTGATGCAAAAGTTTATTCATCTACCTGGATACATTGAAATGTTTTGGAAATCAATGGATATCCCAAAAGTCCATCAAGATCTTGCATACTACACATGTGAGATGCGATACATTTGAGACATCTCCATAACCCATCAATGATCAGGATCTTTTCTATAAAGCATGTTTTGCATTACATCTACAAGTAAGATAAGTAGCACATTGTTGGCATTTAACAATTTTATGATGGAGGCTGAAGAATGCTGTGTGAACATCCTACAATTATCAAATTGTCACCTACTTTTAAGAAATGTATTCTGAAACAGTAAAAAATAGCAAATTGTAACCATCTGCTTGGAAGTTTTGCCCTTTCATATCATATGATGTCCCAAAAACTAATCAAGATTTTGTTAAACTTTTAACTGGTTTTTGTGTGACATAGTGAGGTAGAATGCACTTTGTTGGGATGTTCCAGGAACCCATCACCCTTTAAAATACAGCCATACTAAATCGGTTTTGTATGGCATCATTGTCCAATTATTGAGATGTATATATATATGCCAAAACCACTTTAAATTAAGATTGCTTTCAGATCACTACATGAGAACAATTTAACGTTATAATAATAAAGTTATATAGCGGACTGCCTCAATTTTTTCAATACATGTATATTTAAAAACTGAAGAGGGACTCCATAATCTCAATAGTCAAAAGGAAAATATCAAGGACCGAAAAAAGTTCTAAACGGCCTATAATTTTAGTGGATATTAGGTAATAAAAATTTGTTCCCATTTGTATGTTTCGTTTGTCCGTATCCTGCATGCTTTTCATATTACAGTCCTCCGTGCACAAATAAATATTGTTATTTTACTTTACTTAAAGAGACAGAGGTAACATATTTAGTATCCCTTTCGTTGTTATAGTTCTTCTTCTAGTAGGACTAGTTCTTCTTCGTACAATTGTTAATAAAGGGAAATTACTCTTGAATTGGTTCCCAGCGTGTATGTTTAGCTGTGGACTTCCGGTTCTTCTTGCGGATGTGCACTACAAGACACGGTTGGCGAAAGCCAAAATGGATGAACCGATGGAAGAAGCTGAGGCAGACACAACTCAGCCAGATCTTGTACCCGAGGTTCCAAAAAGACAACCGAACCCACTGTTGCGTCCCGGAAGCATGGGTAAAAAGTTCCACTTGAAGAAAAATATTGTCATCTTTTGGTATACCGCACGCTGAGGCTTTATTTATCGTCCCGGCTAGTCAATAGTATACAAAATGATCTTTGCAGTGAATTGGTTAAACATTTTTTAAATATTAACAAAAAAGGCTGTCAAATATTATACTCCACTGCAAAGATGCGATTAAAACAAGCACATGGTACAAATTTCATTTTAATAGCTTAAAGCTGTCTTACGTTAATGGAAAATTGAAATGACTACCATCTCATAAACAACTAACACAGACGTCAAAGATGATATAATATTCTACTCATACAGTACAAAATGTCGTCCTTGATATGCTAGACAAACAAGTTGTTTTCACATTTTCTTCTTTTTTCGGACATAACTGGCTGTGGAGAGCAACTGTTTGAAGACTGTATTCGTATTTAGGCAGATTAGTTACTGATGCATGCTTGAAATGCTGTCAAATATTGTAAACCTAACCTCATGGCAGGACCAATGACTCTCACCGTTCCATGCATTAGTCAGTTCTTGGTGATATCAGCTTTGATACACATTTATTGTGTGTTGCATTCTGTGCATTTATCAGCAATTCAAATCCAAAATCAATTGCTGCTAAATACACGTTTTGCTCAGACATGATAAATACTGAAAAAGCATGTGTTCTGAATGATTTAATGCCATGGATCAATATTGATTGGATTAAACTTTTATAATTTGCCAGTTAAAATAAATGTATTAACAGTGACTGAACTGTTAATTCACCTGAATAGCAACGTTTTTGCTGCAGCAGAAATTGTGTCTTTCTTCTTTGTTGCCAGTCATATAATTAAAAAAATGCAGTGAACATCTTGATGGTGTGTTGATACACTTGATGAATGGGAGAGGTGCTTGCCATTACAGCCAGAACAAATGGTTTAGCTCACTGTGAGGTCAGTTGAAAACAAGTAGGGGACAAATTATGAAGACTATCACACATGGTTGGTAACCAGTAATAGTATAACATGGTTGTGAAATTGGATTCAGTTGATTCCATAATCAATTGGCTGTCTTGTTACAGTTTCTTGTCATATACTTCTATAGTTTATCAACTTGTCAGATTACAAAATGGTCCACATAATTTTACATTGCAACCCAAATTGTTCAGAACACTGTCATTTAATCCATCCATTTTGTAATTTGTTGAACTGTGATAAAATTCACATAATGAGATATTCAGCATCCGATAGTCTTATGACCAAAACCACCATTTCAATGAAGCAATGTCACATCTGATTGTATCAGGATTTAAATAACAAAGTATATAAATGGCTTTGCAATGCGCATGCCAGGAACATCCCAATTAAGAATTAAGAACTATTAACATTTATTCACATTTAAATAAATCTGTTCCTAAGACAACAAGAACCTTTTGATAATTAATGTGACTTTTAAATAAATATGTTAACAGTTTTGAACTTACATGTAGCTATAAACACATACACCTAACAAATATAGTCCTCTCTGGAAAGGCCAGTGATGTTATAAAACCACTTTCCAGGTGTAGAAGGGATGCATTATAAGATGAAGACCACTGTATATGGTTATACATAAATGTGTGAAAATTGGCAAAGAGATGCATCTTGATTAGAACTACACCATCATTGCAAATATTGGTCACTGTGACATATATTTCATGCTTCACTAACTTTAGTTAAATTTGTTGTGTAAGTCAATTTTGCATGTTCTGTTCATGCTGGAATCATCAAAATAAGTGTTTATATGCATCTCTATTACAAACAAAAGCAGTTTATTATGACTTAGATTTCACATTTTACTGACTTTGGTTTGTTTTGCATTTAGCTCATGATGAAATATTTTAGCACCATGTATATTTAATGTTATGCCCAGATTCATTAAACTTGTTGAGGAAATGCATATTGATGAATACTACTTTTATCACAAAGGAGGTAACTGTGACATATATTTTGTTGTTTAATTGACTTTGATTAAATGTTGTGTTTGAAGTTTATTTTTCAAGCTCTGTTCATGATATAATCATCAAACTGAATGAGTATATGCTTCTCTGTTAGCGCCATATTTTTACACAAAAGAATGTCACTGTGACCCACATTTCACATTTTACTGGCCTATGGTAAGGTTTGGGGGTTTAGCACAAAACCAAACATGCTTTTTAACACTCTGTATACGATTATACCAAGATACATTGAATTTGGTGAGAGGAGTGCACCCTTAAAATGGAAAAAAAATTAATTACTGTAACCAATACTTCACGCTTCACTGCCTTGTTTACATACGCAAGCACTGTATTCCCAAATAAGCAATCTAGGGTGATTGTATGCATCCCAGTTAGTATCACAACTGTACAACAAGAGGTCAGTGTGACCTATTTTAATCCTTTACTAGTTTGTGTATTTGCATCTAGCTCACAACCATACTATCTGCTGTATAGTACTGCTATACCTGGGGTCATGAAACAGGCATCTTGATATGTACTACACCAGGATCTTGAAAGTTGATTATTGTGACACATATTGCTTATTTAATTGACCTTGCCTGAATTGGATATATATTTATTTATTAAATTAGATGTTTTTTTGTTTTATTTTACATGAAACTAGGTTATTTTAACATTTCTCATAGCACCAAGCCCATGATAGAAACACTATGACCTATATTTCACGTTTTTACTAGCTAAGTTGTATTCTGCTTATGACCATAGATTTTGTATGCTTAGTGCATACTGACCTGTATAAAATCATAAAATGTGAAGAAGCATGATGTATCTTTATGAACTACTTCCTCATTTCAGTAGTTAGTTAATATTGATCATACTTTATGTTTCACTGAGAGGCTCATTGTGACCTGATTTTTCATCTTTTTGCTGGCTGCACCTATCATTATGTGTGTGGCTCCTGATAGTATTGTGATATTCAAAGGATGAGACAATAAGTAAAGCTATAATAGATGTTAACAGGAAGAAAATGTTTAGCCAAGTAATGAATGAAGCCAAGAGCACGCTAGAGCATTTGAATATTGTTGGGACTACAAATAAGGGAATACAAGGGCTGGCTGAAATAAATCCCAAAGATGGAATGAATCAAACCAAGCAGACTGATGTATTATAGTCAAAGAAGAATTTGCAGATATAAGGATGAAGAGAGGTTGCAAGATCAGTCCAAGTGGGTGCCTAAACAATGTGGACAAGATGACAACTATCAGAGAGGAAACTCATATGAACAGACATTTTGCAGTCTGAACTACTGCAAATCCAAAAGCTGCTTCGGTCTGCACCCATCACCAGCAAATCTGTAAAACAGAACCTATGTGCCCATTATGCCAGAAAAGAGCTACACTCCAGCATATACTGTCTTGTCCCATGAGTGATAAAGCTGGAGACATTATATGACTTTGAGAGGGATGGCTGATATGTCAGAGAATATTGAAAAGTTTCAAAACCTGGAGGTCAGGTCCTTAGCTCATCCAATTTTTTTAAGAGGGACAAAGAAACCTGCTACAGCTAACTATTCTGGAATAATCCAAGAAACAAAGTCATGAGTGTTGAGACCAGATCTGTGGAAAAAAATATATCATATTCCCTGAAGCAAACACTTCATCTTAACATCATCATATGGTCTGAGACTGCAAGGAGATTATTTTGAAAGAATTGGTCATCCCATATCAGGAACAAATGGAAGAAGCCTATTAAATGAAGATGGAGATGCACCAGGAACTGGTAGTAGTATTTCATTTCTGCTAATGGAAATATCTCATGGCATTTTCATGACAATTCCAGGACAAATAGTAAGATAGACTGTTGTCATCATCTTCCAAGAGGAATTAAAGTGTGTATTATTGACATGTAATTTAACATTGCATCTAAGTGTTTTTCTAGTAATGAATTGAAAGTGTTTAAAAAAAACACTAAAATGGTGATTTCTTTTAATTTAAACTGCAATGTATTTAATTACACTTTTTAGGGACTGTGTTGTCATCAGATGTTTTCCCCTGGAAAGTCATTACAAGCTGCTAGGTAAAATTTGTTTGATCTAGTTATGAAAGGAATTTTATTTCTAATGAAAACAAGCTGCATAAATATATCAGTGTGCATCAATTAATTGTGTGTGTGTGTGTGTGTGTGTGTGTGTGTGTGTGTGTGTGTGTGTGTGTGTGTGTGTGTGTTACAATCCAGGGCACAATCCATGTATAATGATGGATAAATGTATAGGACGATTGACCAACACACCTGCAGACCACTGCAATCAAATCCTGTTTCAAGTCTGTGTTTTGAGGTGTGATGGAGGAGTTAAAATAGTGCACCCACACACATGCACACCCCAGCCACACCTCACTCCACACACATTGAGAGTATAGAACAAAATGGGTGCATGGGATATTTACAAACACTGTATATTATTGTGTGCATGCTTACATACATGGATTCCTAATTTTCTATATGAATACAATCAGTTGTATTTCTCATACCACACAAAAGATGTAATTCATACAGTTCTCCTCAACATGTTGCAGTGATGATGACAATTACAGTGGAGGACTATGAAAGCCAGTATTGGCCCAAGCTTGAACAAGCAATTGATCAGCTGCTTACCATGCAGCCTGGCCAGTACATCCCCATTTCTTATGAACAAATGTATAGGTAAGTTAATTCAAATTACTATTAATTATTTTTCATAGGGTACAAAACTTTTGTGGATTTTGTGATGGCTACTGACAACAAATTTAAAGACTTGACTCACATTTTCTTTTGAAACAATAGGAATCGTTCTTTAATCCATGTAGTTTAATCATGATGTAAATGTAATTTATCCAAAAACCATGAAAATTGATATTAATAACAATAAAGCAATTGACAGTACAATAAAACTCACTGTAACAAAATGATCAGGGTCTATTATCTATGTCCTATACCATTGCAATATCCAACCAAGTCAGTTTACTGAAGAAAATAATGCATATGTATCATCTTTAGGCTTACAGTACAGGGTTTGGGGGTTGGTGTTGAGTGCAAAAATGACATAATTGATGCAGTTACCAATTTGATGCATTTGAAATGAGAAATACTTGAAATATTTTGAAGGCAGAGAACCATTTATATATATATATATATATATATATATATATATATATATATATATATATATATATATATATATCTTATATCACAATAGTAATTGTTCCCAAAATATGTTCAAGGAAGCATAATTTCAGGAATTTTTCAGCTAGATTCCATTCGACTCAAATACTTCATTTCTTGAAAAGTACTCTCACACTAAATTAGAAAATATATATTAGAAGCATTCATATTTGCTAGACAGGTTCAAAAGGTCAGATTCCACCTCCACACCCTCAATAATAGAACACATATATCAGACATTGAGAGGTCTTAAAAAGAAAATTGTGTTATGGGTTGAAACATACTTTGAACTAAGAATTCATTCAGGAGTTCAGGCATATTCCCCTCATTTGTAATGTATTTGAAATTGACACTGTCAGGACCCAATATAGGAGTAAACTATTTGGTTTTATAATTAAAGAGGGATCTCCATAAAAACAGTTGTCATTCTCTCAAAGACAGGAAAAAATAAAGACAACATTAATATAAAACATTTTTTATACGACTCTGCACTATTGAGTTGCACAGGACAAACATTAAGTAGTATGTGGGATTAGAACAGCATATCCATTACCCCGACAGTTTAAATAGTTCTACTGCACAATGGCTAAATAAATGTAATCTGACCATTACAATGGGGTATGTATGCAAGTGTATTGGAGCTACAGTCTGCATATCTGACTAAAATATAAAAGGATTAAGATGTGGGGGTGGGGTGACTAAAACTGCTCTTGACAATTCAGGTAATGAACTTGTTTCAGCAAGTATATATAATGGTTGATTGAGCAGGCATTTGTGGTCCGTTGTTTCTGTAAATAGTTGGGTGAATTAATTTATTTTTAATTCTGTTGAATTTTTTTTAAGACCTCTGCTTTGTTTGGTCCTTTATTGACTGCCAGATGACAGAAAACAATTGTTGGCTAATGTTTACTCTGAATTGAAGAGCAGTTTTTCACAGAATGCACTGAAAAAAACACGGATACTTACTGACTTTATTTTTTTCTGGTTCCAAATAATTAAATTACTCAAATTATCAGCTTGTTATGAAGTCTTTTTTTTTAAAATAAGCAAGTATTTAAGAAAATCTTCAAGAATACAACATACCTCCCTAAATAAATAAATCAAAACTTTTGTGTATTTGAGCACTATAGCTTTTGTAATACTTCAAGGAATTGGTGAAATTACATGTATTGCAAATTTTCAGAGCTATGTAATGATTGTGTCATATCCAAACTCATCTGCAATTAAATGTAGAATAGTTGGGTTTTACCATTATTATCTTTACAACAGGCATTATAATCTCAGATTGCAAACACACATCAAAGTATCATCTCTACATTAGTCATTGTAATCTTGCATCTCAGATACACATATCACATCATCTCTACAATAGCCATTGTAATCTTACATCTCAGATACACACATCACTTGATCTCTACAATAGTCATTATAATTTTGCATCTCAGATACACACAGCACTTCATCTCTACAATAGCCATTGTAATCTTATATCTCAGATACACATCACTTGATCTCTACAATAGTCATTATAATCTTGCATCTCAAGATACACACAGCACATCATCTCTACAATCGACATTGTAATCTTGCATTTCAGATACACACATCACATCATCTCTACAATAACCATTATAATCTAACATTTTTTCTGACATGCGCATACATATCTACAACTGCCATTATAATCTCACATGTCAGACATGCATAACAATACACACAGAAGGAAACTTTAAATATCAATATTTTAAATAATATGCAAATCCCTTACAATCATGAATGATTACTTGTCCAGTTGAACTGGTCATTCCAATCATATTTAATAACTTGTGTTATTGTTCCTTTGTTTTCATTTCTCCTCATATTTCATACACCATTGACCCAAAATAAGTTTGTTATGTGTGTCCTTGTATATATATATATATATATATATATATATATATATATATATATATATATATATTAAAACTAACATGGCATTTAAAGTGTTTGTATAAAGCAATTTGAATACCAATACTACTGGTTTATCAAATTGTGATCTGCCCATGGCGCAATTATATGAATATAAAAACATTCTTTAGCAGCAGAGTGGGTGAACAGACCAACTTTTTAGACGTCAACGATGCTTCCTTCTAGTTAATATTTACTAGGAAGTCCTAATTTGTCAAATAAACTCTTCTAGTTAATATTTACTAGGAAGTCTTAATTTGTCAAATAAACCCTTCTAATAAATATTAAGAGAAGGGTCCATTTGGTAAAAAAAAAGATGCCATTTAGTTGACGTTCACCTCCTCGGCTGCTAATGCGCTAACTAAATATTTGATCAAGTCCGACACGATATCTTGTCCGAGGGTCTGATAAATTTATCGTCACAAATCCGTGTGGGATTGTCTGAGCGTGGCTAAAGAAATTTCTAAATCGATTATGATCCATATCACCACCGCACCAAGTTTGCCAAATATTTCTAAGAGTATGAGTATCAACTCCGTTAAATACACACAGCATATTGCAGTTATCTCTGATCACTTTTGGTATTTGAGTGTAACGTTGAGTGATATATATCACATCGGTGTTTTTATGTCTGCCTCTGGAAAATATTCTAGCAGGATTCTTTTGATTATCTAACATGATATCATCATATACGACTAAATTGTTAATACTTCCATCAATATCATCAATACTAGGTGCCTCTTCGATATCGGTTATAAACTCAATAACACCATCACCGTTAATTTCTCTCGCGGCATCATTAAAATCCTTTAATACTTCATAACATCGTTGATCGTCTACACTCGGAGCAATCATGTACAATTTATCCCACTTCATCCATCTCGTTATCAAATTAAGTAGCAATTGTGTTTTACCACTTCCAGATGGTCCGATGATAATCGCGCGAATAGAATTTGGTAACATTGCATGGTGTCTAATAGGTTCCCGTCGTCGAGTAGCTGAATAATCAATTACATTCATAACTGTTATATATAAATTATGGATCTATATTGTGTGAAGTGTAGGACGCGTACTGGCACAAATGACTTGACGACGATTACAACGAAAAATAATCGATCAGCGCTTTCTGGTAAATGCGTACAATGTAGTATGAAAAAATTTAGATTTACTTCCACGAAACCTTTAAAAAAAAACGAGGAGGTGATATTGCAGCCAAATTGACAAAACTCCCTGGAACACCGTGGGCAAAGTATCCAGGAGAAAAGCACCTTCCAGGATATAGCTACTGTGGACCGGGAACACGATTAGATATCAGACTTGATGATCAAAATCAGCCCCGACCCGGCGAATATCCAATAAACGCTATTGATAAGGCGTGTCATGCTCATGATGTCGCTTATAAAAGCAGCAATCTTCAACACAGACATCTCGCAGATGTAAAATTAATTCATGCGTTAAATGCTATTCCTGATAAATCCTTCAAAGAAAAGTTGGCTTCTTGGTTGGTAAAATCTGCTATGAAGGGTAAATTGATGTTAGGTGCTGGTAATTGAAAATGCTAGCATTTTAATATGGAATCTATTTATTATTCTCCGAGAGGATACTGGAGAGGTTACGCAGCAATCAATAAACTCGCTAGTGCATCAAAGGTGAAAAAAACTACAGCGGCAAACTGGTTATCTAAACAGGCAATATGGCAAATTTATCTACCAGCGCCTAAACAAATTAACTATTCGCATTTTGATGTTACAACACCTAATGAAGTTCATCAAGCTGATATACTATTTCTGCCGCATGACAACGGTTACAAATACGCGTTAACGTTAGTTGATATTGCAAGTCGATACAAAGAAGCAGAACCGTTAAGGACAAAATCATCTACTGAAGTAGCTTCTGCATTTGAGAGGATTTATCGACGAGGTCCTCTGCGCTGGCCAAATCTGTTACAAGTTGATCCTGGCAAGGAATTTCAAGGTGTTGTTACATCTACGATGAAACATCATAATGTCGCCATCAGACGAGGACACACTGCGCTACATCGCGATCAGGCAATTGTTGAACGGTTTAATAAAACCCTTGCTGAGCGGTTATTCGGATATCAATACGCAAAAGAATTCATACAGGATAAACGATCCCGTGAATGGGTCAAGAGATTACCAGCTGTGATTACCGCAATCAATAATGAGATTACTAGAACAATTAATATGAAACCTGTCAACGCTATTAAGAAGGCGTCTATCAAAATGGAAATCCAAGGAATTTCACAAAAAGATTTCAAAGAACCAATTCTTGGTAGTAATGTCATTGTAAGGTACTTATACGAACCAGGAGAGCTTGAGGGTGGTAAAAAAAGAGCTACTGATCCTATTTGGAGCGTCACTACGCATAAAATATCCGGCATAACACGATCAACTGGTAGACCTCCAGTCTATAAACTGGATTCAACTGCTCCTCAGCGAGGATTTACACGCGAACAATTACAAGTGATTCCCGAGGATACTCAATTGCCACCGCGTGGTCTTAATTAGCACCCAGGGTGCTGTCACCCCGGCGTCTATTACACTCAAGACAGGTCAACATCACATTGTTTCTGACATGACCGAGATTGTTATCTTTTCTATCTACGGTGAATTGGCGAGGATCTTTATCCGAATACTGCCAACGCATTATACAATTGCAACTCGCGCAGTGATTGTTCTGTTGTTGCTTTAGTGTCTTAATTAATTCAGCATCAATGTCAAATTCTCTTTTATTTTTTTTATCCTGTTGTTTATAACCGGAGAGTTTTTTTCTGATTATATTATCATCGGTGTGTATATTACTTATTGTATTGTCATTATCATTAACCACAATTCTTCGAAGTTGGTTTATTCGCCGTACTCTGGATACTGCGAGATAAACTAAATTTGACCACTCAATATGATTATCTACTATCCAAAGAGTTGTATCGGATATAGTCAATCCCTGTGAAGAGTGTATTGTTGCTGCATAACCTAACGTCCATGGGGATTTATCAGCACCTAATGCATCTTTAACGACGCTGATATCAACCAACACAATATCATTTAATACTAAATTCTGCTTTTGTTGTTGTCCAGGAATGTCAACGTCGATATTCTGCTTTCGTGTATCCTTAGGTCTATAACAGAGTGGTACTGGAAGTGTTGCAAATTTTTCTTTATGTAGCGCAAACAACTTCATCTGAAGTGCGTCTCTGACTATTTTTTTACTCGCGATTATTAAATCATTTGGCTTCCACATTTCCCAAAAATCATTCATGGGAGTTTCTGAAATTATTTCACGCGCTATTTCACATTGGATTTTATCCGGTTGTAATCTAATTAGCGCTTTGAATTCTCGTAATTGTTCATCAAGTGATCTATGGTCGGTATTAATCTCTTCATAATAATCTACAAATCCTTTTAGCCATTCATGTGGAGATCCACCAACAAATGGCTGCGGTTGGCCGTGATCCCCACACATGACGACTTTTGTATTTTTCAATAACAACCATTCAAGAAATATCTGTAATACTGTCAACGATACCGTGCATATTTCATCCCAGATTATTATTTCAGGAATAAATTTATCGCCCATTCGATCAGGAGTCCATGTATCGCCTTTCCATCGAAAGAAGCTGTGATAAGTACAGGCTTTTACCCCCCGCGCTATCATCTCTCTGGCGAGTCTGTGAGTTGGTGTTAACACAACCATGGTTGACCAACGAAATAATTCGATTGCACGAGTTGTCTTTCCTGATCCACCACAACCGTTTAAATAAACTGTCTTGTATCTACAAATCGGATCGGATACGGGCGGTGCAGTAGAAAATTCTGATTGAATCTCTGAGATATTATGGTTACTTTTCAAGTATTTATCATCCATAGTAACGTCTGCGGATTTACAATACTCATGTAGTGTTTCTTTTTTAAACCTCCAATTTCCCCACGCTTCCTTAGGATCTGTGAATTTAGCTACATCTGATTTGTATTTCTCATGGATATACATCGAATCAGTAGCTACTCTAACCGCGGTATTAGGAAATCTATTTATCATCGAGAATAGATTAATACAAGAATAGGCTATCATAGAACTTCTCAAATGTGTGTACTGACAACTATATCCATCACAGTAGGTAACAACCGTACCTAATTTCTCACCATTGGATCGAAAAGCATCACTACGGGTTACAAATTTTCCTTTTTTTATTAAATCGGTTATGATAAAATCGTATTCTTCATTGTCTAAGATCAATCTCGAAGAATATTTTGCATTGTCAAATCTTCCACCTTGAGTGAATTTACCGATTATTCTTCGTCCGAGCTCTTTAGCCTCTCTATTCCTACCTTCGAATAACCTCTTAGACCAATCCATAAGTGTTTCACAATCTCCCAATTGTTTTCGTTGTTCGTTAATTATTTTTTCGAGATCGGGTTTTGGTAACCAAACATCTTTCTGAGCGTTATAGCATATAATAGCTTCGCTGACAATTAATGATATTAACATACCACAATCGATCATATATCGCAATAGCACAATTGGCATCCACGCTTTTTCATACATATGTCTACCAAGCCAAAGATAACTACACGGATGTAACCCTGTAGCTAATTCGAATGATATCACACGAGCGAACCCGGTTAAATCAAAATTAGAACTGCTAGCAGTTCCGGGTAATGGACCATTAATCGCAACACGAGTCATTTCATGTGTGGGATGTCCAAATCGTTTAAAATATTCAGAGCATTCTCCATATCCGAGAAAACTTCCAGGATAACACGCGGATATATCAATTGAAATCATACCATCACGTGAGTATTTCGTATTCCACAATCCTCCATGACCCAATTCGACGCAACTCAACTTCACATCCTCCAGAAAATCACTTCGTGTTGGACGCCATGAGTTTTTTTCTCGTGCGAAGTGAGCTACCACTGATGGAATTGTGAAGCTATCCGTAAGTAGTTTTTCATTAGAAAATTCTTTAGAATTTTCACCTGAAAATTCATTAGCGATTTTTCTCATTTTAGTATCTAATTCTTCAGTTCGATATAATTCACCATTTGGTTTTACAAACTGATCAAATCCTATTTCCGGATCCTCATTACTCCTGAGTAACCACATTGACACAGGGTCGTCTTTGGTTAATGTGTGAATAGCATCAAATAATTTCTCTTCATAGAAACCATCCCAAGAAAATTCTTTAGGGATATATCGAACAGTTCTTTCTCGTGGAAATATATTTACCGCGGGTGTCCACGCGTGTTTGTTATGATCGATAATTTCAATTGGAGCTCCTCGCGATTGATATTTCGGTTCGTATAATACTTCTCCGGTTATTGTCGCTACCGATATTGGAAATTTTAATAATGCTTCTAATTTAGCTATATCGGAAATCCTTGCTCCATGTTGATTCACTGTTAGTTCCCATTCGGTTATTTTTTTTCTTCGTAGATCAGTTAATTTATTTCCTCGGGATGCATTTGTAAAGTGTTCTATTAACCGTGTTGCTACACAATTAAGTGGCAAAGCCACTGATGATGAAAACATCGGAGCTAGTTTTGTAATACTTGGGTCATCATTTAGCTGATATATTCCGTAAACAACTGCTGTTACAGGGTAAGATTTCTCATAGTATGGTTTGTCAATTCCAGTTAGAATTCCTGGTTTGGAATCTCTACTCACAATTACAAATTTTTTATCCTTAAGGATTGGGTCAAATTTATCTCTGATAATCCATTCACCTTCCTCTTCGATAATGAATTTTATTCTAAAAAAATACTTCAGTAGAGATTTCCCGCCAAGGTGTGAAAGTATCTCAGCTGCTCTTATATCATTCATAGTAGCATCAATTATGGGTATATTGACATCTTCATCAATAATTCGAAATGTCGACCACGTATGAGATGCTCCATCACGCTTAAACTCATTAAAACAGTCGCTGATTTTACTCAATAGTGGTTTATCATCTACTAGACTTTTAGGTATATCAGAGATTCTATCGAGATTAAATCTAACATTTTTCCAAGGCTTAATTTTCGATAATCTCTTGAACTCCTTCATATTATAATTAAAACAAGTATTTAAATAAGAAAATTTTATATAATGAATCATTGCAAATGGCTTATGATTGGATCAAAGACTCCGTGTAACAAATCATGCAGAAATGAATTCTGTGGGTATCATATGCAGAGTGTAAGAAACGGTTCGGAGGGACCTCTACCATGTTTGCATTGTGGGGTAGGTGTAAGAGGCAAGTCGCAGTTATGCATTAATTGCGGGGGTAAGCGTTATAGAGAGTTAAAACGTTATTATGACAAGCGAAGAATCAAAAATCCTAACGACGTCAATAACGGCAAAATCATAAAAACTACGGCTGATTATATAAAAAGATTTTCCAATGTTATAATTCAGCCAATTAACGAATTAGACAAATAGATATATTATATATAAATGAGCCAAGAATTTCAAAGACATCCTGTTATTAAAAATTACGAAGCTTCTAGTGATGGTGTTGTTAGACACAGTAAAAATAAGAAATCTGTTGGGCGGGATAATGGTATGGGTTATTTGATATTTAAAGCTGGAGGGAAAATGTATCTCAATCACCGTTTCGTTTATGAAGTGTATAATGGATCAATCAAGGATGGCCTTGTTATTGATCATATTGATGGTATTAGGACACATAATTCTTTGAATAATTTACGAGCTGTTACACAAAGTGAGAATACTGCATTTGGAAATACTGGTACTTGTAAATCAATTGGGAAGAGACCAGTAAGATCGTTTAATACTGACAAGGGGGGGATGGTATTTCAATCAATGTCAGAAGCTGGTAAGTATTTCGATATTCACACCTCCTCGGTACAAAAAGTAGCAGAGGGAATTTATAAGACCGCTTTTTCAAAGCGTTTTAAAAACAAAATTCAGTTTGTTTATGTATAATTTGCATTGGAAATTGCTTCGTGAAATTGTGAAAGAATTTCCATTGAAAATCTTCAATTTTGCAATTTCACATGGGAGATAACTCCGTTAGGTATAACGCGTGTGAAATCCATAGGATTTCCACCAATGACAGAGTTACGGATCTTAAACATTGAAATTTACCTATGTTCGCTCAGCCGGAACGCGAGTGTTTCCTATTCATTGAAGTAGGTGGGCGTGGTTAAAATTCCTTGTATTACAATGATCTAATTGATAAGGATATATATACTAAAAAATCTCTATTTTGTATGACTAATCCGTGGTGTAATGGTATAGTGTTTGTCTTGTAAACATAGATCTATATCAACTACGTGTTCGGTCCCCATAGCAGATACATTATTTGATGGCGAAACGGAAGATGTTTTTATATTAATTGGGGGGGAGGGGCGGATCCCCCTCAGCCAAACCAACATTGTAACTCATGCTATCGCATTCTCGGTAGCGTGGGTTGGTGTTTTTTCCAACTCATGCAACCATGAAATCGAATTCATGGGTTGCCATGTTGGTTTGGTTTACCACGCCCACATCATTACCATCATCGTTCCATTGAATTATAATCCATCCTTAATTAAGTACATGTTATGCCTAAAATTTGCCGCAACACTCGAGCGCGGAGATATATGGCATTGTACCGTCCTATGTGTATATACAACCGCCTACCACACTAGATCACGGGGTTGTAGTGTAATCATAAGTGTAATCATAATCACCTATAATCGCATTAAGCTTCTGGGTATACTAAGATGATCAACACCTTAGTGTATCCAGAATTCATTTTAAAATACTTTGTATTTGAAATACTTTGTATTTGAAATACTTTGCATTTAAACAAATATATTTTTATATATATATGAATATTGAAAATCTCAAATTGATTATTATTGAAATCAATAAACTTAAGGATGAAAATGTAAAATTATGTTCAGGGTTAGATTGTGATCAAATTATGACCAATTTCGAGGATATACAATTTGCAGAACAGACCGGAAAATATGTCCTATCTAAAAAATATTTTTTAATTAAGAATATCCAAAAGCTTATACGTGAGAGCTTAGTAAATACTGAAGATGTTAATGTCTTCGTACCATTATGTAGCATCGTTGAACGTGTACGAAAGCAATTAGGATTAGAATATGAACAAAAGAGACTTATTAATTGTAAAGTGAGACAATTAAAAATGTTAATGGAAAACTCTGAAGGT
This sequence comes from Unio delphinus, assembly GCA_029339505.1. Lineage (NCBI taxonomy): Eukaryota > Metazoa > Mollusca > Bivalvia > Unionida > Unionidae > Unio > Unio delphinus. Next base: position 70,002 of record JAQISU010000239.1, read on the forward strand.
GATGAACCCCACGCGTAGAGAGCCTCCTTTGTTTGTATAACCAGTACGGTATGAGGAAGTAAAATTATGTGTGTGTAACAACAGGGAAGTATTAAAATACTTTGCATTTTTAGGTTAGTGATTTCTTTCGAAATGATTTGCATTTCTAAAATCCTTTGGATTTTTTAATTTGACAATTAGTGATACTCTTTTAATAATGATAGGACAATCATTAACCACACGAAACGTAAAGGAACGACTTGAAGCTCTTAAGAAAATATTACCCCTTCGTGATCGTATACGTGAAAAACTTCAACAGCGGCAATTACTTCAGACTGATTTTACAGAGGATACAGAGCAACTCTTCAAACCTATTGTTAGTGCAACTGAGGGTGTGAAAACAGCAACTGAACGGGCGATATACGGAGATGTCCCTAAAGAAGGTCCTAGAACAGAGAAGCCTCTTCTCCCTGTGTTGGAGAAAATAGCAAAACGAACTAAACAAACGAAACAAGCTGTACAAATACTTCCAGGTGAAATCGCAGGGGAGATGGAACTACAACGACAGCAAGAACGAGAAGAACAAGAAGAACTACAACGACAGCAAGAACAAGAAGAACTACAACGACAGCAAGAACAAGAAGAAGAAGAAGAAGAACAAGAAGGCGCAGTTTCCACGAAGAGTCGTGTTTCCTTTATAGACAAATTCAAACCTGAGATTGTATCACATATACAAGAATTTCAATTTGAAAAACCCAGCGATTATACCGCCTTTGGTGAGTTTGCTGTCAAGAGTTATAATATAAGAGATGAAATTGTCAAAGAGGAGTATAAGGATAGTAAAGTATCAAAAGATGACTGGTATGATTGGTTGTATAAAACGAAGAAGAATATTAGGAGTCTTACTGAGAGGAGGAAGGAAGAACAGTCGTATATATACTTTCAGAATGGAATTAAGGAAGGAGTAAAAAAAGCTAAATCAGACCCTGAATTTCTTAGATTACCAAAACAATCAAAACCCGGTTCAGAAATAAAAACACAAGGTGCAACTGGTACAACTAAAAAAACAGGCAGTGGTTTAGTTGGAAACTCTAATGTAACATGTCCCGGCAATATTCTCGGCGATATAGCACGATTAGAAATACTTGTAGGAGGAAAACGAGCCGGGAATAACTCACCAGAAATAATCAATGAAGCTGCTGATATCTGTAGGCGGTTATTTCAAGGTGGTATCATGGATATTGCAACATATAGAGATTTCATTGAAGAGTTAGCCGAAAATCCTGCGGATTTTTACGGTTATCATAGCGATTAGATAAATATCAATTTGGAAATGCTTTAGTATTTGGAAACACTAGCATTTGGAAATGCTTTAGCATTTCTATATAGAGAATGATCATACACTACAACCATGATAAACCAACTAGTGTCTACGTGGTAAACTCACGATTGCCAAAATACCGAGTATACTATGGAGATGGTCTCGGTAATACTATAATGGGATTATTTTCAAGAATGGCTCCAAAAGTGGCTCCGCTAGTAAAACAATTATCGATGAAAGCAATTGATGTTATCCGAGATAAGGGTATTAACACTGTTGGTGATCTTGCCGGGAAGGCATTTTCAGCCGCTAAGGATAAACTAACAGCGTTAGTGAAATCACGAAGTGATTTTCGTAGAAATTTTTCAAAACCTGGAAATGCTAGCATTTCTAAAATGACTTCACTACCATCTACTGCAGTAATGCCTACACAGGTTAGTAAAATAATAAATAACGCCGTGGATAAAAAACTACAATCGATGATGCAATCATCGATTCAGGATAACATAACAGCAAATATGATAGCCGGAAGTGGGTTTCCGGGAAGTGGCTTTAAGAAATTTCGCCGGAAACGTTAGAAATATTTATTTGAACAGGATTTCCAATTATGATAGTTATTGTAGAAATGCTAGCATTAGAAATATTTGTGTCAGAATCACTTGTGATTCTATTTATTTGAATAGGATGCTCAGTTGTTATGGTTATTGTAGAAATGCTAGCATTAGAAATATTTATGTCAGAATCACTTGTATCAGAATCACTTGTGATTCTACTTACGTTATCTTCATTATCAGATATTTTCATCATCATTATTAAAATACACCCAACTAAATAATTAGTTTATAAAAATTATTTTTATATTATAAAATATTTATAATTTGCTAATTTTGTTAGAATTTTTACTTTTTTTACTCATTTTTCTAGTGTTTTTACTCATTTTTCTAGTGTTTTTATGCAATTCATCGACAAAATTTCATGAAAATCGAGGATGAAAACCCCAGGAATTCATTTAGAGAAAATCGATTTTGATCAGATTTTTTATCCTGTGAGGCTAAAAATATATTGTTTCATCGAATTTTCGATGTTTTTTTTTATTGATTTTGTATTGTTTTTTGGCTAATCCGTCGACATAATTTCATGAAAATCGATTTTCTCTAAATGAATTCCTTGGGTTTTCAATTCAAAATTCCTTCAGAATTTTTTAAATTACTTTCAGAATTTTTTAAATTACTTTGTAATTTTTGATTTAGACCAACGGGTATATAATAAAAAATGTTCAAACAGAACCCTGATGTTGCATTTGACATGGAAGCCCCAGTACTTAAAGATGAATCTGTACGTGATTATCAATTTTTTGCTTATCACGCAGTGCAACCTAATCTTCGCGGGAGAATTGAACTTCAAGTTCATGATACTAGTAAATACTTTTTACCCGCTGAAGCCTTTATTGAAGTCGAAGGTGAACTTGTAACAGATGTTGTAGCTAATACACCATATGCAGATAACCCAACTGTCCGAGTTGGTTTTGTTAACAATGGCATCATGGCATTATTTGAAAGTGCTAGATATCTCATTGATGGAAAAGAAATCGAATCTATTGAACGCGAGGTTGATGTTGCTACGGGAATAATCGGGTTAGCGAGATACTCTGATGACTATACTAGATCAGCGGGTCCGTCTATGATGTTCACGAAGGATATTACTGATAACGCTGATCACATTCAGCATATTAAAATACATACTCCAGTAGCTACTGCAGCTGTACAACCTGATACCCCTGAACATAGAGATATACCAGGTGCTGCCTTTGATATTCTCGGAAGTGTTAATAATAATTTCAATTTAGGGTTTGCAACAAGAGTAGCAACGTTGCAAGGAGAGCGTCGACGGTTTTCATATGCGATTCCGCTCCATCACATATTTGGATTTTGTAGAAACGTCAGAAAAGTTATCTATGGAGTAAAGCATACTATAGCACTAGTACGAAGAGGTACTGATAATTATGCAATCTGGCGCGCTGCTGGCGTTGCCGCTGGTAAAGTCATTTTATCAAAACTATCACTGTGGATGCCAGTGTTGACTCCATCGTTGTCAACAGAACCACGGTTACTATCATTTATGGATCAAGGGGGGAAGAGATTATTAAGTTGGTTGTCAACGTCCACAGATACCATGGATTCTAATATTGATGGTACACTTACATGGCATCTAGCATCAAAACAGGGTATTACAGCTCCACGGCATATTTTTATTGCGCTACAGAATACTGCGCGATTAAACAATCAAGAACGTTCCCACATGATATTTGATCAAATTGGGTGTAGTGAAGTCTCGCTGAGAATAAACGGACAGCAAGAACCATCAGAGGATATACAACTTGATTATGGAAATAATCATATTGCACGAGTTTATCATCGGTTGCTGTCGTATATGGGACGCGATCAAAATGTCGATACTGGTCTACAAATATCACAGTTGGATTTTAAAAGTCTGTATCCGATTTATTACTTTTCGTTGGAACATCTTGACTTGATGAGACAGTCCGTCGTTGATATACACTTCCGAGCTCGTGTAACCCGTCCTGGTCCTCCTGGTGGTCCTGGTGCTATTGCTAATTATAGAGCGGTTGCTGTCATTCTCAGTGATAAGTCAATGATACTCGAAGGTGTTGGTGGACGAATGAGACTGGTAGATGCACCAGTGGAAAATCTTTAATTGAAAATCCTTTGGATTTTTACATTGAATCGCTTGCGATTTAGAATCAATCTGTTTTGTATAATGTCGTATAATAATATCAATGTTACGTTGACACCTGGTCAGCTAAAAAAATTACAATCCAAATCAGCTAAGCAATGTGGAACCACAATAACGCTGAAACCTAATCAAATGAATGGCGGAGGGAATAAACTATCGCTGACGAAAACTCAGGTTAATCATTTTAATAAAGCGCTGAAAGAAAAAAAGGGAGTTCAGGTTACTCTTTCTACGAGCGCGATTAAAAATATGGAAAAGACTGGTGGTATATTCCCGTTGTTAGGGTTGATTCCAGGGTTGATTGCCGCAGCAGCCCCAGCGGTAGCGAAGGCAGCAGCGTTAGGAGCCATTGGTACCGCGGCAGGAATGGCATTGAAAAAGGCAACTGGGAAAGGATATAAAAAAAAAGGAAAGGGTCTAAGACTACCAGGAACCCCGTATTCATGGTACAGCGGAAAGGGTCTTCGAATTCCAGGAACGATATAGTTGAGAAACCAATGGTTCCTATGTCCAATTTTGATTTAATTGATGCCGCTAAAAAACTAGCGATTAAAAATTTCAGAGGTGTTTTTATGAGAGATCAGTTACCGACACAACCAAATGATGTTGAAACCGGTATTATTAATTTAGATAACAGCTCCGGACCTGGAACTCACTGGGTTGCGTACGCGATTGATCCACGTGGGATTATTTATTTTGACTCATATGGATTAGCGCCGCCAAAAGAATTTATGCGTTATATTAAGAAATTTAAAAGATTTCCAATTTTTTATTCTACACTACCAACACAAACGTTGAATGACCCACCAATATGCGGTCGAGAAGTATTAAATGTCCTTAATGCTATTTCGAAAGAATCTTTAAAACCACCTCATGTAGTGGTAAATGAGTATACTAGCGGTAGAAACGCTAGCGTTTCTCGGACTAGAAATCCATAGGATTTGAATAATAAAAAGATTTCTATAATAATGATTGATATTTGGGGACGACCTTTATCATCGCTGAAAAAACCTGATAGTGGAGTTGAAACTGTTGATAACAAGGATATTAAAAAACTAATCGAAGATGAAATAGCTGAAATATTAAACCTAGCAAATGTTGATCCTGGTGAAATAGTTGTTTTTCAAGATCGTCAGGGTAAGTTGAAAAGTAGTAATATCTCTCTTAATGATATTTTGGTTAAACAACGAGACGCAGCAGAGGATACTATCGCGTTATTTTCTGATGGGGGTAAACTCAAACCAGGTGTACTTGTTTCAACGATTACGGATAAATTAGCAACATATGATAACACAGTGAATTCATTAAAATCGCTTAATGATAAGTATGACGATCATATAGTTGTATTTGACCAGTTTACTGCATTACAAAGAAATATAGTTGACAAAATTGATAAACCCCTGCTAGAATTTTTTGGAAATCCACCAGTAACCACACCAAAACTCACCGTAATAAAAGATTCTATGTTAGAACTAGCAACTCTTCAATCTGAATATGAAAAACACACGAAACTATTTATGACGTTTCGTAAAAACCTCATGGACAAGTTTATTGGGAGCCCATTTGATAAAATTGAAATAACACTTCCCGATATTAAAAAATCCATCGATGAACTTAAAACATTCAACAACGCAATAAGGGATGATGCAATGAGAATGATAAGCGTTGTTGAAAAAGTAAAAATTCCTCATGATAAATCTATCGTCAACAACGTAGTACACACGATTCAACACGGTTCATTTGCGTGGACTTCCACAAATAACATTTTAAACATAACCGCAGCAGTCAAGGGTATTTATCGATTAACAATAGTATCACCGACTCAATTCAATATATCATCAAGTAGTTCATCTGGAGTCAATAATACGATATCAACGATCATCGACAAGGATACAACTGAACAATTCACGATAATAAATACAGATGAAAATCTAGTCAGGGTTTCAGTAACGTGGTACGTAGAATTCGTAGTGGATTTAAGTAAACAATTAAATTGATTTAAAAATTCTTTCACGATTCAAAATTACAAAGTAATTTGTAATTGAAAATGCTAGCGCTTTTAAAATAAAATGACTCCATCATCGAATCAGTATCGCTATGATCAAGTCAGAGAATTTCAAACTAAACTCAGTTCTCTCTGTGAGGAGTATCAAATAAAAATAAAAAAATACCAACGAAGAATAACCGCAGTTGATATCACCGTATACTCAGTGTCGGGAGTAATCACTGCTGCTGGAATAATACTATCTTCGGTTACTATGATTGCTCCGGTTGTAGTACCAATTGTTATTTCTTCGATAGCTACAATCGCCGGGATATTAACCGGGATCACAAAAAAACTATCATCGTGTAGCCAGAGTAAACTACACAATTATGTAATAAAATTTCACATTGCATCTGCCGGTTACTCGCAATTATCCTCGTTGATATCATCGTCGTTGGATGACACAACAATATCAGATAGCGAATTTTCAACGATGGCTCAATTGTATAAATCAACAATGCTGAAATTAGAGCAGAATAATAATAATAATAATGTCGTCGCAAGAACTACTTCAACAAATAGTAACAAATACAACACCAGTGAAAACAAGCACGATATCAGTAACCTCAACACGTCCTGAATTCAGTGTGAATTTTCCAAACCCCGTTCCCGTGAGCGAGATCGCACTAGCAAAACTACGAGTGTATCATAGCTGGCCCAATATTAGATCGGTAGCATTTGGTGGTCAACAACCAAATAATTCCTTGGTGTTCGCGTGGAAAAATCGTGAAGACGGAACCCCAGACTGGAACGTTGTCTCGTTACCAACTGGGTCATATTAAATCGAACAGATCAACGCTGAATTTCAACGTAGAATAAAATCTCTCACTGGAAAAGAATCAAAAATCGCTATAACGGTTCACGAGCCGACGTTATCATCTGCTATCGAGATTAATTCCCCTGGGTATGTTGTAGATATTTATCAGAGTTCTATAAGATCAGTGTTAGGATGGCCTGAATTACCACCGGATAACTCGCGAGAAAATTCGAAGGATTTTCCACCCGAACCTAAGAAATCCGATTATATCACCAACAAAATAAAACCCGTCAATGAAGTCAAGAGTTATCAGGATTATGCTCCTAATAAATTCTTTAATAAAGAAATTTATGTTCCTCTCATTAACGGAAATTTCACAGCAATGAATAATGATTTTTCACTACTGCTAATATCTATTAAATCCGGCTCTCTCACCAAGGATGAATTTATCAACGTCGTAGAAACGGGTAATAAAATCATCGACGATATGAAAATATTTCACTCGAAAATTATTCAAGAAGTATTAAATGAAGAAATCTTACATGATAAGTTTGCGGATCTATATAAGATTAATAAAACGGAGATTAAAGATTTTAAAATCCCTGGATATAACCCGGATAAACTAAAGAAACAACTTGACGATGCTATTGATATTGGGTTCAAAAGAATCCACGATAATTGGAAAAAATCGAAGAATCCTACAGCAAATATTCTGAAATTTAATAATGATCCAGAAGGCGGCGGTAGACATATTGCTCCGAACAATGTGAATATTTCAACGGTGATTGCGCTCAATTTAGTATGTGACGTTATCGAAGGAAATTATCAAATAAATCTCGAACAATCAAATCAAGCTCAGCAAGGATATATTTTATACTCATTTGCACCAACGGCTCCTCCAGGATTTCTAATTATTGAAGACCCAACTAATCTAGTCTATATGCGATGTCATAATAATTTGTTAACGAGAATTAATTTCAAACTCACTGACCAATCTAATAATCTGATTGATTTACGAGGTGAGGTTTTACAAATTAGTTTGTTTGTGAAATCTTAAGGACTTGATCAAATATTTAGTTAGCGCATTAGCAGCCGAGGAGGTGAACGTCAACTAAATGGCATCTTTTTTTTTACCAAATGGACCCTTCTCTTAATATTTATTAGAAGGGTTTATTTGACAAATTAAGACTTCCTAGTAAATATTAACTAGAAGAGTTTATTTGACAAATTAGGACTTCCTAGTAAATATTAACTAGAAGGAAGCATCGTTGACGTCTAAAAAGTTGGTCTGTTCACCCACTCTGCTGCTTCTTTCAACCACAGGTCTATCAATCAATGATTAATTTCTACTCCTTCATTAATATGTGTGTGATTGGGATTTTTAACTTACCTTTAACAATGTTTTAGTCATATCGCTACGATGTCTGCAGTGTTGCAGTTTATAGTGATGTCTAGCACTGGGGCATCCTGCCGCAGACATGTAGCATGATGTTCCCCCCAATCACATTATCCTGACACCAGACTGACCAGTCCTAACACTAACTTCTTAATGCTGAACGCTAAGCAAGGTAGCTGTTAGTACTATTTTTGTAAGTCTTTGGTGTGACTCGGTCAGGGCTCGAACCCATGACCTCCCACTTCCGAAGCAAATGCTCAAACCACTATGCCACAGGAGCGCTTTTCATTCATTTATTATAAATGACATATGAAAATAACGATAAAAAGAATTAATAGTCCTTGGTTTCTAAATGATATTATAATGGTACACAATTTCATTGGAATCTTTTCTTTCTTCAATTCCCCACTTGTGTACATTACAAAATAAGCACAAATCTGGAGTGCAAGAAAAACATAATGTGCTGGAAGAAAACACTAAAACTGAACTTGTATCAAGTAACCTACAGTAATCTGGTTCATTGTATGTTTACAATTTCCTGGGGATCTATATACAGTGTTCATAATATCAATGATACATAGTTGCAGTAAGCCAGTAACACTAGGCAGATATGTTAAATTTGTTGGTTACGAGGCACACATACTGTATTGTGTTTTAATCCTTTGTTGTTGTTTTGTTAAACTTATCATGATGTTCTAAATATTGATTATTAATTATTATTATAAAAATGTCCAAACATATTCTTTCTCTCTCTCTCTCTCTCTCTCTCTCTCTCTCTCTCTCTCTCTCTCTCTCTCTCTCTCTCTCTCTCTCTCTCTCTCTCCCAAAGAGAAGGGAGACTTTAGAAATGTTAATTAAAGTACAATAATGACTTAGATGAACTGTCAGTATATAAAAATATTTTAATTACCTTTTGTTGGTTCATCATTTCACTTAGTTTCTAATCCACGCTAAATTCTATACACCAGTACATAAATGCCTGACAGTACAGGTTCACTGTACATGTACAAGAAGCTAACCATGTTTGCAGTGTGCTACATTCTTTATAAAATCCATATTTCGTGTTTAAATCATAAGTGCATCCTATATTGATTTAATAAATGTGAATAAAAATAGTGAAAAAGAAAACAATCAACTTATAAATTTGCATATGTGCTTGTGAACAAGAAGAAAAATTGTACAACTACACTTTGTAGCAGACACACTCGGCAGGCATGTGAGATGTTTATTCACTCGGTAACTACACAGTTGCCAGGAGCATATAAACTCCATTCAAAGTGCAAATATGTGCATTTGTATGTGATATAAATAAAATGTATGTATTGTATGTTGTATCAATGATATACCACACATTGTATAAATGTTTTATTGAAAGGAAACTCTGGCAAGCCATTTGCTTTTAATGAAAAATGTATACATCTCGTAGTATATAACTATATAACTGATACACATGCATACATTATATATATATATATATATATATATATATATATATATATATATATATATATATATATATATATATATATATCTTATATGGGATAATATTATATGTATTGTATGGTTTCAGTGGTGGAATTGAACTGTGTTATTCTTGAAATCTTTAGCAATATAGAATTTAATGTTATTAAAGAGATGTATTATGTAATGTCATATTGGCCCAGCGTAATGCAATGAAATTTGATAATTGGAAAATTGTATTCTAAAATGATTTGTTCTAGTATTTTACTTAGGAATATGCATAATTGAGGACTCTTACAAACTTAAGACTCTGAACTGTTTTGTGTGTGTTTTTCAGCTGTGTTTATAAATGTGTCTGCAAGCAGTTTTCAGAGAGGCTTTATGCAGATTTAATGAAACACATGAAGTCACATCTCTTTGTATTGGATAAAGAATTAGAACAAAGTGTAAGTAGATGTTATGTATGTATCCATCAGTCCCTTTCGGTTGTGTCATGTGAATAAAGTGAATGTATTTTTCAGTGTATCACAAATTAAAGGTTACACGTGAACTGAAAACTTGCCAAATATTTGCAAGATGTATATCATCTAGTTTACCTGCATTAAAAAAAATCATGAAATCCCATCTTCTGAGAAGAATATTGATTTTTAGGATATTCCAGAGAAAAATGTCACATGAATAGTACATACAAAGCATATTGACCTAATTTCCAACTAAGTATATTAACCACTGAAAGACCCCACTACACAGTGAAATCTCCAGGGTTTACAGGTGAAGTCTGGCTTGCACTACACTGTGCTGTTGTTGTTGTTGTAGGGTTTAACGCCATTTTTCAGCAGAACATGATAGGCTACACAAGGTGGCCAATATTAATGGTGGAGGAAGATTCCGGGAAAACCCCTGGAAAGAACCACCGACTCACGAGAAGTTACTGGCAAGCTTTTTCACATATCCACATTGGCCAAATCTGATACTCGAACCCACGCAGACAGAGGTTAGATTGCAGTGATCCATAATGGAGAGCACTTTAGACCACTCGGCCACTCAGGGCCCCTCCACAGTGCTAATAGATGTGGTGGGGGACCTGGGGTAATTGATGTTATTGATTTAAGACCCATAAAGTGAGAGTTACACCAGGTGAGATTAGTACAGCTAGAGAAAAGAGAAATAATGGGCATAGTTCACTGAACTACACTCAGTATCACCCTCCACCAATACATGTGAAATAGGTACCATTTTGATATATATATATTGGGACATGACAAAATAAATTTTAAAAATTCTCTTCCAGAACTTCATGGCGTAACATTTTTCACCTAGGTCATGTATTCGAAGACTTAAACAAAATAAATTTGTGTTGAATTTGCACCCACGCATACACTGCAGGTTTTAATAACATAAACTAAATGCTTATTTAATAATGAATTGAAAGAAATTAATCTTATATTGTTATCTTATATTCTTTTTAAATTATGAGCAATTTATTAAAGGGGAAAAAAATATCTACAAACTCCTTATATGTCGAGTATTTAGTGTATTACTTGTGTCAGATAACACATTATCATTGACTTGAATATAGAGAAAAGAATCGTGTTTGGTTGTACTCTATGGATTGAATATGTTATCAGACTGAAAATTGGATCCAAGACCATCGAAAACAAAAGAAAGAGAGAGAGAGTAAGCGAGGGAATAATCAACTGATAGCTTAAGGATCCTGTAATTCACACATGATATGGTGAAAGGTACAAAATAACCAAGATTGTATTTTATCCAGGTTATCTATATGACAATATCTTGCAAATAAAAATCATTATTTGAAAATACATTAAATGTGAGCAGAAATAAAAAATCTTTTCATTAGCATGGGATTACATTAAGTATTATTAAAGCAAGTTATTGCTGTGTATACTATTTACCCTGTGAACATCAATGCCTGTTTGTATCAGTTGTGATTACGGATACCAAGCAACTAGAAACCCAGGTGGTGAATAGATAGAACTTGAACTGGCAGCAAGTAAGAAACTCATTGTTTGAACTTACTGACAGGATATTAAATACAAAGACTATTTTATTACAGAACAAGCTGACCTCAGAAGATGATTTTGGATCCTTTTAAGCATGCTGATTTGTATGGGTTTTTTTTTTTTTAAGTACCAAGTCAGCCAACATAATGAAGCTATTTTTGGTTTCTTTTTACCAGTATTCACAGGAATTTTGATATAAATTGATACAGTGGAACGGCTTTTAAAATGACAAAATCTAGTGTTTCATATACAGGCATGATGATGCAGCATTTCCTAGAAAATTTGGAGGAGGAAAAAAAAATAATATCATTCAATGAATTTTTAAAGCCAGAAGAGAAGATGATTTTGGCAATAATATTATCCCTAATGAAACTGCGGTTTACTTTGGTCTCACTTATGGACTGTCAGTAAGAATGGGGTTAAAGGTGTGAGAATATGTACAACATGTGCAGATTTTTAAAAATCTTACTTTAGTCTTTGTGCAGGAGAAGGGTTGGGATGATAAGAAAATAATGCAGTGAATTAAAGTGCTTTATCTCAAGTACATACTTCATTTTAAAAAATTAAGTTTGAGAGCATTTTCTGATACATAATTTTCTTATAATTTAAAAATGTCCCACAATTTACAACTGGAACAAACAACATGTCCCAAAACTTAAGTGGACAAAAAATTGCGTTAAAAATTAGTTTAGAGTGTCCCCAAAAAATACTGTCTCAATGTATGCCATAAATACAATGTGTGTACTAGATACCATCCATATTTACTATTACCAGTTCATAAATATATGCATTCCACATTAAAATGTAATTTCTTCTATCTTAATTTTTAACATCCATTACATTGGTAATGAGGAAACTCAGGTGTGTATATGTTTGGGTTTTTTGCACTGGGGCTTCATTTTATCATGTAATAAATAACATGCTTAAGAGTTTGTAGGTTCACCATATATATTGCCCATTCTAGCAGATACTTTTTTATGATGTTTATTGTCAAGCAGTCATTTAGTAAATGATAAGATATAAGTATTTCTAATTTGCAATAATGACAACACATGGCTTGAAAATTAAGGTGGTGTGAAATATAAGACTTATATTTTCTGGCTCATGTATTATGAGCAGTATTGATATTTGATACCATAAATGAAGTATGCTGTTTAATTCTTAAAACATCTTTAGGCCTCTTTGGCGATCACTGCCATCTCACCTTGTCCTCATGGATTTGAGTTTCAGGCTTCGGCACTATGGATCTGTGAGAAAGCAGCTTGCCTATGGGTTGGTGGATCTTACCAGGACTGTCCATGGTTCTTCTTCCACTGGTTATACTGGTCACCTTCTATAGCCTATCATGCAATGAATGTTTGTGTTAAACTTCAAAACAACCAACCAACCTTAAGAAATCTAAAAGCAGTCATAAAACTACTCTAATGCAATTGGAAACTTCATCTCTGTTAATCAGACTTAGTCTTTTCTCAGCTAAAACCAAGCATCTTCTATTTGCATTTACCAAATATTTCATATCGGACTGAGTTGTTGGACCAATCCATTGCTTATGCTGACCAGGGCATTGTCTGTTCTTATTGTTCCTGGACCAATGCATGGCTTATGTTGATCTTGTCTTGTAGTGTCCTTCTGGTCCTGCACCAATGCAAGGCTTTTGTTGATACATCCTTGCACTGATGTATTTAAAAATCTGACTTCGTGAAGAAAAAGTAAGCATCAACAATATTGTAAACATATTGGTACAGTTCACCTTTATTCCTGACCCTGATAGTGGTCAGGACAGATAGTCTTCTCCTTGTCTGTCTGTACATCTGTACATAAACATGTTACATTAAAATTTATGACATTGCCAATCATTAAAATATATTTTTTTCTCTTACCACAGGATGAAATATATCTGGTAATAATGTAAGAAAGGAGAACATTTTCTATTTTTATTTATTGTGCATTTTTCAGATGCAGACTTCTACAAGCTATATACACAAGTTTTCATTCCTGATGAACCAATACCTGCAGGCTTTGGGAGGGATTGTTCCAATATTTAATTATATGGTAATTGCCAAAGACAAGGATATATATATATATATATATATATATATATATATATATATATATATATATATATATATATATATATATATATATATATATATATATATATATATATATATATATATATATATAACACATTGAAATTAGCCTTTCTCAGTACCTTCATTGAAATAATTCATAATCAACAACATCTGTTGTCCTCTTTTCCTAATTTCACATTCATAATTCTGTATAAAAGACAGATTCTAATGGTCACTTGAAAGCCCTATATAGACATGTTTTGATGTGAAATTATATTGAATATAACAAAATATAGGTTACAATCAAGAGTACAGTTATATGAAAAATAGTTTCCATTATATATTAATTAAAATAAATCTAATTTTTCTCTCTCACAATTATTGTAAATATCAAATGGAATGAATTAGATTAGGGAGAGTAGGTTGTATTAGTTTTAAGTGAAGCCCACTGTAGTCAGATACAAAACATACCAGTTGCTTTTCTGCCAGCATCAGCAGTTTGTTATGGTTTTGGTTTTTCTGCAATGTTTTGATCATGGATCTCATCATGCAGCCCATAGCCTTTATCTTTTAAATAGGAAGTAAAAAATGATTAATCTGTGATAACTTTCAAGACTCTAAACATTTAAAAGATTTTGTAAATATTCTACAGCAATGATTAAAAAAAATTGTAATTATTAGAAATGTATGGTTTTGTTCATGTTCAGGTTTCTAAGTGATAGTCTATAACAGTTGTGTTTGTTATTGCAGATTTATTTTCTTAATCAAGTTGAACATAGCTTCTCTCCCATTCATTTGAAAAGTTATTATTACAGTGTTATACCAGATATTATGTCCAGCTATACTAAGCTATGTAGGCACTGGAAAATGCCTAAATTGTAAATATCAATAAAATATTTCAAATGAAGATTCATAAAAATGGGAAGAACAAATCTGGTGATTAAAAAATTTGAAGGTTTTACCCATCATGTACATGAAGAATTTAGAGGTCTGCCCATCGTGTAGATGAAAAATTTCAAGGTCAGGCCCATTGTATACATAAAAAAAATTCAAGGTCTGACCCATCATGTACATGAAATATTACAAGGTCTGACCCATTGTGTACATGACAAATTCAAGGTCTGACCCATCATGTACAAACTTGGAGATCAAAGCCACATTTTGTATCTAATTAAAAAGTTCTACACCAGTCAAGGCCAAGTAAAAATCTAGATATTGCTAAGTGTAATTAATTCATGATAATTTTTATAAGTTTTTATTCAATAATTTTATACTAATATAACAATAAGAATATCTTTGAGTGAAATACCACATATAAAGTTGTGAGGGCTGACTAAATGGGATTGTTAGAGTAATATAAGGTACAGTATTCTGTGAGTACTCTTCAGGTCTCCCAGCCAGTAATATAACATAACTGTTTTGAAATAAGAGATTATTGTCTCACTAATTGAGGGCTGTTCCATTTAAACATACATGCTACTCACAGAAGGCATTTTATTTTTAAAAAAATGTATTGCTATGGTACTCCAATTATTCCACCTATTCACAAAGTTATTCATAACATGATACAGAATTATAGACTGCATTAGCGGGTGTCTGATTAACATTAAGGATGTTTAATATCCCTCATTGGTTCATAGATCGCGTTTTTGTCATGAGTCACAAACATTTCCTTATGCTCCTCATTCTTACCCTACTATTTTTTAAAACATTGCATCAACTTTGATGATACTGTCAATGCTACTGATTATTTCTACTGCTCATGTATTTGGTTCTCATGCATGCACATCAGCATTATCATTTGTACATGTATGTTGGTCAGTGCTGTCATGTTAATTGTCTTACCTCAATCTGCTAATGTGGTTAGGTGAGAAAGCATGCCAGTAGCTTCTCATGAGCCGGTGGTTCTTTCTGGAGTTTTCCCTGGTTCTTCCCCCACCATTTATACATGCCACCATGTAGAGCCTATCTTGTGATGAAAAATGGCATCATGTTAATTGAATAGGACTACTATTCAGCATCAATTCTTCATAATTGAGGCAGGACAGAAAATTAAAACATTTATAGTATCAGTTACAGATCTTGTAAAATTTACATGCTTGCCATATCTAAGAAAGACTTTTAAACAGTCTTGCTTGTAAATTTGTGTACCTAATGATACATTTATGTTGATGAGGAAAACTCGTATTAACTGCTAAACAAAAACTGCCTGTTAATTGCAAAACTTTCTAACAGACCTACCTTAATTGACCTGGAAATATCATATTGCTTTTTATTTTCCAGAACATCAATTGTGTTATAATGAGTTATTTTGACAGAATTTTTAAAAAAGAAATATTACCAAAATATTGCCAGAATTTCGATGAATATGGACAGCAAGTAATTTCTGTATTAATCCATGTAGTAATGCTTTATTTGTTTTCTCTCCATAAATGCTTTACCAGATCACATTACAATTGGATAATTTTATTTTGTACCATTCTGTCTATATATAATTATGGGGGTAAGTGACAGTTTTTGTTCTCAAATTTAAAGCCATGTTCACCACCCTAGGATTAAAAAAAATTATTAAAAAATATATGTAAGGTCAAAAATATTATTTTGGGAAAGCTTCAATACAACAAAGCATAAGAATATCATTCTCATGACCAGAGAATTCAGTGGCAGTTAATAGCAAACAAAGTTATGAACCCCAACCCCAAATTTTACCTGCATTTTTCAAGTCCAAAGGTCATTTTTGACACCATGAAATGCTCACAGAGCAAACACAAGCCCTTTTCCTAGATGATAATTCTGTAAAATATTGTGTATTAAACAGGCTAATGTAATTGAAAATAGTTGCCATCCAAGCCATCTTTGAGATACTAGCCCTGAACCCATGTGGACATTCTCCACAATTAATTTTACTATATGTTCTCTACATTTATTTCTCATTACTGACCTGTACACTGTGTGAAAACCAATACAAGTCATATGTTAATCTTAATAACCTTCAAAGATGACTAACTATTCTTCCTAGCCAACTATAGGTATTTTACTATCAGCATATTGCAGAGTAACTATGGGAGTTATACATGCCTCATATTAATTTCAAGAACACAAGCACAAAATAAATAGTTCACAAATATATCTAAATCTTTTTCAGAAAACCATCTACTGTCACCTATATAGATAAAGGATAGCAACTCGTACATGTTAATTCCCCTTTGAAACTAACTAGGTGACTACCATTATGTTTGGTTTAAATTGGCTTTTACTTTCACTAGCAATGCTATAAAGATACCCTCCAGACAATCAAGTTAAATTTCTATAACTTTATCATCCACATTTCTTTTTCAGTGGTACAATAAGGACTGTTCCAGTAAAATATACAAGGGATGCTGGGAAGGCACTTTTAATGTAGAATAGTCATCCATAGATGCAGTTTAGAATTTTGTATTGTTTTCATATGAACCTTTTTGGGTAATATGAATACCCTGGCATATATTTTTAAGTGTGCCTTCCCTGGATACCATGTTTGTTAAAGTGGAATGGACCTAAGACAAAATGTTGCTTGATCTGATGCTTACAACATTCTTGCACTTATTGTACCATTTGTTATTGTCACTTGTGATTTTGATCAGTAAAATTGAGTTTCACAGTAATATCTATAAATATATCATTTGTATTTACTTGTTTGATTCTCATTTTATTACAGAGACAACAAACAAGGGCCTAGAACTCCACCAATGAGGTGTGAAGGCTTACAATAATTTATTCCATCCATGCATGACAATATTAGGAAAACAATATGGCACCCCCAGCTGGACTACAAAGCCAATTTTGGCTATGGGTATACTGTTTTGACTACTGATCAATTGATCCATCCATAAAGAATGAGATGTGTATGATTCTACGTCAGGAGCCTGTTGTCTCCAATTTGTGAGCCAGCCACCTGGACATTATGCATTGCAGGTTAGCTGTACTTACCATAACGTACCTGCCAGCCGAACTGTAAGACATGCAGAACATACATCGGCTTTTGGTGTGCTGTTTTGACAGCCAATCAACTGATCCAGCTATATAAATGAATTGTTTACACTCCAGTGTCAGCAGTCTTTTATTTCCTACTGGTGAGCCAGCCATCTGGACATACTGTATAGCCTGCTAGCTATATTGACCTTACTGTGCCAGTCTTAAAGACTGCAAGGCATGTACTGTCTATGGTTTTCCATCCAACTGGTCCAACTAAACATACAAAGTTTGTATGTTTACAGTGATTCAATTATCTCTGACTGGCTAGCTGGAAGACCGATAATCAGACTGACCATTCCTATAAAATTCATAGCAAGCCCATACAACTGAGTCAAATCATGTGCACCAGACTGGCATTCCGTAATGTGATCATGCTGATGGAATATCAAACAATGTTTTCCTTTTTGCACATTTGTGTGTCAGAGATGCACATCGGAAAAATTTGATACACAGTTTTTGTTGCCATGCATATTTTTGATAAAGCGGATTCACACACTGCTATCAGGATTATTTAATCTCCAGTGGAGAGGACATGGGATAGCGTCATGTCTGCTTTGAACATAGGCATTATTAGGATACAGTAGCTTCCCCTAATTTTGGAGTACTCCTGTGATTTCCATCAGGCTCATCAGCATGTTGTCCAGAAAACCAAATCTCTTTGCTTTTCTGACTAGGTTAAAATTATGTGCCCTCAGAATCACCAGCCAAGAAAGTGACAGAAGCAGAATAAAGCTAAGCAGTTGAGGAGCATAACTTAAAAGAAAAATAGAGCAAACAATTCCGTTGACACAACCATTCAGCCCTTTGTTCATATGATTGCAAAGACTGCAGAAGTAAATGATCCTTTCATCATAGGGTCTATGAATGTCCAAAATTCTGCCCATATTCACCTGGAGACATCTATAGAACACATTGCTCAAGGCATTATTTCACAATAAAGAAATGGGGGAACCCCTTGCAGTAAAAATGCATTATTTGGATTAAAAAGGGGTAGTTTTTATAATAATATATGTCATTTCTTGGATTGAAGCATTGCTGCAATATGAGAAATATTGTTTGTAGTTTAAGAGTTATTTACTGTACAAGGAAGTTGAACCATTAAACTCTATGGTTTTGGATTTTAAAAACAGTAGAATACAAATTTCATGACATAGGCAGTGAGCTAACTGACATTTGGTTAAAAATGTTTATTTTGGTTTTCTGATTGGCTTATTTATGTAATGTGTTGCTTTTTTAAAAATAATTCTGCTTAAAAAATATGAAAGAGACTGTTATGCAGCTAAAAACCAAAAGGAAAATAAACTATGACTAGACATTGTATTTAAAACCAAAATAAACTATGGCTAGACATTGCATTTAAAACCAAAATAAACTATGGCTAGACATTGCATTTATTTGATTATTGTGCATGTTTGTTGATTTGTAATTTCAGAGAGAAAATGAGAGTATGCAAAGTAAGCCATGTTTATTATTTGAAACAATTAGGAGTAAGATGAAAAATGTTCAGCACATTCTTTACCCACCCACCCCATTTATTACTTAACCCCCAGTTCTGACAATTCTTTTTAAAATTAATCTTACACTCCTTAAGGATACATTGATATCCAATGTGCAGATTGATGTAGGTGATGAAATGGAAATGCTGGATATACTAATTTATTGGATTGGAGTGAATTTAGTTGTTGGCAGTGATAGAGAAAATATAGGTGTTTGTTTCCATCAGAATGCCATCTTCCATTTTCAATCAATTCTACCTATATGGTCAGTATCCTGGTACATTTGGACTATGATTATGACAGTTCATCATTTGGAATCTTGCTACAATTGTTAAAGATTGTAAAAATTGCCAAACAAGGCATGTGTAAACCTGTTACAATGTGAATTTACTACTGGACCAGTGATAGTCTGTGGCATTTGGATTCTTCAAGACAAGGCTCTTCATATCAACTTCTTAGAAATGAAAGTCATTTAAAATGCACATCCATTAAACACGGTCCTGATAATGTCGGACATTTTGTGGTGACATTCCTTTGAGGGGGTGAGACAGTCACCAAACCTTTGCCTTACAGTAGGGGAATATCTCCATGGGTACTCTTAATATCAGGTAATTTTCGGTCCCAACACATACCTGGTTAGCTCATTGACTGACTGACTCGTTATCAAGAGAAGACAACTGCCTCATACAGAATTGCCACTCTAGGAGCCTTCCCTTTTGTCCATTGTCTTTGGGGCCATCAAATGTTTGACATTTCTTTTTCATTCTTCCACAACCTCAGAAGCATGGGCTGTATATAATCCTTTAATCAACTGGGAAGTAATGTGACCATACACCTTCACTCCATCACTATTGGTTGTGAAAACAATTAAGAAATGAGGAGTACTATATCTTGATTGCTCCACTAAGATGAAATACCCAGGATCAACATTCTTCTCGGTTTAGCCACAGATTTAATCAAACAAGTCACCCCCATTTTGCTCAAGTTGAGATTGCCACTAATCCATTGAGTCCAAAACAATTCTTCCTTCACTCATGGCTCCTTTCAGAGATGGCCTGATTGAACAGGAGTTTAGAGCTTAAATTTTGGAGAGACTTGCAACAGATGAAGATCTACCACACTAAGGACAAAAGGGAAATTGTGCATTATCAATTACTGATGTCACATCAGATGAAATCACACCACTCTCAACATTCATTCCTCAATGGTAAACATTCGCTTTCTCTTGGAAGACAAGCCCATAACACAATCAAGGGATACTGTTCCATGATCTCAGACACATTCCAATTTCATTGAAGAGATAACTTTGGCTGCAGTAGGTAATTTCTGACTTGTAATCCAATTCTGACATATCCAGATCATTCTCACTTATAAGCTACACACAATATCCATAAATCTCAACTATATGCAGTTCCAATCTTATTGTTCAGTCATTCTAATGACACAATCTGGTTTGACCTCAAGAACAGTTTGCTGTCTCTAGTCAGGCAATAAGAACTATTCATTTCCTCTCATTAGTGTATCAAGAGAAGAAATACAGGACCCTATATGCACCCTCAGATGTTACCTGATATTTGTGGACATATCTGCATGAACTGTGAAAGAATATTGTTACCAATGAAGTTGGGAGTGCTATAGATAATCATACAATGTGCTGGCCACTTGGCTCAAGTACTCTGAACTATCACAGGATCAGGTACAGCTAATGAAGATTTCAGTTTTCAAAATACAGGTGACTTCCATGAGTTTGGCCTTGACTGTATTGTCTAGTTACATACGGGACATAGCGGCGTCAACTGACTGCCTTGCCCAGTCTGCTTCTCAGCTTGTATGGCCTCACTAAGGAGAGTACTGAATTTGAGTTAGTGGTAGCTGCACAGACAGTGACCACTCCCCTCAGTCACAAAAGCACTACATTGGTCTGACGCTGGATTCACCTGGGTATCTTTTAATGGTGAGACAATAATAAAGTTTGGAATCCCACAGGGATTACTTGCACACACATATAAGTAAATTTTCTCATTGTCATAAAGTAACATTAAAAGTTCATTCTATTAGCAGAGCATTGATTCTCCTTACTAAGTGTCACAGGTCAAAGGTAGGATGATCAGCATTTTTCCTACTCTCTCATTTCCTCCTAATGTAATGTAACTAGGTAATGTATTTGATGGAGGAAGCAAATTTGTATCCAGATCTCATTATAAATAATCCCTCCCACTCCTTCACACAATCTGGGCATCCTGTAAGGTGTCACTCAAAAAGAAAAAAATAATGGTTTAAAACCATGGATAGTTACAGCCACCACATATATTGAAAGGGGAGTTATCCTGAAAGAGTTGCTCCCCTTTGTGTGTGTGTGTGTGTGTGTGTGTGTGTGTGTGTGTAATAATAACAGTAATGAGGATGGTGTATAGCGCTTAATCTCTTGAAGCTCGGAGTGCTTTACAACATTAGAAAGCACCTATAACATAAAATAAACATAAAATTATATAATTACAAAAAAACAAAACTTATGAAACAAAACATGCTGAAAATATTTATGGTAGGAAACATTATTAGGTCTTTAAGTTTGCTCTTGCAGTTGAAATAGTTTAGTTTTAAGAGTACTCTTGAATGGGATCACTTTGTCGTTATGTTTAACTTCAGTGGGCAGTTCTTTCCACATTGCAGAACCATGGTATGCCAAAAAAGTACATTGTCCATATGACTTCGTTTTTATAGTGGGAATAATGAGTATGATTGTCAGATGAGGAGCTTAAGTATCTTGCTGGTGTATACACATGGGTGAGGTCAGATAGGTATGTTAGACTGAAATGAAGCACTGAGAACAAATTGTGTGTGTGTGTGTGCAGCAGAGAAGGTTATCCTAATGTACTCATCAGATAAACATAATTTATTAAAGAATTTGCATTGATTCATTTTTGTTGTTGTTGTAATATGATGTTTTCCATATAATGTCTATATAGAATGGCATGATAAATGCAAGCAAATTTAAAGTCTACAATTTCATTTTATTCACATTATCAATTTATGAATTGAACTCTCCCATTGTGATCTAGGTATTTCGTAACATTGATTCATCTTTTTCTTTATGCAGTTTCATGTTTATTTTCATTGTTCATATACCATGATTAATAAAAGCAATTTTCAGTGCCTACCTTTTTATTTTATATTTGAAAAATTAATCAGTTCTAGAAATTTACTCTTTCTTTCAAATTGTGAGCTTAATTTTTTTTTTATATTGGAGACTGTAGATAGTGTGTGTCATCATTAATCAATATTGCATTTGATAATGCCCATCCATAGGATGCCATTTAAGAGCAAATTAAGCTGTGGATTACCAAACTTTAGAAGTCTTGAAATCTCTATGGAGAATACTGTACAATCAATAAATCATTTTCTTTTCATCAATTCCTTTTGATCAGTCCTTTGAGATGTAATAAACAAACATTAAAAAGAAAACATTGATTGTTGTTGTAGAGTTTAACGCCATTTTTAAGCACATGATAGGCTATACATGGCGGCCAGTATTATTGGTGGAGGAAGAACCCAGGAAAACCCCCTGAAAGAACCATGACCCATGAGAAGCTATTGACAAGCTTTCTCACATAACTACATTGGCCGCATCATAGACTCGAACCCACGCAGACAGATGTGAGATGGCAGTGATCCATAATGGAAAGTGCTTTAGACCACTCGGCCACTCGGTGCCCCAGAAAACATTGGTTTAATAATAATGTTGATAATGAAATCAACCTGTCCTTATTTCTAGTAACAAGTGTTCTCTCAAAAGAGGTCATGACACTATACAGAAAATTAATCTGTGCCTTATAGATCAGATATGGATGTATCTACTTAGACCTAGTCATCAAACAGCAGTAAAACCAATGTCCATTATTCCTTTAAATTATCAAGTCATAACATACAGTACCTCCCCATGAAGCCAGTGCTGATGTGACATAGTGTGGAATGAAACTTGCTGTGACAGAAAATAGCTTTTCAAATTTATGAGAAATGAAAATGTTAAAAATATTTTAAAATTAATTTGACAAAAATCCAACTGACTAAAGCTTCCATATATATATATATATATATATATATATATATATATATATATATATATATATATATATATATATATATAGTGACCTACAGGCTAATTTGCCATTGATTGATGGGGGGGTGGGGTGAAAATTAGAAATGGAATGATGTGCATTGTTCGAACAAATTAAGATAAGGTATAGCGTGTATTAGAGCAGTCTTAACATGGTGGATTTCCATAACTGTTCACTCTTAAGTCATAAAGTACCTTTTAAACAAACACCATTTTTAGACATTTTGAACCATTCCCATGGTAGATTTCTGTAAATTAATGAGGAAGATCATTGAATTACCCCTATAACAAAATAATTAAATATATTTTCACCATGTTTTACTTGATTTTTATCACTTAGTTATAATCTAAAAAGTATGATTTAATTTTTGGTACTGCTATGGATAAAAGAGACTTGTTTATTGATACCATTCACTGTGTCAGTGGCCTAAGTGGTAAGACTGTTCACCTCAGATGCAGGAGGTCATGGGTTTAAACCCTGGCCAAATTATACCAAAGAGTTTTAGAAATGGTACTAGCAGCTTCCTCACTTGGCACTCAGCATTAAGAGGTTAGAGTTACAACTGGTTTGGATAATGTGATCGGGTGGGACATGATGCCACATGTCTGCAGAATGATGCTCCAGTGCTAGACATGACTATAAACTGCCACACTGCAGATATCATAGTGATATAAATGAAACTGTTAAAGCATCTTTAAAAATACAAACACACAATGACATTGATTTCATTTGATACCTTTTCCTTTGTTCTGCCAGTTCTGTGTCTGATAAAGAGAGGCAGTTTTTGTTTGACTCTGTCATCAAACTATAAGATTGCGAAAATTTGATTGACAGTAATAAGCATGGAACAAAATTTACAATGTGCAGTGATCACATATATTTTGATGAGACTCACCTTAACCCCAGTTTAATCAATTAGTAATATTCTGCATTTTATTCCTTCAGATGTTAAGAAAGAAAAGGATTTTTCGCTTTCATTTTGGGAAATTTTGACTGCATGCTGCACATAAGAACCATTATTTATATAAAAATAATGATTCCATAAATAAACTTCAAAACTAATGGATGGGAGACTATTAATTATACAAAAACATAATGCATAGCAGTCAACAAGGCCTTTGTCAAGTGAGGTAAGGTAGTAATTTTGACTAACCACACTGTAATAATTTAAGAGCTTTACCCCAGCAATACAGTGGGATTAAATTTGTACTAGGAAAGATTTGTTTTGTTTATATAGGTCCACAAAATTTTTTAAAAACATTTTCTCCACATTGAACTTTTAAGTGTCATGCGTGTATATCACACAATGCAGGTGGTCTCACATAGCAGTAGTCTTTCAAATGGGATTTCACTGTTATAATAATTATTGTTATGAATGCTATTATTTGACTAGTTCCATGAACTTCTAAGTTAGACTATAGTTTCAAGACTTAAGTCATGGGCTTGTGATAACAGGAAAATAAAATTCAAATTGGCAGAGTTGTTGCTCTCAGGATCTCTTGTCTCTATTCCTAGATTCAGTCTGGTTTTCAGTTTTCAGTATACCATGTATCATTTTACAGTCATCCACACTCACTGGCAGCAAATCGCCCTGCTTGTTTTAAAAAAAAATCTTAAATCAATCTTTCAGCTTACTGAATAGTGGCTTTCTAATCATTGTTGACTCTATGGATGAATAATAATCCACTTACTTGTACTTGTAACTGTTGCATGATTTTTAGGTAGTCTTGTATCAAGTGGGCAGTTCTTGTTACCACCATCAACATTTTTTGTTGGAATTGATCAGTATGGTTTATGAATCTCTTTTGACAAGTTCACATATAACTTTGTTTTTATAATTAGTCTACTCTATTGAGTGGTACAAAATCCAGACAACTAGATATAAATCTGATTGGTTGGATTTTGTACCACTCAATATGTTTTCGTACATATTGTCTAAACTTGGTGTGTGAGTGTTAAAACAAGGTCTGATGTGAGTTTAATGATGAGTTACACTGCCTCTTATAATGAGGCAACCATGTATTTTGGCTGGGCATGCTACCAACTCAGTCTGAAAAGTTCACTGTTTTACTGAACTGATAATGTTTGTAGTTAGTTGAGATAATTATCTTATTAGAAATTATTTCTGAACCAATTTTGACCACTTCAGTGGCCTAGTGGTTAGAGCATCCACCTCGGATGCAGAAGGTCACAGGTTTGAACCGCAGCCAAGTCATACAAAATACTTATAAAAATGGTATAAACAGCTGCCTTGTTAGGCGCTCTGCATTAAGAGGTTAGTGTTAGGACTGGTTGGCCAGGTGTCAGGATAATGTAACTGGTTGGGACATCATGCTACATGTCTGTGGCATAAGGCCCCAGTGCTAGACATCACTATAAACTGTCACACTGCAGACATCAAAGTGATATGACTGAAAAATTGTTAAAGCTATGTTAAAAATCTAAACACTCGTACACGGAACAGATTTTGATGAAGATTGTTATAAAAATGCCATGTTCATTTATTAGGTACTTATTAAGTATTTATTACTGTTGCATTCGATTGAATAGGGTTAGTGTTTACAATAGTACCGGTACATAATTATGAATAGATTTTAAAAGCTTGGAAGAGTAGCAAATTTTATTATCTGAAAATATTTTTTTCTCTCTTTCAGAATAGGTTTTATGTAGAAACAAAGTTAAAAACAGATTTAAACCAGGAGTTAAGAAATCTTTTCCGAACTGTAGTGGTAGATAAACATGCATCAGCGATTCTGTGTAAGTATGACACTTAATTTTTATTCATCTGTATTTATAGTAGGATTATAATTACCTTTCCTTGTAATAATTATCACATTCCTTTTCAAAGAATATGTTATGTTTGTGTGATCCAGCCAACTGTTCAACCATATCTAATGAAGTGCAACTCTGTATTGTTACTGAATGTTTGAAACATTGGGAAATGTTAAAGTGTAGGTCATACAATTTGTTCAGTAATTTCAGAGTTTTTATTTATCCCCTAAAGGCATGTCTAGGGTATTGAAATTGGCCACTACAGTAACTCCGGAGTTGTTTATCTTATGTGTCTGAGAATATAGAGGTTTTTTTTAAATCTTTGATCCATATGTCAACAGATATCAATATAGTTTTGAAAGAGATGATTTCGCACACAGGAGTGGTCTTTGGAAAGTTTGGGTCTTCACTTAAAACTGTTGGTATCACAACCATGTTACCATATATGCTCTTACTCATTTAGATTCACAAACTTTTCAGTAACTTTTCCCCCTGTTACTGCTTGATATCAAATTCCAGCGGGTTGTAAAGGAAATTGCCATAATTAGTAGTTTCAGCTGAGTTCGAAAATGATACTTTGGGCTCTGTCTAGATATACATTAATGCAAATGGCTCTACTAAAGGATGTAAAGAGTTCCTTGGCCATGATCTTTCTTAATTTCACATTTCTTGTTTATTTTCTCCACCTTTAATGCAAACAGTATGCATTAACAGGGAAAAGAAGAATATACAATTATTCAAACCTGTACAAAAACAATGCTGTTTATCCATTGTTAGGATGCTTGCAGAAATGCAATTATAGATCAAGCACTTGTTATCATTTGCAATGCTTTTTGAAAAGAGCTTGAAGGAAAGTAGTTGATAAATAAAACTTTGGAGGAAACATTGAAAAGTGGACTTACTACTAGTCTGTTCAAGGCATGACAAGACACATTCATGTATGCAACTTATTTAAGCCTTTATTCCTAAAATGGAGTTTTCACACACACACACATATATATAAAGCACTGATGCAGCCAAAGACAGAGATTTTGAATTTTGAGAGAAACAGAATAGGAATGCAGATGATGTTTTTCTGCCACCAAATGCATATAAACTTATAAACAAATGCTTCAAAAATTCTCATTCCACAAGTTTTATCAAATTTGACGGAAGAAAATCTAATATAGAGGTTGTTCAGTGAGTTTTAGCCATGTCTGGCACCTGGCAACCATTAAGTGTCATCCATCGGAAATGCAGTAAAAAGATGGCTGGCCAGTCTCAGCAAGGCTTGGTAGCATTGTCCCACTTATTCCAAGTAAAGCCATTAAATTGTGTTAATGGCCCTGTCCCATGCTTGTTCACTGTAAAGCCATTAAATTGTGTTAATGACCCTGTCCCATGCTTGTTCACTGTAAAACCATTAAATTGTGGTAATGACCCTGTCCCACACACTTTCAGGATAAAGCTATGAAATTGATTCATGACCCTGTCCCGCTCTTTCATTGTAAAGCTATTAAATTGGATTGCTGACCCTATCCCACATATATTCAATGTAAAGTCGTTAAATTGTATTCATGAACCTGTCACGCACTCATTTCAGTGTAAAGCCATTCAATTGTTTTCATGACTGCCCCACATTAATTCAGTGTAAAGTCGTTATATTGCATTCATTAAACTCCCACACACATTCATGTAAAGCATTAAATTGTATTCATGTCTCAGCCACACTCATTCAGTGTAAAATGAAATTATATTCATGACCCAGTCAGTCATTCAGTGTGAAACCAATGAATTTTATTCATGACCCAGCCGCAGTCATTCAGTATGAAGCCATAAAATTTTATTCATGAAACTGCCTCAGCCACTCAGTGTAAAACAACTAAATTCACAACCATGTCCCACAGTCATCCAGTTCAGAGTCATTAGGTTATGTTCACAACCATGTCCCAGTCATCTGGTATAATTATGTTCATGTCTCTGCTCAAGGGAACACTATATAATACCCTTTTTTAAAGTTTAAAGATGAGCAAATGGAAGTTGATGGCATAGACTATGTGTTTTAATTGAAATTGAAGAATTAATTTGATACATTTGTCAGACTGACAGAGTTGAGCATTATAAGCATTGAGGGGTGGGGGCCTTCATTGAAGGAGTCTGCCTTGTTCTTCTTTTCTTTACTTTACATTTTTTTAAGGTTTGTTTGCATTTTATCATGCCATTCCCAAGTTACTCTCAAAATAACAATGGTCTTTTATTTTACTATTTCAGCATTATTAGAAGATGCAAATTCAAAACCATTTACAGTTTCACCACCAACCATGGCCATGTTAATTAAAAACCTACACTTGTTAAATCCAGGTATGCTTTAGAATTACTTTATGTATGCTTGCCTGAAATGCAATAAGCTTGAGATTGATTTGTTCTGTTTTCAAACAAACATAAGTATGGACACACAGTAGATGCTGGCCAGCTTTGATAAGGTCAGGAAATTGTTTGGCATATATTCCTCCATTTTATTCAAAATTTAATAAAGGCTTTTAGCAAAATGTAACTATATGTATTTGAAAGGAATTCCAAATACAGCTGTAATAATGATTTGAACTGGGTTATTTTCTATCACAGGCAGGCACACATACAAGGTCAAGACCTGCTCTAGAGATGCGTTAGTAAGTGAACACATAATTAGAATGCTATTATACTGCTCATTCACAAAAGGATGAAGCTGCATTCATTCCTAAAACCAATAACTTGCATGATAAGTGTGTTCTCTGTAGTGCACAAGTTTTAACTTTTTGTTTTTTTTCCCCTCAAAATTAGCCTACATCACCATTTCAGCTTGTTTAGTTTTTGTAAAATCTTAGTGTGTCACAAATTAAAAATAGCATTGATTACACGCTGTGACATGGAGATGTTGCCAAGATTTAATTTCCCAGACTGAAAACATGTAGTGTGTTAAGGGCATTGCTCGCAATTGTGATTGGGTCTGGTACACTTTTTGAGGTGTAACAGGTTTTACATTTAGGTCAGGCCGAAATTGCCTGATAGTAAAGCTGTGATTGAGAATGCATATGCTATAAACATGGCTTTGCATAAAGCTGGGATATCTAAACTGGACTTTGCATGAAACTGGGATATCTAAACTGGGCTTTGCATAATACTGGGATATCTAAACTGGGCTTTGCATAATACTGGGATATCTAAACTGGGCTTTGCATAATACTGGGATATCTAAACTGATCTTTGCATGAAACTGGGATATCAAAACTGGGCTTTGATTAATACTGGGATATCTAAACTGATCTTTGCATGAAACTGGGATAGCTAAATGGGGCTTTGCATAATACTGGGATATCTAAACTGGGCTTTGCATAATACTGGGATATCTAAACTGATCTTTGCATGAAACTGGGATAGCTAAATGGGGCTTTGCATAATACTGGGATATCTAAACTGGGCTTTGCATAATACTGGGATATCTACACTGGGCTTTGCATAATACTGGGATTTCTAAACTGGGATTTGCATGAAACTGTGATATCAAAACTGGGCATTGCATAATACTGGGATATCAAAACTGGGCTCTACATGAAACTGGGATATCTAAACTGGGCTTTGCATGAAACTGGGATATCTAAACTGGGCTTTGCATAATACTTTGATATCTAAACTGGGCTTTGCATAAAGCTGGGATATCAAAACGGCACTTTGCATAATACTGGGATATCTACACTGGGCTTTCCATAATATTTTGATATCTAAACTGGGTTTTGCATAAAGCTGGGATATCAAAACGGCACTTTGCATAATACTGGGATATCTACACTGGGCTTTCCATAATATTTTAATATCTAAACTGGGCTTTGCATAAAGCTGGGATATCAAAACTGGGCTTTGCATAATACTGGGATATCTAAACTGGGCTTTGCATAATACTGGGATATCTAAACTGGGCTTTGCATGAAACTGGGATAGCTAAATGGGGCTTTGCATAATACTGGGATATCTAAACTGGGCTTTGCATAATACTGGGATATCTACACTGGGCTTTGCATAATACTGGGATATCAAAACTGGGCTTTGCATGAAACTGGGATATCAAAACTGGGCATTGCATAATACTGGGATATCAAAACTGGGCTTTGCATGAAACTGGGATATCAAAACTGGACTTTGCATAATACTGTCATATCTAAACTGGGCTTTGCATAATACTTTGATATCTAAACTGGGCTTTGCATAAAGCTGGGATATCAAAACGGCACTTTGCATAATACTGGGATATCTACACTGAGCTTTGCATAATACTTTGATATCTAAACTGGGCTTTGCATAAAGCTGGGATATCAAAATGGCACTTTGCATAATACTGGGATATCTACACTGGGCTTTCCATAATATTTTGATATCTAAACTGGGCTTTACATAAAGCTGCGATATCAAAACTGGGCTTTGCATAATACTGGGATATCTAAACTCGGCTTTGCATAATACTGAGATATCAAAATGAGGCTTTGCATAAAGCTGGTATATCTAAACTGAGCTTTGCATAATAATGGATAATCTATACTGGTCTTTGCATAATACTTTGATATCTAAACTGGGCTTTGCATAAAGCTGGGATATCAAAACTGGGCTTTGCATAATACTGGGATATCTAAACTCTGCTTTGCATAATACTGAGATATCAAAACGAGGCTTTGCATAAAGCTGGGATATCTAAACTGAGCTTTGCATAATAATGGATAATCTACACTGGGCTTTGCATAATACTGGGATAGCTAAGATCAGCATATTCTTTGATATAGATATTGCTGTATACATACAAAAATGTAAGTAGCTATAAAAGTGGGTTGCTCTTAATTATGCAGCTGTACAGCTTATAATGTATTAAAAGCAAGATTTTTATGCCACACTACATAAAATGAAATTGATACCTGTCAGACATGCATTATGGCCACCATGGTGACCATCATTAATTTTGTCGCTGATGAATGGTCCAGAATGGAGGATCATATTGATATTGGACTTTTACCAAAAGACTTCTTAGGATATCAGGTTGGTTCTTGATGAAGAAGATGGTGATCTTAAATCTAAAACAGCCACCATGTTCGTCATTTTAAAAGTCTTTATTGCTTTAGAATATCAGGAATGTTTATAACACTTAAGACCTGCATTCCTGGAAATTCATTTCAGTTTGTAAAGCATCATAATCTTCAAGTAACATGTGTTAGCTGTACTAGTAATTGGCCACAAGTGGTTACTTGATGACCTGTTATCAATCATCAGTCATCATTTACAACTACTTCTAATTAACTACTGGGTGGATTACCATAAAACTTTATGCACATTTATTCAAAGGTCTAGTTGGTCCTAAATGAAAATATGCCATTTGGATATCCAATATGTCTAACACAGTGTCCATTTTGAAAATCTCATCACTTCTCACCATGAACATAAAGAACTCTGCTCTGATAGCTTAGAAGTTAGAGGATTTATCTCAGATGCAGAAGGTCTTAGGTTCAATTCGTAGCTGATTTATACCAGAGACATATTTTTTTTTAAAAATAGCACGAACAGCTGCCTTGCTTGGTGCTCAGCATTAAGAGGTTAGTGTTATGACTGTTCAGCCTGGTGTCAGGATAATATGATTGGATGGGACATCATACTACATATCTATGGCATGATGTCCCAGTACTAGACACTACTGTAAGCTGCCACACTGCAGACATTGTAGCAATATGACTGAAAAATTGATAAAGTTACATAAAAATGCAAATAAGACACACACACACATACATCCTGAACATGACATCATATTGACATGTGGTTTTCACTCTTATTATGTCTAGTTGTAGTGACAATACTACTACTTCAGAACTGGTCACATCAACATGGGGTTTTCACTTACAGTCTTTTTATGCCTGATTGATCCAGGTGAAAATGGTGCCAGTTTGACATCTGATATAGCCACTGCTGCAGCCATCTTGAAAATCTTGTCACTACTTCTCCTTTGTTACATTCCCCAATCACTTTAGCATTTATTGACCTGCTACCTCAAGAATCCAGCCATACTGAAAGACAAAAAGTGTCTTCTTTTTCTATCTATTTGCAGTAGAGAAATGGCAATAATTCTTGCCCATTACTTCCCCTAGGCTCTGCCAGGTGTCAATAATTTTTAGCTTCACTGCTGTACTGATCACTCGTACAGTTTATCCTGCGATAATCCAAGTCATTTTTCTGTTCTAATTGACTCATCCAATGTTCCTTTTGGATCTGTTATATGGATTAATCATTGTCTTGCAGGTTATATACTTTCTTTTATATTTCTGCCAAATTTTAGTGATTCTGTCATCTGTTTGGACTTGTCCGTTTAAGACTATGTTACACCATGCTTTTGTTGACCTCTGCAAGGTCGTTATGAGTTAGCACATCTTTGACTTTTGCTTGCTTCGTTCATAATGGCGTTTTAATGTGTTATTAAAATGCTGCATTGCTATTATATGCTTTGTTTTTCTCTTCTTGTGTGGTTTCAGTAGAATGGGTCAACTAATATTTGACATGTATAAGTTCAGAGCATTGTTTATAAGTTTCCAATTTGATTCCTTCTTTAGTAATGGGGAATATTTTTATATTAGCAAGTTAGTAACTTGATGAATTATTAATTTATTCTTTGCTTTTTTTCCTGTGTCATTTCAGCAGAATGTCATCTAAATGCTATATATGTAGCTTCAGAGCATGGTAGTCTACCAATACTCTTGTTTTGTTCATACTAAGTATACACCATCTGTGATATGCAGTGTCTGTAATATGTGGTCAGAGGAAGTTGCAATTCTGTAGATGTTAGTCACATACTGATTTGCTAATCTATGCATTGTTTTTTCTACTTTTGTTGTTTCAGGAGAAATGTTTATCAAATCCATGAAATGCATGCTCAAAGCAATAGTTAATTCAGCACTGAAGGAAAGGAAAGACAGAATAAGTATGGGAAGACAAACTACAGTTCATTGTTGGTGATACTGACTCATTGTGAAGTATTCCCCAGTTTT
The DNA here is from genome assembly GCA_029339505.1 of Unio delphinus. NCBI lineage: Eukaryota > Metazoa > Mollusca > Bivalvia > Unionida > Unionidae > Unio > Unio delphinus. The sequence goes on from JAQISU010000239.1 coordinate 103,235, forward strand.
AATCAGCCCAGTGGTCATAACTACCCCCAAATGTCCAAATAAGGCCTTAGGGCATGTATGTCAGGGTGCATGGGATTTATATTGAATCAACTGTTACCACATCCTTATACCACTGCATCATTACTGTCCATCTAGCCAACCATCCAGTATGGCAGACTTTTTGTGAAGACAGCTACACTGACAAGTTTATTGCTTGCATTTCCGACTCATTTGGTTGGGGGAGGGGGGTCCTAATTTTAGGCATCCCAGTGGACATAAGACAAACCATGCAGGTCTGAACATGGTCTCTGTGTACATTGGGTGTGTACTGGTGTCAGCAACATTCCCTTTCTATGAAGATATTTTTCAGTGAGAAATCAGTCTGTCCAGCCAGGCCATTGGAGCAGTTGGTATAGATGATAGCTGGACCATCTTCTATACTACCATCTTCAAGGCTGACCATTCTCCTGGCAAACTGGCCAGCAGTGCCTGACTTGTATGTTCACTACTTATCCACAAGGGAGAGCTAGTGACATGTTCATAAGTATGGAATTGAATCTTCATATCCTCTAGTATGTCTCTCCAGAGCTGCAACTAGACCCAGATTGGGCCTCAATGCAGAATGGGAGTGACAAAGCTCCATCAGATCCTCCATCTTTCACATCATACTTAGACTTAAGGTGGCAGACACCTTCAGCACTGATCGCCCAGCACTTGACAAGAATATATCAGTTCTGTTTTATAAGGCAGACCAATGTGCTCTATGCCCATCAGATTTGTTTCAGGATGTCATTGCACTTTCCCCATTGTTGGATTTGTCCTCATTGGCACCTTTCAGGCTTGATGGAGACACCAGCAATAGCCACACTTGGCAGGAAATGTCCAAGATTCCTAGTGTCATTGACCAGGGTTGCTACATATACCATTACCAATACTTTGATAGGTTTGGTCAATTTACTTATGATACATGTTTCATGGCTGTGACACATGACTAAAACCATGTCATACCTTCCCTTTCTGGACGGTCATATTCAAGAACTGCCCCTCCACTTAATCAGTGAATCCACAAAGGTGTTTGGTACCACTCATCTCCTGCCAGTGTAAAAGGATATTAAGTGGCCTCAGGACAGGGACACATGTACCAATATCTATTCCCTTAAAATGGGCAGGAGTGAATGATGGGGTGCTCCAGTTCATTTGGAGTGTCGAGGGGCTTAGAGTTTCATTCTTCAACAACCCCTCCCACCTTCTTTCTGCCTTATTCATGGATGCACCATCAGATTGGGAGAAGTATGCCTTTCTACAACAACCGATACAGTCGCTCATTTTTTTAAAAATGTTGAAGCTTGTGCATGGACTACAATCCCTGCAGTTTTATTCAAAGCTGGGGGTTTTTTTTCTTTAGAAAGCAAACAGCAAGTTGAGACCCATCATTGACTGGAGTTTGCTAAACCTATTCATTGCATCTCCAAATATTCAAGATGGAGATGGCAAGTTCAATCTGCCTCTCCATTAGAAGGGTTTAGTACGCCATCAGTCAGCAGCCAACTATCACCCCATGATACTGGACACATTCTGAAATCATGGCAGACATGATTTGGGGCATGATATCAACCTATCAGATATTTTATCCCTTTTTAGTCTCACTTATCCAAAATAACTCACTCTGTTTCCAAATGGAACCAACTTTGAATCCATTGGAACCTCTAGCCCACACATCACGCAAGTCACTATCATACAACTGACGTATCCTGTTAGCTTTAGCTTATGCGTGCATGATAAGCAAGCTGCATACCCTTATGTCAGCCTGAACTCTCTTCAGTTCAGATCAGAGGGTTTGGTGGTTTTCTTGACACAACCAGGCTTTGTAGCCCAAAATATGGTACTATCTGTCTGGGATTCTAGCTGTTTTTCCTTTGAAGGATACCTGAGGTAGATGTTAGTTGCTCAGCATTACCTACTGCTATTATTCTCCTAATGTAATGTGTTTGGGGAACATATTTGAAGGAGAAACCAACCACCCCGCCATGTAATAATCCTCATTAGTATCTTGCTCAGCTGAAAAGTAGTGACATGTGGTGGTGCCAAAGAGAGAAAATGGGCAAGAGTTATTGTACTTTGTAAATTGAAAATAGACAGGTAAAGATGGTTTTCATATTCTAGTATAACTGAATTCATGAGGTTGCAGGCTAATATTCCTAATGTAATGTTATTGGCTAAATATTCTCAGAGAAACATAATTTTCTTAAAAAGTTGCTTTCTCCTGACTAGAAAGTTTAATCAACATGGGTTTATCAGCAGAAGACTTTTCATGATGTCTACTCAGTCCGAACAGAATCTAGTATGCTACAATCTTAAAAGTCTTTGTACTTGTATCAACGATCGTATCAGTGTATGATTTTACTAAAAGACTTTTTATGATGTCTAGTTAGTGCTAAATGAAAAAGAACTGATCTGACATCAAAATTGGCTTACAATGCTACCACTAAGAGTTCTTATTTATCAAAATGAAAATGCTATCATTACTCCTTCTGAGTAGATGTTTATATATTGACATGGAGATTACACTGAAAGACTTTGTATAGTTGGCTGCTGATGAACAGTTATCATCATGCAGATCTCGTTATCACTATTCATCTTGAATTCGGCACAAAAGATAATAACCTAATACGACCTCACAAAATTTGGACTGATACATCTTCCTAATGGATTGCCATAAATAAATTTGTTTTAAATAAAAAAAAAAACATTCTTCCAATACAGAGTTATTTTGATATTAAAATGACGCTGGTCTTACCTCCATAATAGCTGCGTTGACATCCTTAAAATCTTGATATGGCTATTTGTGAATGATTGTAAAGGAGTTTTAAAAAGTGGATCTAAGTGACCATGGCTTCGAGACATCGGTCACTGCTTGCATTTTTGTATTTCACTGAAATTATGAACAGTGATTTGTATATAAAGAGTTGAATTTAATGAAGTTACAAATTTTCTTGTGATATGTGAATATGACAATGCAAACAATTATGGATGGATTATTGAAAACCCAAATTTATTTTGATCTTATGAATATCTTCAATGGTTCCATGTAAATAACTTTGGTTTTTTTTATATGGAATTTTGTAAACTTTATTTGATTATGGATTTATCCAAGTTTAGTACATTGACATTTTCTGAAATAAGTTCAATGATACTTTAACCATAATATCAGCTCAAAGGACATAACACAAAATTTTGTCTTACACTTAAAGTTTTTTTTTGCAAGTGTTAATTCAGACATGTATAATAACATTTTTGTTTTCAAATTTTGTGTGTTGGATTTTTCTCAGTGGTGATTTCAATACTCTCCAGTTATTAAAAAAACAAAGACAGAAGAAATGGTCTTATTTTGGATTCATGAAAATTCTTTTTGTCACGTAGAGTGCCGACCACTTCAGGTCACGTAGAGTGCCGACCACTTCAGGGTACTCTTATCCATTTAGGAATTAATTTATTAGTTTGTTTTAGAAGAATATGGTTAATTGAAACTCAAAAAAGGATTTCTATTCTGCAAGAGAATAATTCATAAACTATATGTCTATGATATTCCTGCATGGTTCATCTTGTTACACAGTTTGTATGTACTGGAAAAATGACCTATATAATTCTTGTGATAAACATTCAGTGATTTAATGTACGTTTTTGTTTGCTGGAACATTTTTGCATCAGTTACAGTTACATTAAGGGTGGAAAGTATTTGCTGGAGGCATTCTTTATCTCTCCTAAATGATCAGAGACACATGTAAATACAATCTTTTTTTGTTGCAGATTATGCCAAAATAAACCCAGCTCTTTTTTCAAAGTACATACCAAATGTTCTGCCAGCTACCTCACTTTTGGAACTTGACAGATATGCAGAGGAAACCAAACAAATGCAATTAGAAATACACAAATATCCAGGATTTGAAGGGTGAGAAAGTTAAATAAATCTACAATGATGTTATCAGGTAACATGTACTGGAGAGGCAGAGAGAGGGAAGCAGAAAGATATTTTCCTAGGTATCTTTGCAAAATGTTTTTTAATATGTGTACATTATTCTGGATTCATTCAGAAGAAAACATCTTGCATTGTTGCCATGTTACAGTGGGTTAAATTTAGAGGAAGTTTCACTATATTAAATTTCAATATGATGTAATATAAATTTACAAAAAAATATAATTTTTTTTTATTATCTTTGGTAGTAAAGGAAAAACATTACTTTCTCATAGGAAACATGCATTTAGTCAGTGTTACAAATGCAAACAAGTGCTTTATACATTAATAAAATACAACACCAACCTTAATTGACATGAAAATGCTCTTACTGGTTGATGTTTTGAAAAATAAATTGGGTTAAAAAAATATCTGCATGTTCAAGGTACATATATTTAGCATGCATATAACCAGTTTGACCTACACAAAACTTCCATACTGCATGTAAATTTAAAACCTGCAAGTTTGCACACCAATGTATTAGCAAATGACTATATTATATCTAAAACTCACACAGGTCATATTATAGGTATTCAGAATTAACTATTTTACTATTGGTGTCATATTTTAGAATTTGATTATGAACCTTTAAATGGCAATTTTATTCCCATTATTTGGATCTTTAAATATCCCTGCTCTTTTGGAAGATCATTATTTACATGCCCTGATAAATATATTTGAGGAAAAATAATTGATGTTAAATTATGTGGACTTCTTCGGATGAGGTCAACCTAAAAAAAAAAAAAATTATGACAATTAAGGTGCTGAGCATTCAATAATCAGGATTGAATTGACTTTTTAAGACTATTTTATTATTAGATTTTAGAACAAATCGTGAAAAACTCAGAGCTTAGTACCTGAAACAATATAGTATACTGTTGGTTACCTAGCCATATTGGTATTAGAGGTAATGAAGAAGCTGACCAGGCTGCTAAGATGGTGTTACGTATATTTGATATAAGTCATTTATATTCATTTTTATTGTTTATTAGATTCAAATTTGGTATTTTAAGTTTAAGATTTATTCATTGATAGATGACCTGTACTTTATAAAATAAACACCAGGTGTTGACCTCATTTCTGACCTGGCTTCAGAGTTGTAAATGATTGGTTGGTTCCAAGGACATTATGGAGCATTATATAAACATCTTTCTATTTTTATTTGGGTCATACGGTGGGTACTTGAGTTTTTTAACGTAAATTTGTTCTAGAAGATCATGTGACTCCTTGTTTACGTAAAAACAGGTATAAGATGATGCTATATATTAAGATGAATTCAAAAAAAAAGATACCAACCTGCTTCTTGTCAGAAATGAATATCCTCATTGTACAATGCAACTCATGCATTTTTTAAGTATGAATGCAAATTTACAGCTGCCAATAAGTTTGCATTAAAAGTAAAGAGATGAAAAATATGTTTAAAAAATTGCTCACATTCTGGGAGTCGTACCACATTCCTGACTGAGTCAATAACTTTCTTTGAACCTAGTTTTTCATTAAAATTTGCACAAAGTTTGTTTACAGTGTAGCTTAATGTTTGGGATACTCAGCTTTAATGCATTTACATTTATTTCTAAAATTATTACATAATGATGCTAAGAAACATTGATTGAAGCTTTCTTAAATGTTTCTCAAGCTTATCTGTTAGATATTTAGTAGTTGATGCAAGAAACTCAACAGATTTCAGACTGTTTATTCTTTTATTATATACCTTTTACAAATTAGTTCTATAGCTGCTCGTCTTTCTCAAAATGTTCAGGCCTTATTTTTGTGACAATAGGTTGTTGAACAACAGAATACAAAATTTAAACAATGCCTCTCAGTCCAATTTAAATCCATTCTGGCACTCTTCCAAAAAACTCGAGCCATGCACAAGGGGTAAAAAAGAGAAGACAACAGAATATGTATTTCATATGATCGGAATTAATTTATTTATTATATATTAAAGCATAATACAGCTAGTAAAAAAAATAGAGATGTGGCAAGCATGTGCAGTTCAAAACATCACATATTGTGGTTCTCTGAATCGAAGAAGGATATGACATAACAGCAACAAAACAGTTTTATGCATTTCATTTTTAAACTAAGCAATATACTTCATAAAGATGGAATTTATATTAAGGAAAACAATTCATGGAATAGAAATAGTAAAATTACCCAGTTTCCCCCTCATTCCTTTTACATTTACTTTGAAAGCTAACTTAAGTTACCATTTATTCGAGGATATTCTCTTGTCAAATGGGGCAGCAAAGGCTATTTGCTTGTGGTATTCTTTTGTAAAAAGGGCACCAAAGACCTTTTGCTTGGGGTATTCTCTTGTAAAAAGGGCAGCAAAGGCCTTTTGCTTGGGGTATTCTCTTGTAAAAAGGGCAGCAAAGGCCTTTTGCTTGGGGTATTCTATTGTAAAAAGGGGCATCAAAGACTTTGTGGCTGAGGTAATTTCTTATCAGGTGAGGCAGCAAAGGCCTCAATGTTATTGCTGTAGGTTGTAGGTCATGACATTTTTAAGTCTCGCTTTGTTTGTAAACACAGTTCATTGCATGTAATGGCCAACTTAGTTTGACTGCAGTGTCGTTACCAGAAATGGAAAATGTTCATGCAAACACCATTTTTACTATTATTTTGGGTCACCATAAATTAATTTCTAAAGTAGTTGTAATTTGCATTGTATGCTCTTGGAAAGATCTTTCTTTTTAAGTAAATTTTAGGACACCTTTTCAATCTTAACATTGGTGTTTAGATGGTAAATGATTAATAAATGATTTAAAAATGAAATAATTCAAAGTTTGCATGTTCAAGAATATACTCAAACTTACATTTTATTTTTTGTTCCTAAATGCAAACTTGAAAAGAAATTTTTATACATCTCAGTGCAGTATGGGAAACTATTTGTACAAGATACTTTAAATTGAAATATTTGTACATTATCATGCCACTACTTCCATAATGAAATGCATATTAACTTTGGTACGTACTGTGTTTATCTGTTTTTTGTTAAGATATTAATTGCATGGTGCATTTATTTGGATTTTAATAATTAAAATATTAAATTAAAGATTATTTGCCAAAGAGTGAAATGCCCATAAATGTTGTTGCTTAGTAAGTATATTGCTTTCATTTACTGTTGAAACCCTTTAAGAGAACCAAAAATGATTTGTTAATACAACTTAAATGAACAATATATCAATGTTTTTATTCAATGTAAGTGATACACACTGTGGATATGTAGGCGACATCACTGCCCAAACGATTTTGGATAATGAATGCATTTTGTTTGCACAAAAATCACTTATGAAGAACAAAAAAATACATATAAATAATAACAGTACAAAATTAGTTTCTATCGGTGTGTTAGCAAATAAGTATTATATTTATCTGCTTTGTTGTAACATGCCAGGGCTTGGGGTGGTAAATTCAATATAATTTGTTCCAGTCTGTAAATTTTGGAACACGTGATCTAGGTAAGCAAATGTGATGGGACTGGGAAAAAATATTTTTTTTTTTTTTTCTTTTCCCTTGTCAGCGGCAGTGAGAAATTGAAACATGGATTTCGCAGCCACAGCAAATGAGGTTGCGGTACTAGTTCTATACAGAATAATAGTTACAACGATACGTTTGTACCCTGATCAATATAACAAGCAGTTTTAAATTGTTTGCTCTATGATTGATACGTATTCGTAATTATTTTATGTACTAATAATATATGTTTTATCTCCACAACATACATGCCACTTTTAAATTAAAATATTAAATGTTTAAAATTTAGTGACACCTTTATTACTTTATATGTAAGTAATACTCACATATGTGTGATGCCCTTATAAACTTTTTTAGGTAACCCTTCAGGCCATTTCCTGCCACAGAAAATATGTCATTATACAATTTTTTACTGCATTAGTAGTTTGTAAAAGTGGTAATCAGTATTTTTCAAAACTGCCATCCACATTGTATAAATAATAATTGTTCATTATTGGTCTCCAGTAGTGCATGTACAGAATGTACCCATGCTTCTCCCTGCAAAGAAATGTAAAAAATAAAATATGGGTTCATTGTGATTCAGATCTTCTACAGATGAAAAAACTCCCAAAGTAACCATAATGTTAGATTGTTGATTGTGAAAGCCATGAGGAGAAATGGATGTATGCTAGTATTCTTTTCATAGTGGGGCAAATTCTGAATTAATTATATTTTAAGGCAATAATCATTTTAATAGTAATTTATTTATTTTTTAGAAACGATAGAAATAGAAAGAGAAGAATTGAAGAAGAGGGACCCATTAAATAACAAGGAGGAGTCTATGTTCTTTTTATTGGTAAGGGAGATTTCTTGTCTCACTTGTACATAAATTGTGTTTTCAAAAACAAAAGGACGAAATGTAGGTAAAATAAAAAGTCAAAATTTGCACTTAAAATATACTACAGTCAAATTGAGTTTGCTAACCAGCTGATGCAAGTAACCCATTGTCCATGGCAATCATCACTTTTATGTTCCCATTCATATTGCTATATTGTTTGGCAAAAGATGGTAATCATAATGTGCCAGCATGTCAGGGATTCCATGCAATAGAAACATGTTCTGTTTTCCATTAAATGTTTGAAAAGACCTCAGAAATAAAGACAGGCCATTTTTAAATTATTTGCAGGTTGAAGTTGTTATTACATCATAATAGCTTCTTTGATGTTATCAAGACTTCATCATATGTCATCAATAAGAACAATGTAAGAAATAGTTGAACCAATTGATTTTTTAAAAACAAATGTTCATTCAAGCAGTAAAAATAATTTAATTTATTTCGTTCATTTTTAAAATGTCATCAAGTGTTATGCTCAGCACTTATAAGGATATATGCTATTTAATTTGACCTCATGTCCATTTGGGAAGTATCACAATAATTACTGCCAAGCTTCTGGTTGTTGGGTTTTCCCTGAATCTTCTGTATCCAGTAGAGAACAAAGAATTTAAAACCATGAACTGCTGGTATATTATGCAATCACAGAATTTGGTATCATGGTGTTTATTTGGAACATTTTATCTTCTTAAATATTTTTTGCCACTTTTGTCCATTGTATTAACATGTTCACCATTTTGGTGGAGGATATTATGGTATGACCCTGTCTGTAGGTCTGTTAACTTTTCCTGTTTTGTACAATAAAGTAGTCATTGTTGTTGTTGTAGGGTTTAATGCCATTTCTTCAGCATACGATAGGTTATACATGGCAGCAAGTATTAATGGTGGAGGAAGAACCCATAGAAAACCCCCCAGAAAGAACCACTGACCTACGAGAAGCTACTGGCAAGCTTTCTCACATACCCACATTGGCCAAATCTGAGACTACAACCCACACATGGGATGGCAGTAATCTGTAATGGAAAGCACTGGCACAGTCTCAACCTAACGCTTCAGGTAATGTGATTCATTTTCCTAGTATACCCATTCAGTGCTTTAAGATCCATATAGTGTCTGGACAACCAGCACCTCTTACTGGGATGACATTTATGTTAAGTAATTATATAAAGTATTCAAATAATATGGTGATCAATTTTTCCTGTATTTCCAAGCTTTGACAGACAGCAAATAGGCATCTAGCAATTAGTCCCAGGATTGGCTCTGAAATGAATGCCAATCAATTCAGGTATTTGATACCAGGATTAGGTACACTAATTGATGTTACATGTATACACTTTCCTAGCTTTAAGACAAGAGTGCCTGGCACCTGACCATGGCAGGCTATGACATGGACACCAAGATTATTAAGCATATCTGGCTCTGGAATCAGTGAACCCTTACACATTTCCCAATACTGGACACTTGGAGTATAGCAAACTGTATTTCCATCACCATTCCAATTTTAACTGGTACTGGCTATGGTTACACTATTCCTGGATAATGAATACCAGAGCCAGGATGTGTGGGATACACATAGTGAACTCAAGGAAGTTATTGTTGTCACAACTTGGAAAAATTTACAGCATTTCTCCAATTCCACTATCAGGAAAAACATCACACGGCAATTATTGGACTGCACTACAGCAAAGACCAAGAATAAGCCAGCATCATGGGCCCAGCAACCCAAGCTTTGCCATTGTGTCCTAGGAGAGGTTACGGAAACAGGAAGGATACCCTGCAAAGCAGGGAGCATCTCTTCTTTTGGCCTTCTCTTGATGCCTTCAGCAATAATGCCACAGTTATACTTCCTTTCTAAAATCCTATTTGAGTTGTTCAGTTTTTCTTACTGGTGCATAATGCAGTCTGTTTAGGAATGCCTCCAGTCCACATTTATAAACTACCCATCATTTCACACATGCAAAAGAGACCAATACAGAGTGGATGTTTTGCAGCAAAAATCAAAACCCTACATAGAGGGCATTTGAGGTTGTTCACAATACAAACTCAATGGAATTTTATTCCAGACCGTTTAGAGCCAGTGGAAATCCAGTCATGAATTTGAACTGTCTCTTCTCCTTTATTCATTTGCCATGTTAGGAATGACAGAACTGAGATTTGGTTCTAAATGCTGTTTAGAATGACTGTTTCACATTCAGCGTAGACCTCTGAGATGCATTGTCTTCACATATCCATTCTCAAGTCTTCCTGGAGTATATATGTTTTACATACAGGGATACGTCTAGTTTAGGGCACTTCCTTCCAGTTTGAATATCATTTCCATGGTTTTCATGATATTCATAAACAAAATCCTGTTGTTCCTAACTGTCAGACTGCCTGGCCAACATTCCACAAAACATCAGGTCAGTTCAGAATGTCCTAGCATACTCCACAAACCTGTCATATTGAGCTGATTCATGCCAAATATTTTTACTCCTCTCAGTCAAAAGTTGTACTTGTTCGGGTTGACCTCTAATGAACCTTTTGCAAGAAAATTAAATGCAAAGCTCCTGACCTTTGTCTCTAAAGTCCCATATCAGAAACCTTTGGCAGTACACCTTTTTCTTGAACCTATATGGTCTTGTATCATTTTGTGTTCGCTTTCTCCATGCGCACGGTATTGCAAAGAGTGATGGAATCAGAGTGCTGTTTAATCCTTTATGATTTTCTGATTTGATTAATTGAATTCAGCAGTAAACTTTCCCCCCACTACTACCTGCTTACTTAAATAATCATGAATATTATTCTTCCATCTGTGCAAAGAAATGCTGAACCACCATTGTTAGATCAAGCAAACCCTCAGAAAAAATGGTCCTGATAACATGTGGTGGATAGATTAATGCTAGAAGAAAGGCCTGTCACTTTTAAATGTTCAGTTTCCACAATTAACAGCTTTTGGGCAACCCTATCCAACATGCCCAAGTTGTCTAAGGGTCTGGCTATTGGTTCAGACCTGATATTTCATATGTTATCAAGTACTTTTGAGTTGCAAAGACTAGTTTCTTGCTTACTAATGCCTAAATGAAATCTGTAGTGGTTGTGGGCTTTGTCAAAAATCACTATGGAAGTACTGAGTTAGGCTTGCTACAAGAATCCTGTACTTAAAAGCTCTTTTTCTGCTCTCCTTTGCATCTACTAGATTGAGTAGACTTTGTGTATAGAAAAAGTTTTTTTGTTGTTCAAGAAGAATTTTGAATCTGTTTCTTTCCTTTGTCAGCCAAGTATTTTTAATTAGCGAAAAACCAGCTTCCTTTAGTAACTCTACTCTAATACGTGATCCCCAATATCAGTCATATCTGTTGGATGTTTACTTGGACAGACTTATTTGCCCAATAAGAACATTACAGTTCTATTTGGATGTGTCAAAAGTGAAAATAAAGTGTATGAAGTATTGCTTCCTATCCATTAAGGGTTTTGCTAATATCTCTGAATCCACCATTTCTAGATGGATTATCAGCACTATGAAGAGAGCTTATCAGTTATTCACAGAGAGGGCCTTATCTTCATGAAGAAGCCCATGAAATAAGAGATATTTCTACTCATGGTGTTATTTTAATTATTCATCATTAGATGTTATGAGAGCCATGTCTTGACAGTAAACTTTCCTCTTTTTACCATTAGTTTTCTTTTCTTGCCAGAGTGATGACACTTTTCCTTGTGACCAATAATGACATCACAAAATGTAGTCCAATCTGCTGCCAACTTACAGTATTGGATACCCTTACCATAAGAGTGAATATATTAATTGTATACTGGCTTTTTAAAATAACCCACTTCTCTCTGAACTGGCAAATTTAACATGGCATTAGTGACAGATATTGTATTACTGCTAATAACTTACAGTTTTTAGCTCTATGGGTCATAGACCAGAAGAGCTTATGACATGGTCTTTTGTCTGTCATCTGTTGTGAATACATCCATTCATTCACAGACCAGACGACCTAATGGCATGGTCTTTTATCTATCATCTGTTGTCCATCCATTCATTCATTCACAGACTAGAAGAGCTAATGGTATGGTCTTTTATCTGTCATCAGTTGTCCATCCATCCATTCATTCACAGACCAGAAGGGCCAATGGCATGGTCTTTTATGTCATCTGTTGTCTATCCACCCATTCATTCACAGACTAGAAGAGCTAATGGTATGGTCTTTTATCTGTCATCTGTTTTCCATCCATCCATTCATTCACAGACCAGATGGGCTAATGGCATGGTCTTTTATCTGTCATCTGTTGTCCATCCATTCACTCATTCACAGACTAGAAGAGCTAATGGTATGGTCTTTTATCTGTCATCTGTTGTCCATCCATTCACTCATTCACAGACTAGAAGAGCTAATGGTATGGTCTTTTATCTGTCATCTGTTGTCCATCCACCAATTCATTCACAGATTGGAAAGGCTTATGGCATGGTCCTTTATCCATCATTCATACATTTGCACACTCCTAAACTACCTGGAGGATTGCCATGAAAATTGAGACACACATTCATCCTGTGGTCTAGTTGGTCCTAAGTGACATTCATTATGGCCACTACATCAGCCATCTCACTCCTGAATGGAAAGCCACCAGAAGACTTTTTATGATGCTAGATAATCATAAATGAAAATAGTGTTGGTCTGATTTCTTATATGGCCAGCTTGAATATCATATTTGATCACCACTTCTCCTGAATGAATGCTCGTAACAGTATGTGGTTTTCATGTCTTATAACATTTTCTTCACCCTAAATTAAAAAATGGTACTGATTTGACTTCCAATAAGTGATTATGTTGAAAATCTTGTTTTCATTCCTCCACCATTAAATAGAAAGTCATTTTGACATTGGGTTTTCGTCAGAAGATTTCTGTCTAGTTAATCCTTAATGAAAATTACTAAACCTCAATATGTCCACCATTGAGGCTGTCTTGAAAATATTATCTCTAGTCCTTCCAAATGGACAATTATATCAGCATGGGTTTACACCTATAGAGGTCTTATGATACCTGGTTGGCCCTAAATGAAAATGATGCCAGTAATACATCCAGCCTGGCTTCCATGGTGACAGTCTTAAAAATCTTGTTGACACTACTGTCTGAATGGATGACATGAGAGTTTCAAAAGACTTTTAATGAAGTCTAGTTTGTCCTAAATGGAACTGGTGCCATAATGACATTCAGTTTTTCTACCACAGCAGCTAATTCAAAAACTCTTGTATTTGCTGAAGAATATGATTGATGGTTTCAACACTCGGCTGTTAAAAAGAAGAAATGGTCTTATCTTGAATTCTAGGAAGTTCCTTTTGTTTTCATAGGGCATCCAATCTTCATAGGAATTTTGTTGAGGGTGGGGGAATGAGTAAAACTAATTTTTAATAATGTAATACTTACCTGTCACTATTGCAAGATTGCCTCCTCTCAAAGAGAACGAGTATCTCACATGAGCCTATGATGCAGTAGTTAGACTGGTTGTTGTTTATCTGCTTTAGATTTCTATAATGTTCCATACTATGGGAGGATGTAATTATGAGCTCAGATTTGGAGTCTCTGTGTCCTAGAAGATAAATAAGGCAACAGCGACAGGTACAGTGATGCTGCCAGGCCGCGGGATCGCGGGTTTCTCGCAGTAACGATAGCTAGTCACGCAACTTCTAAAAATCAATGGGGGAAAATTCACGCAAGTTACCTGCGGTTCCCGCAATTTTTTATACCCAATGCGCGCTTTAAAAAAAAAAAAACATAAATTAAAAACAAACGTTTTTCAAATTAAATTTTGTTCGTCCATGAGCTCAATCAGGCTATACTGAGTTAGATTTAGCGTTTATATACGAGCTTCTGTATGATTGAGATCTGTTGCGGATGGGGGGGTATTTTGCGGACACGCTCCAGGGGGTTCCGATTTAATTGTCTCCTAGAGGGGTATGACAAATTGATCCATTGATCAGCCATAACGGAAATTTATAAAGCGTAAGAAGTATTTAGTTTGATGAATGTCGAAAAGGAAGATAACCGATTTCTTTACGGTAAGGTTGTCTGCTACGGACGATATTATAGAGCAAGATGAAAGCTGTGATGGTTTGATGCGAACAGAAGACGTTGCACAAACCGATGACAATGAAATAGCCGGCACCTCATCCACAAGGCACGTGGAAGAGGAACCGGCTGTTGAGAAAAAGAGAAAAAAGGAACCAAAATTCCAAGATAAGTGGTTGAGTACCTACAACTGGTTAAGGAAAGAACCAAAAGGAGGGATGTCTTGTGTTTTATGTCGAGAATGTAGGAAAGATAATCCATTTACAGCTGAAAGTGGTTGCAAAAATTATCGAACATCAACTTTGACACGGCATATGCAGTGATGCTGCCAGGCCACGGGATTGCGGGTTTCTCTCAGTAAGGATCGCTAGTCACGCAACTTCTAAAAATCAATGGGGGAAAATTCACGCAAGTTACCTGCGGTTCCCGCAATTTTTTATACCCAATGCGCGCTTTAAAAAAAAACAAACATAAATTAAAAATAAACGTTTTTCAAATTAAATTTTGTTTGTCCATGAGCTCAATCAGGCTATACTGAGTTAGATTTAGCGTTTATATACAAGCGTCTGTATGATTGAGATCTGTTGCGGATGGGGGGGGGTATTGTGCGGACACGCTCCAGGGGGTTCCGATTTAATTGTCTCCTAGAGGGGTATGACAAATTGATCCATTGATCAGCCATAACGGAAATTTATAAAGCGTAAGAAGTGTTTAGTTTGATGAATGTCGAAAAGGAAGATAACCGATTTCTTTACGGTAAGGTCGTCTGCTACGGACAATATTATAGAGCAAGATGAAAGCTGTGATGGTTTGATGCGAACAGAAGACGTTGCACAAACCGATGACAATGAAATAGCCGGCACCTCATCCACAAGGCACGTGGAAGAGGAACCGGCTGTTGAGAAAAAGAGAAAAAAGGAACCAAAATTCCAAGATAAGTGGTTGAGTACCTACAACTGGTTAAGGAAAGAACCAAAAGGAGGGATGTCTTGTGTTTTATGTCGAGAATGTAAGAAAGATAATCCATTTACAGCTGAAAGTGGTTGCAAAAATTATCGAACATCAACTTTAACACGGCATATGGAATCGGCAGATCATGCCCAAGCACTTAGAGATAGTGTAATGCAGAAAGAATTCCAGTCTGCAGCGGTAAATGCAGTTTCAAAAATGGCGGGAAAAAAAAGATGCTATCATTTGTGCCATGCGGACAGCATATTACATTGCCTATGAGAGCCTGCCAATTGCAAAATATTCTAGTTTGATTGAGTTGCAGAAATTGAATGGATGTGAAGCATTACAGTCCTTTAGGTCAGGGGATAATGCATACTATGTATCTCGCAGCACAGGGGAGGAATTCATCGACACTTTTGCGGATTTAATCACAGCAGATCTTGATAAGAAAATGCAGTCTAGTGAATTTATTAGTGTTATGATAGATGAAAGCACTGACATTTCTGTCAGTAAAAAGCTTGTTGTGTATGCAAATGTGGTTAGTGATGATTTAAATGTACAAACCCTTTTTATTGGAAATTTGCATGTGAAAGAGGTACATGTGACAGCAGATGTTCTCTTCACTGAACTGGAGAATTTTTTGAAGAAAAGAGGTGTGTCTTTCAATAAGATTGTAGGGTTTGGTAGTGATGGTGCCTCCATTATGACAGGCAAAAAAACAGGTGTTGCAACTCGGTGCAAAGAAAAGAATCCCCATCTTGTTTCCGTACACTGTATGGCACATAGATTAAACCTATGTTCTTCCAAGGCTGCAGAGGAGGTAGCTTTCTTAAATGAAACCTTTCAAAATGTTTTGAAGGTGATATTCAGATATTTTAAGAGTCATCTTCAAGGACAGCTGAACTAAAACAAATTCAAAATGTATTGGACTCAGATGAATATTCTATGAAAGAAGTACATGAAATTCATTGGATGGCATTCTACAGTGCATTATATGCAGTGTACCATTCATGGAAGCCTCTGGTCTGCTACTTTGAAAAACACAAAAAGGACAGCAAAACATGTGCATATATGTATGAGAATCTTACACACTATAAGTTTGTTGCCATGCTTTATTTTCTGATGGACATTATACCATCTTTGGCATCTGTTAGCATGACCTTTCAGAAACAGCAACTGGATGTGTCTGCAGTCAAACCTGTTTTGGATGGGTTTTATACTGCTGCCCAGAGAGCTAAGGAAGGGAAAAGCCATCATCAGACTCTGTTTTTAAATGAACTTAAGATGGATGGCGCTGGTAAATGTGCTTCTATAAAGGGTGTTAAGCTTGGAACAAAAGAAGGTGAAACAGAAAAGGACCAGAAGGAAGTAAGCAAAGAAATTAATCAGGCCAAGAAAGATTTTTGTGATAAGCTTGTAGATCAGATGAAAAGATTTCCTGCAGAACATACAACAATAGCCACAAGTTTTGCTGCTTTGGGACTGAAAAATTTGTCATTTCTTTCAAAAGAAGAGGTTGCTGATCATGGTCTAACTGAAATGGAAACTCTAATCCAACATTTTGGAGAGGACAAGATAATTGGTAGTGTAACCAGTAAGGCTCTTATTGATAGTGCTGCAACCTTGGCTGAATACAGCCTTGCAAAAAATGTGATTCTACAACAGAAATATCCCAGAGACAACATGATTGAGTTGTGGAAAATTATGTTTGAATATCACGAAGACCAGTTTCCGAATTTGTTTAAATTGGCCAAATTAGCAGCGGTTCTTCCACTACAAACAGCAGATTGTGAGAGGGGATTTAGTTCACAAAACAGAATTCACACTGCTCTGCGGAATAGATTAACATCAGAAACTGTGAATAAACTGATGACTATTCAGATTCAAGGGGGTCATATAAATGATTTTCAGTTCCCAAAGGCTTTGAAGAAGTGGAGTGATAAGAAACAGAGAAGAATATTTACCAGCTCAGCAAAGTGAATTGGGTATGCAGATACCTTATTATATATTTGATAGCAAAGAAGTGATATTAAGTCATTAAATGCTTGCTTTAAATTAGGTATGCATATACCTTAAAATAATATTGTCACCCATCAGCTACATTCGACATTGTCCCCCCATGATTCCCCCCCTCTAGATGTAGGTGTGGGGGACCTCCCCCTCTTAAAAAAATTTCTGGCAGCATCTCTGCAGGTAAAAATTACACAATTAAAATTGGTTTTGACATTCCCAAACTGCTATTTTTGTACCTGTTATGTATAGTTATATCTGGATTCATTCATTAAACATGTTGAAGGGACACATTTTGATGAATATTACTCACAAATGTAAGTCACTGTAACCCATATTTCAAGTTCACAGAGTTGGTTAAATTATATTTTAAGTTTATCTCTAAAGTTCTGTTAGTTTGAATTTGTTTTCTGCATGATAATATTTATACTGTATATAGTATTATCCAACCTTGCAATTTATTTGTACCTCCACCCCACTGATTTTAAAAATGAAAACATCAACAATTTCAAAAAATGCACAAAACAAAAAGTAAATTTCTTTTATTAATTTTTAATTTCTAATCTAACTTAATATCTTGGGGGAGATGGGGGTGTCTATAACAATGTCATCATTTTCATGTTTCAAACCAAACAAAGTTGTCAGGATAAATAACAAGCTTGCTGTCATTTTCCAGTTCCTTGATAAGTCTGTTTTCAGTTATACACAGAAGGTAAAACTGTCATCTGCCACCGGTGCCACACAGAAACCATCAATAACAATAGCCTTTTCTACTTTTCACCAATGTTGTAGAATCGACTTTCAGAGAATGATGACTTTGGTTATTGCGCGTTGTATACAATAAATCTAGCTGTTTTCCAAATTTGATAAAAGAAAATGTTTATCATCCAGATTAAAAATGTATTAATACATTCAAAGGTCTAAATTGTACCAAAAACTCTTAACTAATTGTGACTTTGAACATATTAAAAATAGACTGCTACTATTTGCTGTTGTTAGTATAAGTATGAGAGAGAGAGTCAATTAACCCATGATACATGGTACTAATCAACAACTTTACATTTTTATCCACTCTGAATAACATTGTTTTTTATTCAATTTTATCCTGTACATGAAATCTCATGAAACACAAATGACTCCAGAATGAATTTGCAGCTATAGTTGTAAGAATTATCTGATAGGTCACAATAACCTGGATTCACTGATAAAAGTTTTGGTTGGAAAAGCATTCAGAGTAGAATTACCAATCATTCCATCCAGTAAACAACAGCTACAACACTAAATAAAACAATACAGGTAACAGTGCACAAAAATATCTGACCAGTCATGGCGTACAACAGAACTCTAAACTAAACTTAAATAATTTAGAAATCTTATTCTTCAAGCCAGATGAAACTGACATTCCAAATGTACCTACTACAAGTGCTGCTAGCTCCATGACAACAAAAAATTAAGGACCATGCTGCCTTAACAAACTTCAAGGCATCTTCACTGGCCCATTTTGTCATTATTGTAAACTTTCATTGATGTGTTGAGTCATTTGATATAGTGCACTCATTTTTATCCCAATATTAATAATGGCATATTTCTTTGGCTATTTGACATCTCATCTTTGCCGATTACAAACTTATTTTTCTTAACAGATTGTGAATATCACCTCATGTATGCATGCATTTGGTGTAGTGAAGTAGTACCGTGCAGTGCTTTGGTTTGATTCATAGATTAAATGAATAACATGTACAATGTTTAATAAAACATTGCAATGATTTTTTGTTTCAGTTGTGTTTTCCTTAAAAGGGAACAATTATTATGCTTGTTTTTAAGTATGTAATTAAAACGTTATTGGCTAAGCATTGACAAAGACTGGACCAATGCAAGCTTGAGCATTTGTCACACAGCCTTACGCCTAGTATTTTGCAATATTCATTTAATAACCTGTTTGATAATAATATAAATAATAATAAATAACTTTATTTCAAACCTAAGTTCATATGCGGTGGCCTGAGTGGTCTAAAGTGCTGTCCGTTATGGATCACTGACATCTTACCTCTGCGTGGGTTTTAGTCTCAGTTTCAGCAAATGTGGTTATGTAAGAAAGCTTGCCAGTAGCTTCTTGTGGGTCAGTGGTTCTTTCCGGGGGTTTTCCTGGGTTCTTCATCCACCATTAATATTGACCACCATGTATAGCCTATCATGTGCTGAAAAATGGCGTTAAACACTACAACAACAACAACAACAGTAAGTTTGTATGCAAATTTCAATAATTTCACATAATATATGACAAAACAAATATTTAAATAACATTATTGAAAAGTACAACTTTAACTTTTTTATGTTTCTCTTTTTTACAGGAAGTAGACTTTTATAATGCAGAGAATCAAGATATTCCAAGGAATAAAGCAACTCAGTGCTGCTAAGTTCCTACCAGCAGTTTTAAATTTTATTTATTTGCCTGGCTCCAGTTTGGATCATTATTTCAAACAATACAGTACTGCTATTCGTGCTATATAGCATTTACCAAGTCTTTCAGAGACAATTTTCTTTTTCTTATTTTGGTTTGCTTTTCTTCTGTCATCAAAGTCTCTTTGTCTTTGTGAGTATGTCAGTGTGCATGTGTTTGCATGTGTTGTTTGTTGTCAGGGATAGTTTTGTTGATCCAGTGTTGTGATATATTTGTATCAAATCATCATAATAGAACATTCACAGAAAAGAAACATGATCTTATTTGTTAGTTCACACTCTGGTGTGTCGTACAGTGCTTCCGAAAAGCAAGAAAAATAGAGTTGTGGGCTGCTATAAATATTATTCAGTGTAGACTTTTTAATGGTATGAAGAATCATTAGCTTATGGTGCATCATATGCTATCTGTCCATCAACATTTGCTGTCACCACTCTGGACTCCATCATTCTGATCCAATTTCGGTCAGACTTAGTATATGTGACGAGTTCAGTAATGAGCAATATACATGCATATTAATGAATGATCGTAAATCTGATTGATTGACTCTGAATATATCATATTTCCGAATCTGCCAACCTATATGATTTTACCTTAAGGCTTGCTAAAACAACCCAGAATCCATATTTTTAACCCATTCTAGTTATTCAGGGAACCAGAGTAGCTTTTATTTCAGATGCTTTAAACTACTAGTATTGTTCATGTGATCCTGCACTTTATCAGTCTTTAGTTTTTGCTTTTACATTTTTGCATATCGAAATATCGTCCACCAAATGAAAAACGTGTTTAGTCAAAGGAAACAATTAGCCATCTGAAAATTCCAAAATAACAGGCACAAAAATATGAAAGCCAGTTATTTTCAGATGCTTGGCTGTGCTTGGAAAAAGAGAGGTGACAATTATATTTATTGGCCATATTGTGTCACTTTCAGTACTACACATGGCAAAGGAGATGATTGCTGCAGTCATGAAAATGAAGATTAAATAATACAGATTGTCAAGTTAATTCTTTGAACCCATGAGATTAGTGTTAAAATTTCACCTAAAATAAGGGTTTTTAACTCTTTTTTTTTTTTTTTTTTAACATTCAGATTAAATCCAAGTACATCTAAATCAGGTTGCCAGATAGTTAGATTTGTAAATGATTTTTTGATTGCCTGTTTCTCCTGTGTATGAACAACAGAATAGTGAAAATTTGACTTCCTTATTTGTCTTTTTAGTTAATGTACACATGAGTTTTTCATCGATTGCTTTTTCTCTCTAGATCTCAAATGTTTTGCAGAGGTTTATATGTACATTTTTAGATCAGTCTGCTTTAGGTCTGACTTTAGGAGGTCTAAAATACATGCACACAGACTCCAGCGCTAGCATTGGGTCTTGTTGTTTTTTTATAAAGTGTCAGACTTGATTTAATCAGACAATGTAAAACTGCTAATATTCTCAACATGTTGCATGGTTTTAATTATAAGCAAGACCTCTGCATATTTATGAGGTGAATTTCCAGCTAGGCTCTTTTTATATCACTCTTGAGAATATTTTGGACCGTATTTGTGATCACATTTGGTAAATAAGGAATATAGAGGGTATTTCAGAAGTACTGAAGATTTTATTAAAACCTATTTTCTTTGACTCTATCAATAATTTAAGTTCCAATGGATAGAGGCGCCTAGAGTGGTCAACAGCGTTACTGAAAAATAGCATTTAACCCCACAACAACAACCAATGGATAGAAAAGTTTGTTACCATTCTTCATCTATTGACCATATTTAAATTCAGTTTGAACCCTCATATAAAACCTCACTAAAACTTCTAACTAACTAGAACATGCCATCTGATAGCTTTAGCTTTGGCATGCGGGGTGATTGAATTGTTTGCCCTTTCAATGGATACAAACTTTCACATCAGATGATTCCATGATTCTAATGATGCAGCAAGACTTTGTACAGCTAAGAATAATGTTGCCATCATCAGGCAATCAAAGTGTCCTTTCTGTAATTGATTGATATGTCCAAGGTTACTTCAATGCAAAACCCTCTCTTTGCTCTCAAATGTGCACAGAAAAATGTCAGGGAGACCATAACCATAGCCACTTTTCTATAGCCCAATACTCTGAAATCACAGAATATCAAATTCATGAGAATTGAACTTCAAATTCTACAGGATTCATGAGAAATTTTGAAGCTTGAAAATCATTTACACATAACTGCATGAATGGACGTATCAAAGAGATAGCCATTCATGCACAGTACATGTGTAATTCATTTTCAAGCTTTCATGAATTCTTTTGTGAATGTAAAGTTCATTTCATATAATTACAGATAGTTATAAAACTATTAATTAATCACATTTACTATTTTATGTACATGTTATCCACTCTTCCTAGAAGGAACTGACACAAGTCCAGTTGAATATCTGATGCATTTTTGTTCATGCTAGATAGTAGCCACTAAAATAGCATCTAAGTACAACTGCTCTCTGTATCATCCAAGTTTTCTTATGGTGGTCAGTGATGGCATTTTCAAGCATATAACCTTTCACTGTAAAATTTTTTTTTTTTACCTGGTAGGACTTGTACCAGCAACACAACTGACCACCTTCCAAAGTCATTAAGCAGCTTTGTTATATGCATGTAATTCTACTTCTTGGATTTATGAGTGAACATTACTTTTTTCATAATTTGTGATCAAGCCCACAACACCCACAAAACTTTCAGCTTTATCTTATATGTTAGAAGAGCAGAGAATGGGCTGCCACCTGCAGTTTAAGGAATAGATGTACCCTCCCAATCCTTCTCCCCAGTTACATCCATGTAATAGTCTGCTTATCCGTTCTACAAGTTACTGACAGTTGACAAGATTTTATGTGTATCATGCAATCCAAGGGAGCACCACTCATGTGAATCCCACCTTGACACCTGCAATGTAGAAAAGGTCAGATGCATCCTCCTGCATGCCATATGAGATGACTAGTGAGGCATAGCCACAGTGGCTCAGTGGATAATGTGCCATACATGCAACTTGAAGAGTGCCAGTTCTTCATTCTATAATAAGATCAGCCTGTGTTGGCTACTATGGTTTGGGCATAACACTTTATCCCAATTGCCTATAAACTACTTGTGTTGCTGTCATCAAGTCCCGTCATCCACCTTAGCAAGCACATTTTTAGCACTTTTGTTGCTAAAACAATCTAGACAAAATGTGGCAAACATCATCATTAGCATGGAAGGACAGGTTTTGCATGGTAGTGAATATACCTCTAACAGATCATGATCATGTAAATATTCTCAAAATAAACATTCTGCTCAGAAATTTGATATATTCCATATCAGTTACTGATTCAGGTGAAACTCTGGTATGTTATCTCCATATACCAAACTTCATCCATTGATAATCTGTGATTTCCTGTGTTGGCTGCATATGTGGCATCAACATGAAAATTCTGTATTTACATTTTGGAGTGTAGTATCTTCTGCACTCATCACTGTATTCAACAAATTCTGGCACAATGTTGCCATATTTCTAAATTCTTGTTTGTGATGTACTAAGGTTTTCTTTCTTGTAATAAGGTTTTCTTTCTTGCTTGCTTATAATTAAAATATGCATTTGAAAGTATAGTTCACAGAAAAAAAAATGTTCTGTGATACTCTTGTTGTGATTAAGCAGCAGTGACTTAGTTTGATTATTTAGTTCATTTCCCAAACAGAGGTAAAATCTTTATCTACTTTTGTCTTTGTTTGGCCAAGAAATTTTCTTTAAAATTGGTCAAGCCATCACCTTAAACATGGTTATTTTTTTAATTTCCCACATCTTCCAGATATTTATTTCTATCATGATTTGATCAAATAGTGTATATACATGCTTATAAGTTGATTCCTACTGCAAATGACATAGCCCTTGATTTGCCAGGGACTATTGTGCCAGCAGATATGGTCTGTTTAGTTTGTCCTACTAACTAGACTGAGATCTGCTAGCTCATTATGCAAATCTGTTTAAATTGTATAGCTGTCATGTGCTGTTTTGTTTACAAATGTCACTTATAAATTGTTATATACACCAGTATTCAAATTATGTTCAGTAAATAGCTGAAAGGATAAATTGGGAGCTAAGTTGACTTACCTTATGTGATGTTGTGTGCAGACTAACACTGAATTGCGAATGAGATTCATTGTAATACAACATGTGCTCATTCTAGGAAATGCTTTGTTCTATCAGAAAGAACATATTGTTATAATTCCCTTCAAATATTATCTCTGCTAAAAATGTTTCCATATTAGGTGGTGCAAGCTTAAAGGTTGCAATATTTCAGAATGTTAATGTACAGATATTTTAAATGATGTTGACTTTAATGCAAATATATTTTTAATGACATTGACTTAATGCAAACAAATAAAATAAATAATATGCTTGAATGAAACCATTTAATAATGTATAGAAACTGACACATGTGTCAAGATGCAAATCAAAATAAATTTATTAACTTCACCAGGAACACTATACCTGATGAGCCATTATATTTTGAAACTTTTGAAAATGAATATATTTATTAAACAGGTTTACAGATTGCCTCATTAAGATTGCATAAGTACACATATATTATGTTAAAACAGTCACAAGTGTCAAAGTAATGCCTATTTTAGACTTTTTAGCAGCATATCATAGAATGACTTGCAGGGACTATCTCAATTTAAAATTTCATTTAATACAGATAAATATATCAGACCTGGGTCTCAGAAGGAAATTAATTCTGTCAACTATATTTTTGTCCTTGTTGTTTTAATTCATGCTACAAATTGGTCATTTGTATTTAACATGCTTCTACCTTCTGAAGACTGAGGTCAGATTTGATTTTCACTATTTTCTTTCAAATCTGAGTTATGGCTTCCATCTTAATTATTCAGTTCATTTCTTATGGCCAACTCTAGTATATTTTGACCAATCTAGCATAATTTTGGCCCATCCAAATACAATTTTGGAAAATCCCAGTATAATTTCAGCCAATCCCAATGAGAATACGCATTAAATTTGGTGCACAGGGTAAAATAGCTAGTCATTTCTTGGAGTATCAAAGCTGAAAATCAGGTCTTGTCACAGAATAAACTGACAGGATTGATCTATTTATGTTTTCATCACAGCATTACAGTGGCCCTTACTTAGAGGCCCCACTCAGGATCGCTCACCCCTATTTTAATGGACACCTGACTTCAAACAGTGTATTTTAAACATATGTGTTCCCCCAGTGAGAGGGCACACTGTTTTTTATAAGATTATTTTGCAGCAAAAATCCTGGTCTGATAAGAGGATGAACACTGCATCATTTTGTGTGGTGTTGATTTGTGTATACAATATTTCTTCTTAAGACCAATTGAGCAATTAGTTTTTGCTATACTCAATGAAAATATTAATAAATGACCATTTAGAATAATCTGGACTTTAGAGTGTAATCTTACCTACTAATTTTAATTGTATTCTTATTAATGTTATATCACAAAATGTAATAGACAAGCTTGCTTTGTACGGTAGTTGCAATTGTTATGTTATCAATAATGACATCAAAATTTTGTTTGTTTCTTTTCCTGGTTCATTTTTTAACCATATTCTCAGATTCTCAGCCATACTCTTTGTAATTGGATATTAGCTTTTAATATAGTTCCTTCTACATGGCATATCCATATCTGTTTCTCATTGAATTTTCACATCAGTATCTCGAAATTTAGCTAACATTACCAAATTTGTTTCATGCATGAATGATTTTAAACAGAATTCATATTTACATACTGTGCAACACCATTTATTAGGTAAATGCTGAAAAAGATGTCTATATATGTAATTTGCCATGTTCATGCTAAGTTCTGGAGGAGTCCGCACTTGATACTACAACGAAATTAACAGGAGGCAACTATATGATGGTCAAATTAAGCTGATTATCAATAAACAAATGGAGTTTTCCACTGTTAATGGCAGTATAAAAAATTGGATGTAAACAGACATCCCTGTTATAGTATGTATTTAATGAAATATGTTACATTGTGTAGATTCAAATGTTGAAATATTGCACAAATCTTACTATTAACTATATTTGAAGACAATAACCAGAATATTCAGGATGCAGATATCTATCACTATGCAGTGCAGAACAAACAAAGAGATCATTACTGAACCACTTGATTTGTAAATACACCAGATCTAAGGAAAGACTTTTTGATAAGACAGTACTTAGTCACTAAATTAAATGTTCCTTTTCACAATCATCACTATTACCGTATTTTCCGGCCTATAGGTCGATACGGAGTATAAGTCGAATTGACCAATTTTGTAAATTTTCCATCCTTCGTCCATATATAAGTCTATTCGGAGTACAAGATGAGGCCAGGTCAATAACTTGGCTTTGTATTATATACTACCGGTAGTAACTTCCGATTGCATGAATATTGATGGTATCGTCGAATGATATTCCATATTACCGGCAATATCCATTGCAACAAGAGCTATGATCATTCCTTCCAGTTGAAAGTTTAAACCTACGGTAATTTATTTGAGAAACTTTGTCAAATACAATTACGGTACTTTATTCAGAGAACCATGCATAGATACATACACGTGTCTAATTTATATATACATGTATAATAATCTATTGCATGAAAAGAGTATCAACACCGTGTACTCACCAGCGAATCTTGTAACATACATTGAATCCATAATACAAATATTCCCATCGAAAATATCCACACACGGATGTAAAATATTCAATAATTTTGTCACAGATCATTATGTGACTGAATTCAATGAAAAGAAAATAACAAAAATTATGTAACGGGCGTACGTAATGAATGATGAAATAGTACATGTCCGTAGATTAAATAATGGAAGCTAACGTGTATTCTTATAATAACTACATGTACATCTCAGGATCTTTCTGTCTCTGAATTCAGTCATTGTAAATTTCAGCACATTTCCCACCTAAGCTGCTAGTCAAAGTCCTTTGAACTTGCCGCCCAGCTATTGCGTCATGTTCTTTTGATGTACTCTAATAAATACAGCAGGCAGAACTGGCTGTATTTTAACCACTGAATTATGTCACTGTAAATATCAGCACAGCTAAAATGATAAAGTACCGTAGAAACATATGATTTGGGGGATTCAGTAGAATGCATGATCTACATTATTTTATAAATAATCATAGAACGCTCGAGTTAATATGGATTACATCCCTTTGTAGGATCAATTAGATCAATAAAAAAAGCTATGCCGGTAATTGCTCACGTGTGTCCAACATTATACTGAATAATCAAATATTAATGGACCAGTTATTTCATATCTTTTTTTTTTTAAGAACAAACAATATGCTTTGAATTAGTACAGTACACTATATAGTATAGACCGTAAGTGTGCTATGCGGCCCGGTGAAGTTTTTACCGGTAATTGTTTTCTTTTATTTTATGTTTGAGAAATAAGAAAAAAACACGCAGAATGCAAAATAAATAATGACAAAACTTACAAATATAAATGCAGTCATATTATTTTATGACAATTTATTGACATAGTAATTTAACATGAATTTGTACTTCTATGTGACCTGTTTTCGATTATGCAATACCAATAGCATACCGGATACTGTAATCCATATATAAGTCAATGCAATTTCAATGACAAAATCCATATATAAGTCGATTCGGAGTATAAGACGAAGACCGAACTTTCAAGTAAAAAAAGTCTCGACTTATACGCCGGAAAATACGGTAGTCATATATTTTGGTCCAAGAGGGTTCTTTTTTTTAAAATATATTTTAATAAACTAGGTTGATTTACATTCAACTGTCCTTCAGGTTCCAAAATGGTAGATCAACGATTTCTTGTGGTCCAGATGTCAAAGGTCACTGTTACTAGGGACAGGGAAGGGGGGTGAATTATCAAGGTTGTGGCAGATGGAAATAAAGAAAAGGTGAGACCATTTGCTTAAAATTTATATTTTTAGAAAAGATGATGTTTAAATGTTTGCTTTTATCAGGACATTACGATACAGTACATTGGGTTTCATTTCAATTTGTGGAAATCATTTTGATGATAGAGAGAGAATATTTACTACCAGAAGTATTCAGTCCTCATACAAAATATTTCCTGCTTTAAAATAATGTGCATTAAGTTTGAGTAATTATTGTTCTGAGTGTAATACAATGTGTTTTTAAATTGGAATCCAAGATGTATGCAAGAAAAGATATGTTTATAACAGTACAGTCTTACTAAGTTGAGTTTGTCATTCTGTCATACTTTTAGTTATCATGTCTTTGTATCTTCAAAGATCAGGTTTTTTTATAACACCGTAGTCAAAAAATGTTCAATGCATATTGTGTGTGCATATGTGCAGTTGAACTAAATAGATTTTGAAACGTTCATTTGTTTGCATGTACTAGGTTTAATGTCATATTTGAACAGTCCTAGCTATAGGCCTGTTTAATAAGAGTTGTTACCTTCCTTGTGAGACATCATTATTTGTTAAAATTACTTCTGGTGAGCTAAAAATCTGACCTAATGATGTTAAATAAAGGAATCGCTCGCTAACCCGTGCTCTTTTGACAAGCTATCAGTTTGTGAATTTTAGGTTTATTTAAGAGATAGTGGTGCACATGTGTCAGGGAGAAAATATTCCGAATAAATGGACTTTAAACGGCTTAAGGGATAGTAATTTGACTCATTTGTCGTTGTTCAGAACAGAAGATTGTACAATTATCTTGTAATAAACAGTTCAAGAACTTTTGATTGTAAAATAACGAATGTCAAGAAGCAGTTGAGGACTAGTTTTTTATGACGACAGACATGTGCACTCAGTTGCATATTACACAATTTCGCAGGAGTGCTTGCATTGCTATATAAAGGCCAAAGTAATTCCATTGGTGCCAAATGATTCTAAGAAGAAAATGGACTTATTCATCGTTTTATTTTTCAGCATATTTATCGGGTAACATGCACACTTTTAGTAAATATGCATATATGATTTTGCTTGGGTGTCCTTTTTAGGAAACTGAAGGTTCTTTTACAATTTTGGAAAAAAAAAAAAACCTCAACATTTGACCATATCTGGCTCTGTTAATACTGAGCTTCTATTCTGCCTCATAATAAAAATAAGTTTTTATCTGCTGAAAAAGAATTAACATTTCAGTACACTATCAAATTCCACAAAAAGTTCATGATTATGCCATACATATAAATCTTCTTTTTCCCCATGTGTTGTCATAGTATATATATTTATAAACATATATATATGTGACTATATAAACATATTTGTGAATATATATATACACACACATACTGAATGCAAGCGGCTTCATTTTTTAGAAGTATTCCTTCAATTTTCAAGAAAGTTTCACACAGGAGAAATACAGAAACATGTCATAAACATGTAATCCGGTTTGGTCTTTATTGTTATGATCATTGGCCTTGTATGAATAATACTATTTTGTTTCGATCTTCAAAGATGCATTTATGTCAAAAGTGGGTTGGATTCGTCCTCAAAGTTTCCCATTGTTCATACCTTACCAGTTTCATCTACTACCTTTTCACTGTCCACTATCAGTCCACAACAATAATTTGCTTTTTCCCATTACTGCATTTGCAACCATCTAATCAGTTAGATGAAAAGCAATTTCATTGTTGATTTTAATGACTGGCAACATGGTCATTGCTGTTGATGGAAATGTAATTGTCTTTGGTTCTACCTGTGACACTTGAGGCATTAAATCTATGTAGTAATAGAGCTTTTTGCAGTCTCAGATTTATCAGTAGATCATGTTACAAGTCTATGGACTTAATAATAAGTGACAGAAAAGACTGAAAAGCAACAGGCTTTATAAATGTCAATAAGTAATTTATTTCCCTTGAATTGAAACTGAAAATGAAAAAGGACTTACCATATTGCGAATTAAATCTCAATATAATCATAGCTTTACAGACAAAAGTCCTAATAATTTAAAATCCTGGATAAAATTCAATAAAATTCCTAACATAAATCCATAACTGATGGTGATGATGTGCCTGTGATAGCTTGTAGAGTATTTATGTGTCAACTGTCTTTTGTTCAATCCTAGTAATATAAGTTCAGGTTTATATTCACTATAAATTCTAATGTATCTATTAAATAACTTTATCAGAGCGCTACTTGCGTTTCCAGAAGAACACAATAATCACTTGAATAAATAATTTGAAGAAATAAATTCCAGTCCACCTGGAAACAACATGTATTTCAACATGAAAGTACAAGATCTTAAAGCACAACTAAAAAATCCTCTCAGTTACAAGATGATCTAGTTATTTACTTGACCCCAGGTCGGAATTAGCATTTATTATATTTTTTAAAAACGATTACCTAATGGAAAATAACCCTCTAGAATGACCCTGATGTTTACAAAATAAAAATACAAGTTATTATTAGAAACCAGAACCTGAACTATGTCAAATAGGCTAAGGACGTTCCAAGAACTAAACCTAGACTAAAAAAAAAAAAATTTGCTTCTATCAGTAATAAATCTAATCTAAACCCATTCATATAGATAATAATTTAACGTTATATCAAGATATTTAACCAATACACATAAAGAGTAATTTAGCTTTGCATTAGCTATTTTATAGGAACTCATTTTATACAAGGTCGAGTCCAACACACAGTGTTACATTACACTACCATATAATTAAATAAAAATTCATTATATTAAAAAAAAACTAACAATACAAATTAAATATACATATAATATCCAATAATATCCACATCACTATTCTTAATGCTATCGACGACTTGCAATGAATAGTGTATCATGAAAAAGCCATGAGCACCATTGTCATTTTTGTAAACAATTCCTGAGCAAAATGACAAAGACTTATCATTATGGAGAATAGTTTTCTCGCGTTGACATTATTATAGCAATAATAAAGCTAATTTAATTTAAATCCTAACCTCGCCAGTACCAAGGTATACGATGTATGAAATATCTAATTATAGAGACGGGTTTGCACGTGATCAAATGCACATTTAAAACCGATCTTCAAGCAACTATTTTTGTGGTTGTGCATTGGTCTGGAACGAAAGCATTTGTTCACCTGTAAGCTGACGGAGTTGTCTTAGTCTCGCAGGAGTTGTGGGTTCGAAAGCCACTTTAAACTTCATAATATTTCTCTCGTAATAATTCTCCTTAGGTCCGTGCAAAGAATATACGTGACATATTCTTATTATAGCAATAATAAAGCTAATTTAATTTAAATCCTAACCTCGCCAGTACCAAGGTATACGATGTATGAAATATCTAATTATAGAGACGGGTTTGCACGTGATCAAATGCACATTTAAAACCGATCTTCATGCAACTATTTTTGTAGATGTGCGTTGGTCTGGAACGAAAGCATTTTTTCACCTGTAAGCTGACGGAGTTGTCTTAGTCTCGCAGGAGTTGTGGGTTCGAAAGCCACTATAAACTTCATAATATTTCTCTCGAAATAATTCTCCTTAGGTCCGTGCAAAGAATATACGTGACATATTCTTATTATAGCAATAATAAAGCTAATTTAATTTAAAACCTAACACAGTAATGTTCTGTAATGGAGATGAATATAAAGTAATGTAAAAGAAATTCCGGTACTGGAGTAACACATCAATTATTTTGCACACAAAGCATTGATTTTGGGTTTTATTAAGTAATGCAAATATACGTTTTACACTATTTGTCGTTATTCATCCATTAATATGATATATAATGGCACTAGTGTGGTTCATTAACGGAACATCACAAGAATAGGCAGTAAAGGAGACTATATCATCGTAGTATGCATGCAGGTATTATGTATGGTTATACTGTTTCATTAATGTTGATACAATGTTTTAACGAACGAAAATGATTATGAAAATTATATATATATATATATATATATATATATATATATATATATATATATATATATATATATATATATATATATATAATAGTCCTATCATACAGGCTAGATTATTTTTAAATCGTACTCAATGAAGATTCAAACCCAGGTCCGCAGGTATACGGCACCCATCGCCTTGCCTGCACGCACGAGCCCATATTCCTTCATGACTAGGCAAACATCACAAAACATGATGTTACTCAATCGGTGTTAGCAGGGTCCAAGTTTCTCAGTTTGCTCTCGTCTTATATTACAAAGCTCTCGTCCTTATTATCTGATGATTTTTTTTTATACTTCGAAGGGCTCTCGTATAGCGATTTACCTATTGTAAACGTTACTGTTTTTTATTTTTTTTTGTACCCTTGTCTTTGAGAAATTTTCGAAATAATGCTTCTCTATCATTTTCTGGTTTAGGCACCACATGTTATTATAAGTCTTTTTTTTATACGTATAATCGTATACCAGCTGGAAATTGTCTCTTCTAATCATTGATCTTTCGCCATATTTTACTGGTAACTCACAACTGATTGATTGATTGATTGATTCAAGTTGTTGTTTTAGGGTTTAACGCCATTTTGCAGCACAAGATAGGCTATACATGGCAGCCAGCAAAAATGGTGGAAGAAACTGTGAAATCAAGGAAAGAACCACCGACCCACGACAAGCTACTGGTAGATTTTTCACGTACCCACATTGGCCGAGCCCGAGACTTTGTGCCCCGCAGATAGAGATGAGATGGCACTGATCCGTAACGATGAGAGCTTTACACCACTCAGCCACTCAGGCCCCCAAAATTGATCGTAGTACGTCAATACAATCTAAAATATTTTTTGCTTCTATTTGGTCCCAGTCCTCAAGATCTTATTGGCAGACAGCGTTATCAATTCTCCAGTGGGCGTCCACGTTTTTACCTTCGCTGGAAAAGTTAATATGATATTTTTTCGAAGTATAGCTGGAAACCAGATGCTTCTTTCGAAAAGACATCTGCTGCATATTTTACTTTTTCTTCTAATATTACAGAACTATCCCCCTGTGATAACCGAAAGGGTGTGGCAGTTGTCTTTCTGTCTTCTAGGGGCTTGTATTTGGATATTATTTATCTGATTAAAGCTAGTATCGAGTATACTTCAGAACACACACTTTATTTTGAATTTTCCAGTGAGAATTCATATCAACAATCACACCTGGAAGTTAAGTACTTGACTTTCGATGTTATGCAATTTAGTTCCCTGAAAAAATATAAAAATCATTTTAAAATGGTTCAGGAACGACCTTAGCAAACGCAGGGTCATATTTGGATAAATTTTGCGGGACCCCTGTATTTAAGCGCGGTGTCTCTTTTGAACAGGGTTTTGCGAAATAAACGTTTAAATCAAGTCTTATTATATGACGTTGAGTTAAAAAATTTCTTCAATGTTTTAAAATTACTTTCTCTCTGTTAATATATATTGAAAAAATTGGGACAGAAATAAAATAACAAATATATTAAATTATATGACTATACGGATATACGTCGTTTAAATTTGCTACCATAGAATAGTATATACAGTTCTTCTAATTAGGTTTACAGTACTGTACAAACTACATTTCAAATAATCCACGAATTCATATACCCGCTGCTGGTCCACAGACACGCATTGGAACCCTTTTATTGTCACGGAATTTATATGGTTGTCCCCCGTTAGTGTTTACGATCACCAAGACCATCTTCAAATTTAGGTGGTTCCTCCTCCATTAATGAGATTTTCTTCTTGCCTGGTAAGTGGCTGACCTTAATTGGGCGGCTACAAAGTAAGAGTGTAGCAAGTGGCTGTCCTGGATATGTGATATTGTAAGTTACTAAGGTAGGTAGGTGAAATGAATATGATATGGATAAAGGAGTTTTAAAGCATCAAGCAAACAGCAATACACACACTCCAAACGCCATGTGTTAGCTTAGAATGCAAACGAAGACGATGGAATTTTACAAAATAAACTATTGAGTATACCACAAAATATAATATTCATCACATCAACTATATTATTTAACACCCCTACACACTCTAGCCAAACGCTTTGTGTTAGCTTAGAATGTAAGAGAAGGAGAATCAATCCAATACTTGTAAACCTAATATCACATACGTAACATACCATCCAATATCCCAAACTTATAATATGCCAAAACGCTTTGGGTTAACTTAGAATTTAAGAGATGGAGAAGAAATCCCACGAACCTACTATCACATACATTATATAAAATCCTATATCCAATTTTACACTCTATCCAAAATGCTATGTGTTGGCTTTGAATGTAAGAGATGGAGAAAAAAACCCACAAACCTACTATCACATACCTTATATACCTTCCCATATCCAATTTTACACTCTACCTAAAACGCTTTGCATTAACTTAGAATGTAAGAGACGAAGAAGAAATCCCACGAACCTACTATCACATACATTATATACAATCCTATATCCAATTTTACACTCTATCCAAAATGCTATGTGTTGGCTTTGAATGTAAGAGATGGAGAAAAAATCCCACTAACCTACTATCACATACCTTATATACCTTCCCATATCCAATTTTACACTCTATCTAAAACGCTTTGCGTTAACTTAGAATTTAAGAGAATAACAAATCCCCAAAACTTTATATCACATACCGTGCATATAAACCAGCATCTCATTATACACTCTATCCAAAATGCCTTGTGTTGGCTTAGCATGAAAGAGGAGAACAAACCGCAAAAACTGGCCATCAAATGAACTATATCATTCAACACCACTTAAACACACAAATCGCCATAGTGTTGGTGTGTAATATAAATCTTCTACTAGGTAAGTGAGAAATGGAAAAATGATAGAATCTTTTTTTAAAACTGCAACATGTATAAAAATCCCATTGAAAAAGCCAATATCTATTTATACAAACAACTTGTAGGAAATTCCTTTGGAAAACCTATTATTTTTAGTTATAATTTGTGGCAAAATCATATGGAAAGCCAAGTACATGTATATATGTATAGCCACAACTTGTGCGGCACTCATTTTTATAAACCATATTACCTATTAATACCTACATATAATGTAAATTCCTATGGAAAAACCCAACTCTATATTTAGTAGTATTTTTTTGTATCATACAAAAGGAATGTCTACATATATAGTACAGTCACAATCAATAATAATATTTTTGTCTGATATAATAATAATAATAATAACAATAATAATAATAATGAGGACTTTGTATAGCGCTTAATCTTACGAAGCTCAAAGCGCTTTACACCATTAATAATGGTAAGACTACACTACAGAACAACAAATGACAAAAACAATGAAACTGGAAAACATAAAAACATGCTGAAAACATATAAGGTACAAAACATGATTAGGTCGCTAAGTTTGTCCCTGCAGTCGAAATAGGAGAGTCTTAAGAGCACTCTTAAAAGGGACCTTTGTGTCTAATTTCAATGGGCAATTCGTTCCAAGCGGCGGGCCCTGGTGTGCAAATGAACGTTGTCCTTATGACTTTGTTTTCACCTTGGGAAACAATGAGTATACGATTATCAGAAGAAAAGCGTAAGGATCTAGCTGGTGTATATACATGGGTGAGGCTGGATAGGTATGTTGGACTGGAGTCTGTCAGTGAAACATAGCACAGAGAACAAATTTTGTGTTTGATTCTATATCAAATTGATAGCTAATGTAGGGTACAGAGCATTGGTGAGGTGTGCTCTGATCGAGGTAATCTAAAGATGATCCGTGCAGCTGTGTTTTGAACTTTTTGAAGTTTCTGGAGTAAATATTGTGACGAACCAGGCAGAATTGAGTTACAATAGTCCAGTGGCAAAGTACCAATGAACACACAAGTGTTTTAGTGGCATTAACTGAAAGATATTTACGAATGGATTTATTAAAAATAGATAAAAATTAAAATGACTTTTTCTCACACCTTTGGTTTTAAGCTCAGGTGGCCATAAGCATTACAAGTCCATGCTCTTAAAATAAGTAACAGAAAAGAGTGAAAGACAACAAGCTTTGTGAAGTGTAACAAATAATTTATTTACCTAGAATACAAAGTGAAAATGAGAAGAAAAAATGTATTATCCTAATAATTTTATGTAAAGAATAAAATTAAGTAAAAGCCCAATTATTCCAAAATCTGAAGGTCATGATAATTATGTGGTAGCTTATAAAGTGTTGATGTGTCAGCAATCTTTTATTGAATCACAGTACCAGAATTACCAGGTTTGAATTTACTATAAGTTCCAGTGAATGTCTCTATCCAAGAATTGTATCCGGGCACTTTTGTATTTCCAGAGAAAATAATCACTTCAATTGAATAATTCAAAGAAAATTGATTCCAACCCAAACTTCAGTAACTGGAAGAAAATAGATTACAGCTCAAAATTACTGGTCACAACATATAGTACAATTTGATTGTGCTAAGAATAAAATCGTGAATGAAATAATCCTCTCAGCTTCAATATAACATAATTCTCTACTTGATCTCAGGTCACAATTAGCATTTTCTATATATAAAAATATTACCTAATGGAAACTAACCTTCTAGAATGATCCTGATGTTTACAAAATAAAAACTTAAACCTGGATTACACTCAGGAAATTCCAGAACCTAGACCCAAATAACATAGTTACTTCTTCCATTAATAATGATCCTGATTTTAAGCCCATGGGGTGTTTGGGGTCTAGGGGAGATATAGTACCTCTGATGTTTGGAACATGACGTGCCTTCCCAACTTCTCAAGGGTCGTTCACCAACATTGGTCCTCCCTGATTATCAACTCTTACCTGTGGCTCCAAGTAGTTGTTTGCAACAACGGCCAAACCCCAGGAAATCACTTTAATTGGTGGGCATAACCAGGTGAGGGTAGCCAGAAGGCCCTGAGCCTTCTGGTGATTTTAGGGACCTGCTCAACCCAGTATATGAAGACTGCTCCGGCTTTCTGTGCGGATGTGATCAATCAGAAGATCCAGTATCTAGGAAGGCAGTTCAGCAATTCTTTTGTGTTGGATCACAAAAGACGACCTGACCATCGACTGCAGCCAAAGATGTTGCCAGCTTTAACAAGTCATCGTGCCACTGGACTCCAACTTCTGTGACCAAGAGGGTGAGGTTCCTCCAGCGCAACAGCTTCTTCACCATAATCTTCTTCATGCACAGGTTGGTATTGTGAAACGCTCTTTACTCAAACCCCTGCGTCCTCTTTCTTTCTACTCAGTGCATCTTCCAAGTCCAATGGCGATGGGGGAGGGACGAAGCGACAAGTAGAGGTTACTACTGGTAGTTGTAGTTCCAAATCTACTTGGAGGCGGTATGTGGACAAGTGTTCATGTTTCTTTGAACCAGGCGATCAAAGCCGGCAGCATCCCAAACAACTGAGCAGCCTTGTTTATAGCGACACTGCTCACCCTAGGGACTAGGAAATGCGTATTAATAATTGCCTCTCCTATTTGTCGGTTATCCCTGGTTTTCAGTTAACCCTTATTGTGGTTGACACCATAAGCATAAACAAACCAACACAATACATGAAACGTACACATACTCATGAGCAAAGAAGATACACATAGGCCAGAGAGAGAGAGAAGAACAGCCCTCATAGCCAAAGAAATGGGCCGATACAAGATTGACAGCACCTTCTTCTGGAAGTGGAAATCAAAGACAAGCACTGAATCCATGGAGTTGGTGTTGTCATTCGTACGGCACATTTGCCTCAATTCCAAGTGGTTCCTACACCTGGGAATGAATGCTTGATGCGTTCGTTTGTATGTCTCCACTTTTATCAGCAGCGAAGAAGACAAGGAGGCTTTCTATGAAAGTATCAATACCTTTGCAAAAAACTACCCCAGTTAAATATAACAGACTTGTCGTACTTGGCGATTTTAATGCACAAGTGGGTCATGACTATGAAAGCTGGATTGGAGTATTGGGATACCATGGAATTGGACAAATGTACACAAATTGACTGCTTCTACTGTCGATCTGTGCAGAGAACAAACTGACAATCTTAAACCACTTTTCCATCAGAAGAGCAAGTTAAAAACAACTTGGCTGCATCCCAGATCCATATAATGGCATCTGATCATAACAGAGATGTCTGCAATGTACAGATAGCAAGAGCATTGACCAATTAGTCAGGGCTATGCTTGATCTCAACCTTGTCCTGCTACAGTGCAAAAAGATGAAGCTTACCCAAATCAAGTTCAACATTGCAAGGCTGAAACATCCACTGGTGACTGCGCATAGACCTCTGGCTGGTGACCCAGTATCCAAGTGGAACAAGCTCAAGGACATGTTGAGTGAGTCTGCAAAGTGGTAATCCTAGGAGGAAAAATAAAAGCCCACAATACTGCTTCGACATAAAACAAAGTTATTAGCATCCTCCTTGAACAAAAGCTAGAATCCTAAGTAGAATGGCAGAACGATGTTGACTCAGTCTCAAAATGTGATTGCTTCAAACACAGGCAAAGCAAAGCCCAGAGAGAACTATGCAAAACAGATGGTTGAACTGTGAAGCAGATTAAGTCCAACATTATGCAAACTCCAACAACTCGAAAGAGTTTTTCAGACCCCTGAAAGTTGTCTATGGACCGTCGTAAGCCTGCTGCACCCCGTTAATCTCTTCTGACAGGACCAATCTGATCAAGGACGAAGAAGGTATCACTGCAAGGTGGAAGGAACACTTTTCCAGCCTAATGAACATGCCCTCCACCACAGACTCTGCAGTATTAGATGCAATTGACCTCAAACTAACAATCTCAGACCTGGACTTGCAAAAACGTGAGTGAACCATCAAAATGACTAGCTCTGGCAAGGTACCAGGCGTGGATGGAATTCCTGTTGATCACTTCAAAGCAGCTGGCCCAGAGGTACTTGAGGCACTGCACAGCATCCTGATCAGCATTAGGAAGGAGGAGTTCAGGCTACTGGAGTTTAAAGATGCAATGATTGTAACCTTATACCAAAAGAAAGGGAATAAAGCTGACTTTGGCAAATATTGAGGCATATCACTCCTGTCAAATGCAGGCAAGATTGAGGCACACATCCTTCTCAACCTTCTGGTAAGTAATGTCTCAGAAGTCATATTGTCGGAGGCCCAATATGGCTTCAGACCAAATTGGAGCATGATCGACATGAGCTTCACAGTGAGACAAATACAGGAAAAGTTTGATTGAACAAAACATGAACTTCTATGGACATCACAAAGACCTTTGATATGGTCAACAGAGATGCACTTTTCCATGACAACACTCATTCTCTACAACAGGGATGTCTCTGAGCCACTCAATGTTTACAATGGTGTGAAGAATGGTTGTGTTCTCACCCTAGAACTATTCAACCTATTTTTTACATGTGTCCTAAACCATACTACCAGTACACAAATGATCTCTGGAAAGGAGTGTACAGACAGTACAAACTGGATTGCTCTCTCTCTCTCTCAGACATTTGCTGACTGAATGCCTGGTCCAAAACAATAGAAAAACTTATTCTTGAAGCACTTTTTGTGGATGACTGCTCTCATGACACACTTAGAAGCAGATCTCTAGATCATCATTACTTGCTTCGTGGAAGCCTCGAGACTCTTTGGACTCACTATCAGTCTGAACAAGAAAGTGATACTTCACAAACTTGTCCCAGGCATCATAGCTTGCCCCCTGATTGTGTCCATCGAAGACACCCAGCTTAATTCTGTTGATCACTCCATGTACCTTGGAAGCATCATATCTTCTGATGGATCCCTAGACAAAGAGATAACGACATGCATCAGCAGCACCAGTCAACCACTAGGACATCTCCGCTCTCCCATGTTGAGTCACATAATATCAAACTGTCCACCAAGATAAAGGTACATATGGATGTGAGACATGGACAACATACAATAAGCACGTTATTCAATTTGAGTGCTTCCACATGAGAGCCCCATGCTGGATTATGGGTATCAGATGGCAAGACAGAGTGACGAACCTAGAAGTGCTGGATAAAGTGGACCTAACCAGTATTGAAGCAATGGTTAGGAAAGCCCAACACCAGTGGATGGGTCATGTCATCTGTATTGAAGAGTCCTGAATGCCACATCATATTTTGTATGGAGCTCTATCTTGTGGAAACAGAAAAATTGGTCACCTGAAAAAAAGATTCAAAAAGGATAGATCTGGCTGGCATGCACCTGTTAGTAAGGGGTGCAAAACCTTTGTGGATGCCTGCAAGAATGCAAATTACCAATGCCAGGGAATGCAGGAAGGCCTCAACATCAAAAACCAACCAATGCCTCCATGTCAATATTGCTCCAGGACACGCACATCTTGTATCAGACTCATCAGCCATACGAGGACCCATCAGCAAAGAGTAGCGCAGGATTGATTTTATTGAAACTGGATGGTCAACCAACATATTAAGCCCATAAACAGAGTGAATAATTTAGTTATGTGTTACTTGTTTAAACAGAATTAAAGTTTTTTTAAAAATCAATTTGTGTCAAACAGAAATGAACTAATTTTGTAACAAAGTCAAGTCCAGCATACAATGTTACATTTAATAGCATGTAATGAAATTAAAAAAATTAAAATAATACTAGCAAACAAACAAAGCAAAGTTAAATATGCATAACAATGAGACTAACTAAGCTTACTGTATGGCCTTGACATTTGTACATCATATTTCCTTCATTGTGCATCCATCATATATTGTGATTATACACTTCTTCTCAAAAGCCACAGAACTAATTTCAACCAAGCTAATGGCAGAGAACATCCTAGCATGAATGCCTTTAATATTGGTACAAATAATGTTCCATCTGCCATGCAATATGGCTGCATTACTAAAAATAAACAAATGTTCATAAGAATTCTTTTAAAAACTGCTCAAAAGAATTTTAACATATTTGACAGAAAGCAATATAATTTCTAAATAATGCTGATTTGCCATCAAATATGTCAATTACAAATTGGAAAATCTTTCAAAACAAATAATCATCCCAAAACACTTTAGAGAAATTTGTGCAAATCTAAGAAAAATGAACTCTGGCAAGAAGGCCCTGAAATTTTCTACAGCTGATGCCAAATTGTCTACAATTATTGCAAGCAGAAACTCCATTAAATAACATATCAAAAACCACTAAAGAGAATCAACCAAATATGAATAAAACCAAGTAATCAATTTGAAATTGTCATGATTTAATACTTAGATAAATGAAGATGATTGAATAAGCATTTTCCTGAGACACTTGGGTAATGTTTTTGGATATGACACAAACAGGATGTCACAAAGTTAGGATTCATTTGATTTGAAATTCTTGATCCCCAAAGATGGATGGATGATTGGATTGTTAAAACTATGGTCTTAAGCTATGTCACGGAAAGAAAGCAGATCCAACCAGTTTAGTAAAATTAGCAAATAATTTATTCTCTAAGCTACAAAAGTGAAATTTTATTCTCAAAGTTAAAAAAATTGAAAATTAAATAAGAATTTACAGTTTGGGGATTTAAATCCAAAAGTATAAAACGTTCCCAATGAATTTCAATATCTTTAATATCCAATCTGATTAAAATCAGCTGTTTCGTAGTGTCGTAGTACGTAACAGCTGATTTTAATCAGATTGTTTAATATCTGGATGTAATATAACCCGAAATAATAAAAAAAAATAGTGTTTAATTCAAAAGACACTTTTTATTTTTAATGAACAATTTAAATTCTTCCAAAAGTATATCTGGACCCATTTACCAACTCTGATCAGAGATTCATAACGTCTGACATACGAATGAACCATTGTTTACCTCATCCTGCTATACCAACTAATTTCACTTGACCTAAGACACTATTGCATTTCCTGGGGAAAACCCCAGGTCTTGCTGTCAACTGTAAGTAAATATCTTTTTTTTTTTTTTTTAAAGACAAATGACAGGTCAAAACTTTACCCTCAATAACGAACATCATTACAACACACACCGTAATTAAATATGCATATAACAATATTATTATTATTATTATTATTATTATTATTATTATTATTATCAAACGTACAGAATGAAAATTGTTATTGTTATTAAATTTGTTATTTTAATATAGTATTTTAATAAATGTGTACGTGCGTTTCATCACAGGAGTCTGACGTTTTATCAATTAAGTACGGCGAAAATGTCTGACAAAATGAAATACTCTTAACAATAATATATATATATATATATATATATATATATATATATATATATATATATATATATATATATAAACACAAGGAGTGCAAGCGTGACCACAACCCTTCGCTCGATTCGACATTTTCTCACGAGTCTTTAATCGCTTCAGAATCGCAAGAAGACTGAAACACTACACACATGCATTCAAAAGACAGTTACTTACCAACGCATAGCTCTTAAATGACCATGTCCTGAATCCAACCGGCGAATGAACCTTTTTTTTTCACAAGTACTGTCACCTTAGCCAATGTAGGCTGATTTGCTGACGGAAGTAGCCCATTCTCTACCAGTTTTCTACCCTGCAGTAAATATCCGTTGGTGTCTAATAATTGTACCGAACACGGCGCAGAATCTGCGTTTTTAAAGTTACCGGATCCAGCAACAGTCGTAAATAGTTGAAGTGTGATGACGTCATCAATCTTTATTTCTACTATCAGAACTTTGACTACATACTTCTGTTCTGGAAATTTAAATAAAATTATAAAATGATACAATCTTAAATAAAAAGCAAGATGAACATTTTATCTTGAGAAATTACTTTCATCATGCTTTTCAGCATATTTACTACAGGGTAGAAAATTGGTAGAATGGGCTACTTCCGTCAGGAAATCAGCCTACATTGGCTAATGTGACAGTACTTGTGAAGAAAAAAAAAAGGTTAATTCGCCGGTTGGATTCAGGACATGGTCATTTAAGAGCTATGCGTTGGTAAGTAACTGTCTTTTGAATGCATATGGGTTTTGTTTCAGTCTTCTTGCGATTCTGAAGCGATAAAAGACTCGTGAGAAAATGTCGAATCGAGCGAATGGTTGTTGTCAAGCTTGCGTTCCTTGTGTTTATATATCTTTATATATATATATATATATATATATATATATATATATATATATATATATATATATATATATATATATATATTATTGTTAAGGGTATTTCATTTTGTCAGACATTTCGCGGTACTTTATTAATAAAACGTCAGACTCCTGTGGTTTCATCAAGTGAAGCAACATATGACAGGCAGGGAGAAAAAAATAGAAGCCAAACAAATCACGAATGCGTCTATGACAATCCTAATTTTCCATCACGGGTAATTCAGCACAAATTAAATCCAATGCTCTAACTGTTGTGCCAAGGTATCCCCACGGTTCTTTCTAAACTTTATAAACATGGATCGTTATTATCTAAAAATTTGTCTCAAACCAGCAGAAACCTGTTGACGCAAGTCAAATATAATAACACATACGTTTCCTGGCCTATTTGTATAAAGGTTAACTATTTTTAGTAACAAAATGATAAAATGTTATTTATCCTCAAATATGCCATTTGTTCCAACTGGTCGTAAACCTTATTGTTTTTCTCGGGATTATTTTAATTTTTGCCTTCGGAAACTAACTTCTAAATTATTCTTGATGTGGTACATTATTTTAACTCAGAGCAATCGAACTTTCTTGCATGTTCTCGAACTCGTAAACAAGCGCATTATGGGCGTGGTCTAAGAATAAGAACAATTTGATTGGTTTAGATGGTGACCTTCATCTTACATCATATGGGCACGTGACAATATTTCCCGCAATTCTGTAGAACCAAAACAAACTCCATGTTGGAAAGATTTAAGTATGTAAACATAGACATTTTTACCTGAAAGTGGAAAAGTTATTTGACGGCATTGTGGATACTTGTAAGGAAAAAGCAAAGGAAGGGTTGATTGGAGAAAATGAAACTGATTTAGTCAGGTAAGTCGCTTTGTTTGATCATTATTCCACGTGCAAAATTTTGACAGCTGCACCTCGATTTCACAAACTGGGTCAATGGACGATTGTGTAACATCACGATGAAAAGTAGTTTTGTCTTTGATAGCTATTTAACGAATATATTGATCGTTAGATTTGCACTTTCAGTTTCAGCCATTGTAAAAGTTTTGCAGCGTCAGCTGTTTTGTTTTTTCCTTAACAGGTCTTTACTGTTGTTTTACACTTATGACCCAAGGATCTCTATATGTTGTTTACGCAACTAATTCTGTTTTTGGCGATGATTCAGTCACATAGTGTCATTATTCAGTACGGGAGGGTGATACGTGTAAAATATTTTCAGTATTATGGAGAAAAGAAGACTATCCAGTTCGTGGTACAGATAGTTGAACCTCCGTATCCTTTGTTACAAAACTAGACTGATTGAATGTACATGTACAGTTGTGGCTCCCTGTTCAGCTGAGAATGAGTCATCGAAAGTTACTGTACGGTCAAAACAGTGAGACTGTTTACTAGCTTAGTGTGGGTAATACTATTTAGAACACACGTGTGTTCATGAATCAGTATGGAAATATTTGTTTTAAACACATCATATCTCTCCAGTACTCTGTGTGTGTGTGCGTGTGTGTGTGTGTGTACAGTTGCTTATTCAGAAACAGTAAGAAAAGTAGTTTTGTTTTCATGTAATAAAATGTCTCATGAACATGGGGAAAACAATTTCTAAATCCAAACAATTTTCAGGTGATTGTCACTCTCATTTTTCTTTATTACAGATTATTTTATACCATACAGTTTTAGTCTTTTTTCAATAAAAATGAATGTTTCCATATTTTTATAAGGGTGTTCTTTAAAAAAAAAGTTTGCTTTTTAGCATGAAATTTGAATAATTTGTTTTCAGTATTCAGATATATCACATTCTAAATTAGTATTATGAACCAAATACAGGTTATATTTCCAAAATTGTGTATTAATTCTTTTTTGTTGTATGTATTTGATACAGCTTTTGTTAAGTTTCTTTATCTTTAAATACAGTCAAAAAGGTAGATTCCATACCGTCTACAGATATCTGGCTTATGCATGAATGAAGCCAATGTAGGTTGGGGTAAAACCTCTCAAGATCAAGGTCATTTTAACTGAATGAACAATGACATTAGTTTGACTTCATATAGGCTGGGATCAAACTTTGTAGCTGGCTGGTACTCATGACTGGGATCAAACTTTGTAGCTGGCTGGTACTT
The DNA here is from genome assembly GCA_029339505.1 of Unio delphinus. Classification (NCBI taxonomy): domain Eukaryota; kingdom Metazoa; phylum Mollusca; class Bivalvia; order Unionida; family Unionidae; genus Unio; species Unio delphinus. The sequence continues at coordinate 148,137 of JAQISU010000239.1, forward strand.
GTGACTGGGATCAAACTTTGTAGCTGGCTGGTACATGTGACTGGGATCAAACTTTGTAGCTGGCTAGTACTTATGTCTGGGTTCAAACTTTGTAGCTGGCTGGTACTTGTGACTGGGATCAAACTTTGTAGCTGGTTAGTACTTATGACTGGGATCAAACTTTGTAGCTGGCTGGTACTTGTGACTGGGATCAAACTTTGTAGCTGGCTGGTGGTAAAGAAGAAGCCAATTCATTTTGGGGCGAAGAAGAAAATTGGTTTATCAGAAATTCAGTTTTTGAATATTACCTTAACTTGAGCTGGTGGATAGCTTGCATACTATGATGTAAAAAACAAGACTTGATCATTAGGTCAAAGACAATATGACTTACAGTGACTTGAAAGAAAAATTGTTTTAAGATTGATAGTTTGGGAAGTTTAATCATGTACACACAACTTTTCACTACTGCAAGCATAACAGTGAGGGTAGGTATATCAAAGAGAGGATTAAGAAAGAGAACCATCACTCTGTGCATCTTGACAAAATTACTGCTGCTTTGCATAGAGAAGTAAACAATTTGGGGCACAGAGATCTGTTTGTGCTGAATGTTTTATCATTTATATCAGTGAAAGAAATTGTAAGTGAACAAGAATTAATGGAGTCCAGTCTCTCAAGGTATATTAACAACATGTACACATGTGGGTACCTGTTCTTTTCTGTCCAGGGAAACTTTTCCTTTGTAATAGTAGGACAAATTTATGCTGTTCAAGGGCATTTGAATGGCTAATGCATATGTTTGTTCAGATTTCATCAAATACAATAAAAATTTAAAAAATAAACTGAAGTATCTCTGACCTATTCTCCATGGATCATTGCTAGACACCTACCGGACTACCATCATTTAAACAAAAATGGCACTGCAATATATATTTTTGACATGGTATGAATAACTGTTGATAGGATACAAAAGTATATTGAATGTCTAAACATGAATGTATTGAATGTACAAATTGTTTTCATTTTTTTGTCAAGTAAATAACAAATAACACTGGTTGTAAATCAGTGATATCTAGCCTTTATGTGAGTGGTCTTCATGGACTGGCTTATCAAATGTCAGTTATGTTTACCAGACCCCTCAATTGTGGAGAAGAACAACATGTTCTTGCCAAGTTTTGGTGGCTGAGTGGGAATTTTATCAATGAGTGTGAAAGCTCCACCATCTCCACTGTCTAAATGTAAAGAGTAAAGGTTATCGTGGCTGAAATACATTTTTTGCAAAACTAATTTTGTTTTCAACGCATGTTATGTTACTTAACCAAACTGTTTTAATAAAACAGTAAAGAAACTTTAGATTTTGTGGTCATAAGGTCAGGGGTTGTGGTCTGAAGTCAAGGTTGTTATAGCTTGGTTACAAATGTTTTTTCTTTTCAGCATTAAGAGGTTATAGTGTTAGGACTTGTCGGCCTGATGTCATGATAATGTGACTGGGTGGGATATCATGCTACATGTCTGTGGCATGATGCTCCAGTGCTAGACATCACTATAAACTGCCTCACTGCAGACATTGTAGCGATATGACTGATTTTTTTGTATAGATACGTTAAAAATCTTAATCAAACAAATGGTCTTTACATAATCAATTCTGTTCTATAGCAAGTTTTTCTTTCAGGCAAATATTGTGAATGGCTGGTAGGTACGTAATAAAATAACCTAGGTTTTGGGTCACAAGATCAGAGGTCATGGTCATGAGTAGATTTATAAGAAAATGGTTTTTGCACACAAAGTGTACTTCAAGAGCACATGCCTTGACTTACCTGTTGGTAAATAATCTTCAAGATACAGCCATGTCCTTCTAATGCCTTGTTAAACATGGGTTGCCATATAATGTTCAGGTGGTCTGTATATTTAGTGGAGGAAATACCTGGGAAGAACCACTGATCAATGGAAAGCTTAATGCAGGGTTTCTAACATGCCCATATTGGTCAATCTGAATTGAAATGAGTGACCAGTAGACACAAGTTACTTGGACCAATTAGCCATTTGGAGACCCAATAGAAAATGTAAATAAGAGAAGATGACATCTTTAGCAAATACACTGCTACATTTATTTCCAAAGTAACACACAGGAAAAAAAGATGTTGGATCACATGTAAAGAAAAAAAAAAGCAATTAGAGTTCAGATCCAGGTATGGAAGGCTTTTATGACCCCAATTTTGTTTTAAATTACCCCTTTTTGTGTTCTTCATTGGGGTCCTTGGACCCTCATCTTTTACCTTTCCTGGAATTGTAAAACTGCAAAGAAAGCAAGAAAGAACTTGAAATAATTATTGAAACTACCATTACCCACAAAGTATGGGTTTTATTCCATTTGTAACACATGATATGCTATTCAGGGGAGCCAGTGTATTTGGTGAACTGAATAAGAACAACATGCATGGGAAGATACTTGCAAGCTTTTTCTCTCATATTGACTCAGAGTTTAATTTTTGTAGGCAGGTCAGATGCCAGTAATCTGTAAATGTTAATGACTTAAACGGTAACAGGCTGATTCAGACCAAGCTGATTCGGTCCAGATTACGGGCTGATTCGGACCAGATTTCTGGCTGATTCGGACTATATATATATTCTTTATTTTGGTTGAACAAATCGAAATGCTATAGTTAATTTGGAGTTTGTTCTGATTTCGGTTAGAAATTTGCTAGCAACTATCTTACATAATTTTAAAAGCCGAATATCAACTTTTTATATGCTCTTAGTATGTCTGCAAAAACAGTAATAACTACCAAACTAAATAATGTGTGTGTTACATGGTTTTTCTTATAATAGTTCACATGGTCCGAATCAGCCCATAATTTGGACCGAATCAGCTATGGTCCAAATCAGCCACAGTCCGAATCAGCCAGCATTCCCTTAAACTACTTGGCTTAAACTACTTGGCTACACAGGCCCCCTCTCCCCCCCCCCCCCCCCAAACCCCCCCCCCCCCCCCCAAAAAAAAACAAACAACAACAAGGTATTATTTCTGTTATTATTTTCCTAAATCCAGCTCTGAAATGACAGGTCTGGCTTTGTTTTGTTTTTTCTTCTTTCTCCATGTTGTTTAAGCAAACAAACTCTGGACTATGATGTATAAGGCTCTGTCATAAAATGGCATATGAAAAAACATTTTTCCTAGCTTGCATTTTCAAGGACAGGTCAGAAATCAGGACATGTGTACATAACTGTTTAGATTGGTTGAAGTGGATGTTTATTCAACAAGATTTACAAGGTCAGAGTGGCATTTCATGCCCTTCATACAAAGGTGATATGAAAGAGTTAGGAAATGATATGACATCAAACACCACATCTAAAAGCTACTGCAATTCCTGCAAGTTATCTTGCTTAAAATGTAACTTTCAAGCTCAAGGTCAGCAGTCATTCAGTACATCTGAATAGTTGGCAGTGCTAAAAAGGTATTGTGTGTGTGTGTGTGATTTGGATTGTTAATGTAGCTTTACAAATATTTCAGTGATATAGCTACAATGCCACAGACATGTAGCATGATGTCCCACTGAGTCAGATTATCTGGACACCAGGCTGACCAGTCATAACACTAACCTCTTAATGACGAGTGCCAAGCAAGGCAGCTTTTAGTACCATTTTTGTAATTTTTGGTATGACTTTACTGGGGATTGAGCCCACAGTCTCTCGCACCGGAGGAAGAAGCTCTTACCACTAGGCCAACGGAGTGGTCAAAGAGGGTATTGATATTTTGGGATAACATAACGTGTATTTATTTTATACTCATTCTGAATGTGCAAATACCTTTCAGGTAAGGAATGGTTAAAATTATATTAAAAATGGATTCTCTATAACTGACATTTGCCAGTAAGTGACTTTTTAAAAAATGCTCAACAGAATTTGACCAAATTTGATGGAAAGCATCTTGGCATAAAGCCAATCATTTTTGTACAAAATAATGGCCATTGAGCATTTTTCATGGCCATTGTTGCCAGAATGTAGCAGAAGCTTGTCTCAAATAATGCTTATTAGATTTTGACTAAATCTTACAGAAATTATTTAGACCTTAGATGCTTTCAATTTGTGAAAATGATACAGATTTTCTACCAGAGATGTCATCATTACTAAAGAAAGAAGTTTTCTAAATTTGTCTTATCAAAAACCTTTCAGCAGAACTTGACCAAATTTGTCAGAAAATCTTATCATGAAGGATTTGTAAACTTGTTCAGATGAAGCTATTATCACAGTAGATATGTCAGCAGCTGTTAAAATATAAAAAAATAGCAAGAGCTTGTGAAACTCCACTATCAGATATGACAAACATAACTAAGAATAGAAAAATATTGACAGTTTTATTTATTTTATTGAAAAACTTTACAGAATTTGACCAACTCTTAAAGAAAGTTACTTGGCATAGAGACTTTTCAATATTGAAAAATTACACTGATGTGATATGAAACATCAATGAAGGTATAACCTGCCAACAGTTGTTTTCATAATTTATGCATTGAACAGGAAGAAATTTTATCATGCATCTTACTGATCCAGATTTCTTTTCTTATAAGTGATCTCGATCACACTTGGGCATCATTTTTTCAAATCAGTTAAAAAGCTTTGTTGTTACAAGCTACACTATTTTAAGGAATTTGACATTTTTTTTAACCAGTATTTTTTTACTTTCCTTGTAAAAATAATCCCATGATCTAGTCTGGCTTCTGCAACTTTTTAGAAACGCTGTGCCATGTCTGCTCGGTTGTCATATTTGTCCCTTTTTTAATTATCATTTATTTGTAGATGCAGTACAGAATTACAACCTATACTGTGTGCTTTTACAAATATTTTGACCGGTCACAGTTGGTATGTGTGCAATATGCCACCATCTTGACTAGTGGTATTGATGATAATAGTGCTGCTTGCACATTCAATATGGCTGCCACAGCTGACATCTTTAAATTCTTGTTACTCCTCCAGAGGGGATAGCCATATCAGTATAGGATTTTCACTTAAAGACTTCTTTATGGTGCTAAATAAAAATGATTTCATACTGATATTCAGTATGGACACCAGTGGCCATCATGAAAACATTATTATTACTCCTACATGGATGTTCAATAAGATATCCATTTGGTAAGAAATAAAAATGGATCTGTTATGAAGTCTGCTATGGCTATTAATACAATCATCTTTACAGTTTTATTACAACTTCTCCCCAAAAACATGTATTAACTTGGGGTTTCACCAAAAGACTTCTTGTAATGTCCATTATGGTCAAGACACAGCAGCCATCATGAACATCTTGTTATCACTACTCCTGCAAAATGGAAGTTTGTGTCAACATTTTTCACTACAAAGAAACTTCCTGTAATTTTTGCTTGGTTCTAAATGAAACAAAATGGTGTCGATTTGATATCAAGTATAGCTGCCCGACAGGAATCGAAAAATCTTTTTATCACTACTCTTTCTGAACAAAAAAGACTATTGATATGTGGCTTCTACCAAAAGTCCTCTTATGATATGTCTACTTGGTGGTCCTGAATGAAAATGTTTCTGATGTTGTGCCTGTACGTCTTCAACAGAAACAAAAAAAAAACGACAAGTTTACTAAAATAAAAAAATTATTTGTCTGTTACAAAGTGAAAATTCAAGAAACACTTAGATTATTGTGAATTTAATCCTAAATGTCCTATGTTCCAATTGAATTCTAATAGTCTTGAATGTTTCAAAATAATGTGTTGATCCAAAGTCAATAAATAGGCACATATACTTATTCCTGTTTATAATTTAATAAATAATTCCTCTTGAGTTGTATCTGAACACAACTGGAATGGTTTCAGACTGGTTGATCTGAAAATAGGAATGAAGTATTGGTTTATCAAGTCCCAAGGTTTTAAAAAGTCTGGTTTTAAAATGGGAATGAATTAGTTGTTTACAAACCCTTATTTATCCATATTTTCACTTGACCTATTGTTTAATAGAATGTGAAGATTTCCAGTGGATAAACCTAGCCTGACTGAAAATAAAACTGACCTTGAGCTCTTCCTATGGAAAAAAATATCCCATTGTTAGAATGTTCTTCACAAAAAATTTAGATCAACATGTTATTTGCAACTTACAACCGTAAACACAAATTGGTCATGTTTACAAATTAAACATGATCTCAAAATACAATCTACAATCATGGACAAAAGTTAAGCACACAGTATAGTTCTACGTAACACCAATCTGGGATCTAATAAGGCAGGAACAATGAACAGTTTGATGATCTTGTTTCACTACTTCTGAATGAATGGTCACATTAGCATTTACTAAAGACTTCTGATAATGTTTATTTAATCTTTAATGAAAAATGTGCTAATCTGACATCTTGTAAATCTTGTTGAAGCTACTAATGTTAAAGGAAATGTCATATTGACAAGGGTTTTTCATCAGATGATTCCTTGTGTTTAAATGAAAAAAGACTTATCTTCATTATGGCCAACATGGAGATTATCTTGAAAATATTGTTATCTATACTCCTAGATGAATGGACATAACAGCATGGGTTTTCATCAATAGACTTCTTATGATAACTATTGGTCCTAAATGATATTGCTGCCAGTCATAAATCCAATATGGTAAAAGTGATGGCTGTCTTAAAATCCTTGCTGTCACTAATTACACTGAATAGATGATCATTATGAAATGTGGTTTTGACCAAAACATTTCTAGTGATTTTTACTTTGTCCTAGTCTGGGATCAGGTATGTCACCACAACAGCAAACTTGAAAATCTTGTCACTGAAGAATATCAGAGATGGTTTGGACACTCAGCAGTTAAAAGGAAAAAATTGCCTTGTCATAAATTAATGGAAATTATTTTTACCTTGCACATTGGTATGACTTAACTTTTAATTAGCACTAAATTGCCAGTAATGTGCTTACATGCCAATACCAGACTTCTTTGTACATGGTAATATTTTGTTAATTTTATTTGAGATATTCAATAATTATTACCTTGACTGTACTGTTCAGTGTTAAACCTGTCTTGAGGGACCACTTGTCTTAAGAGACTGGTTTCTCCATTATAAGGTGTATATTTTACCGGTATATGTTATGAGAGACCATTATATTTTTAACAGAAGGGATGAAGATGGTTTCTGTTGTATATAATTATAGATGTATTAGTTTATAATTTTCACACACCACTGTATGTAGTTTGTTTGTTTGTTTTTTAGGGTTTAATGCCATTTTTCAGCACAGGATACATGGTGGCCAGTATTATTGGTGGAGGAAGAACCCAGGGAAACCCCCAGAAAGAACCACCGACCCACGAGAAGCTACTGGCAAGCTTTCTCACATAACTACATTAGCCGAATCTTAGACTCGAACCCAGGCAGACAGAGGTGAGACGGCAGTGATCTGTAACAGAAAGTGATTTAGATCACTCGGGGCCTCTCACTGTATGTAGTAACATTGCCAGCAGACTACAAAATCAATGAGAAGCAGTTTGCAATTTTTAGTGTCTGTTGGTCCATCTGTGCATCCATGAACAATATTTTCATGTAAGATGATCTGTTTGGATAGACCTGATCTGTCTGTTAGGATAGACCTGATAGGTTGTAAAATAAACCAGTCAGGGACTAATGTCACTGTGAGTGGAATTATCTAAAAAAATAGTTTCTATTTACAAAACTGAGTTTGACTGCATACTTGTACTTATAGCAATACATGTGGTTTGACCTTGAAAAACAAGTTACAGATTGATTGTAGAGTCCAAAGGTCAGGGTACATTTTTTGCACAGGAAATGTAACAGGTGTGTTGATTATCCACATTGTAAGTTGTTGATTTCTGGGTTTTAATTATCATAATGCTGTTTTGGAGAAAAGGTGGAAATTTATCATATCTTGTGCATCCATTTGTATGTGCATTTCAAGAGACCTTGATTCACTTACATCTTGCCTATGTCTACATGGGTTCAAGGTTCCTCTTGTTCAGCATGGGTCAGACCCTATGGATATAGAGTTATGTTGCCTGGGTCATAACTTGAAAATGATCAAAATCTACATACATGTATATGCATATACACATACGGGGCTTGAAAAAATTGATGCAATAATATATGCAAATAAAATTGGTCCAACAATCTATTGTTTCTTATGGGACATTACCCAAGAAACATATTTTGGAGTTGCATGGACAAAAATTATCTTGGGTATAATTTCAAAACGTTTTGTTTTAATTTCAGATCATTTGAAAGAAAAGTCACAGCCCATCATTTTCCATCATCAAACAGAACAAGTCTTTTAAAAAGGGTATTACAGAGTCAGTTTTCCAAAAGACAGTGTGACAGTCAAATAAATACAGGATCGTCTAAGCCAATCTCTATTTTTATATCAGAGACTGGAAACTTGATTAATCCAGGTCAGCCGAGTTACTCACCGTCTTTAACAGACACCAGGTGTCCGACCACGCACATACTCCCCATGACTGTTGCCAGTCAGAGGCAGAAACAGAAGGTGGGTAAGATTTAAAGCGCCGTCATTCAGTAAAGATTACCATGACAACACACACAAGACAGCATCAGAACTAACATGAAATTATATAAAATTGACACAAATAATCTGATCATTTCAATAAGTGCCCAGGACAGTTATAAAGTTAATTTTTAGCTCACCTGGTCATAGGACCAAGCTTTCTTAGGGTATGGTCAAGTGTCTGTTGTGCATTGTTCTTCACTTGTCCCTTTGATAACAATTGTTTATTAATATTCTCAAGTCCATATTTCTGATCTGATTTGAATCAGACTTGAGAGTATGGGTTTATCAAAATCTCACGAGAGTTCAATAAAGGGTGAGATCAGTGCATATAAATGAGGTCTGCTTGTACCTGATTTGGCTAACCTGGCTACCAACAAAAAATTTGGGATAAAGATTATGGTTCTTTTTACATATTGTTTGTATTGTGAAAGTAAAAATAATTTATACTTTTCAGCATTGCTCATTAACTTGTCAGGTTGATTACAGTTAGTGTAAGTAAAGTAATTTAAGGAGAGAGGTTGAAAATTTACATTTCTGCTTCTTATACACTTGTGGAATATTTATAGTATATTTTTGGATGATTCAAAGTCTGTCCAATTTAGGAATTGAATAACTTTTACAGGGTTGACAATTGGTGTCTTTGACCACCACATGCTAATAATGAAGGCTGGTTGTGTTGTAATACTGGTGGCAATACATAGCTCTTTAATTTATTTTAACCACTTGATTTGAAGAAGAAGAAAAAAGATCTTGTACTACAATTCACAATATCTATAATTGTATTTAACTTTCTGACAAGAAGGAAGATGTTAAAAGTTATTTTGAGTGCCAAACTATATATTTATGGGTGTAACTATTTTAATACTATTTCTTGTATTTTTGCTTTTGAAGTAGTCCTAAAACACAAAACATGGAAAAAAATTGTCAGCTTGAATGAAAACAAACTAGGAAAAATGTAAATGTGATGAAATGTTTATTAATTATCTTGAGCAGAGATTTTATTTCACTTTTTGCTTCATCGAAATATGTAACTGATATTTAGAAAAGAGATACATTAGCATTTCCTGACAGTGATATCTGGAAAATAAGATATAACATTTCCTAACAGTGGTATATGCCTATAGAAAATAAGACATAACATTTTCTAACAGTGGTATATGGACAAAGGATATATAACCATTTCATATCAGCGATATCTGGAGAAGGTGGCAATTCACATCGAACTTCTCATTATCTCAATCTTTGCATGCAAAATCCATAATTCTTAATAAAATGTTCAAAGTTTACATTTTAAGAATGATTAACCAACATCAAGCTGTCCATGTCTCCCTAACTATTCTCCATATCTTGATCATGTTCATAGTTATTAGGGGACACAGCTACACAGAATATCACCATGGAAACTCTAACAAGATCCATATCTGCATCAAAAATTAGTAAGAAGTGTAGAAGGAATTATTTACAATACATTAAGATACTTGAATGCTGTTGTGTTAGTATTAAAAGAGAAAAGTATAAGACAGATTAGTCACTGTTGTCTATCATCTGTGGTCACATTAGCATCACATGACAGATTAGTCACAGTTGTCTATCATCTGTGGTCACATTAGCATCACATATGACAGATTAGTCACAGTTGTCTATCATCTGTGGTCACATTAGCATCACATGTGACAGATTAGTCACAGTTGTCTGTCATCTGTGGTCACTTTAGCATCACATGTGACAGATTAGTCACAGTTGTCTATCATCTGTGGTCACATTAGCATCACATGTGACAGATTAGTCCCTGTTGTCTATCATCTGTGGTCACATTAGCATCACATGTGACATGCATTTTGGTTGTGTCATACACATCATGAAAGTTATAACAGGCTTTGAGTCATGAAGTTTTCTTTCTCTGTTTCAGGTCATTGGTGAAATCACTATGGATGGTTTTGCCCCTACGTCAGATTGTATTGACTTTCTCAACCCAACTGGTGACACCATATCCAACACAGATCTGTTGGATACATCAATCTATGCTTCTAGTCCAAACTCCCTGTACATGTATGATCAGGAAAAAGGAGATATGCAAAGCTCATTTGGTACACCTCCAACCACAGGCAGTTTTATTTATACAGATGACTTTGATTTAAACAGTCAGTATGAGATGTCACATGATATTTCAGCCACGCTTTTACCCAGTGTGCAGAAAACTGCAGCTGCTGTAAGCTCATGTAAAGACACTGGTCACATGTGGGGAGAAATGGGAAAAATGTCAAAAATAGAAGGAGCACTGCAGTTTAGCTTGAATCCAGCCACATCTGAACCAACTCTCGCTGAGCTAAATGAGACAGAGTCATATCTAGATGGCCTACTGTTAGAAAATTATTTGGCAATAGATCAAATGGACAGTGATTTTAAAGGCAAAAGTAAAGACAATACATGTTTAACTAATGTTTCTTTCTTGTGTGATCCTCATAAGCTTGTCAAAGAAGAGAGTCCTTTGGACAGTATATCAGATTCAAATTATTACACAGGATCCAGCCTCCAGTCCCACTGGCAGAATGATCTGACTTCCATGTCCTCTTCACCTAGCCTTTATCTAGTCAAGAGAGAAGCGCCTGAAACAGTGACCTCCTCTCATGGTCCAAAGTCTTGTACAATTTTATCACCTGATAGCCTGTCGGGGAATCCATTGAGTAATGTGAGTTTCCCAGTTAAGTTGGAGAATGATACCCTGAGCAGTATGCCTAAGACTAAGGGAGATAATCAGAGCAAATTGCTCAAATTGTTACAGAAAAATAGTGGGTCATTCCCTCAGGAAGAGTCTTTAAAACTTAAGATGCCCATAGCAGTTCCTGCTGTTCCTGCAGCACCAGCAGTGGGGCCAAATTTGAGAAGAAAAAGGACATCGGGTACAGCTGGATTAGAAAGTATGGATGAAAAGTGGGAGGAACTAAAGGAAATAATCTTCACCAAGGGAGACCAGAATACAGAGAAGCAAGGAGGCAAACCAGAATATGTAAGGGTGAAGAGGGAGAGATATGGTAAGAAGTGTTGAATTTCTAAACTGTTTTCACCATATACCCCAATTTTTGATTTGATATAGTTGAGATCATGCTAGAAATGCAACTAATTTCAGCAAACATTTTAATGATACAGTGTATAGGGGTAGCAAATAAGATATTTCTGTACATTATTTAAAGTTTATAACTTTGATGGATTTTTACAGAAGTTACTGCGAAATTGGTAAAAGCTGGACAAAATAAAAGAATAAAAGGGAAATTTTCAATCGCTGCTTGATGACAGAATATAAAGGTGAAAATTTAGTCATAATTGAACTGATCAGTGACTTAAATTTATGGAGTTCTTACTGGCATTTTAAGAGAACTGCTCAGTTACTTGAGATACAATTGCTGTATGGATCATCTGGATGTTTGCACAAAAAGATTAAAGTTCTCGAGCAGTAGGAATGGTTACCACATTTTCTGCTCCATACTAATATGTTTTTTATGTTGAAGACAAGAAGGCCAGTTTATATAGCACTGTACCAGCATGTCAGTGATATAAAAAAAAATGTTCTCTCAGTAACTGTTGGAGAAAAATATTGAAGCTTATATCCCTTGAAACTCGCTTGGTAAAGAAATTACAAGGAAAACAATCTCCCAGAGACTTGCTCAAGTGAATTTTGAAAAAATGAAATCAGTCCTTTCGTATGTAAAGGTATATAAATTTTAAAAATTCTTGAAACATTTTAACCCTATTAAAATAAAAATCTTATTCAAACATGCAGCTAAGCAAAGAAGAGTCTTCTTATTCTGTTAATTTTGTAGATTTATGCGAATTTCATGGGTAATAGTCTTGTCTTGGTCATAAATGAATGTAATGATGATGATCTGATGTTTAATATGGCGGTGACATTGGCCATCTTGAAAATCTTTATTGCCAGTCCTCATTTCTAAATTTACACATACACAGAAGGGATGGTGGACGCATATGCTTAAGTTGTACCATATGTATCAGTACTACACACAGTATATATGCTTGTTGCCTTCAGTTTTGCAAACTATCAGCATCTCCTCTGTACATGGTCATATTAACATAAGATTTTCTTTAAATGACCTCTTAAGGTGTCTAGTTAGTACTAAATGAAATTGGTGCTGATAGGTTACCAAATATGGCACCATAACAACAATCTTAGAAACTGTTTTATTTCTGCTTTGATTGAAAAGAAACGGTGTCTTTGAGTTCTGACCAGGACACTTGTTTGGGTGACTAGTTTGTCCAAAATATGCTCATTAAATATTGTTGATGCAGTGGCCATATTGAAATTATTATCACTGCTAATCCAGAATGGACGGTTGTATCAATAAAGGTTTTTACAGATTTGTATCTTATGTCTGGTTAGTTCTAAATGAAAAAGAGGGATGCCAAGACATTAAATATCATATGTCACGTTCAGTGTAAACTACATTGACCATTTTCAATTGTTTTTTAAAAATCTTGAATGAGTTGTAATATCAGCATGAAAGACATATTATCTAGCTGGGATTGTATGAAAACGGCACCTATTTGACTTTTCACAATAGCCATGTTGACAATCTTGCTGATAATACAATTTCACCAAAAGACATCATTTGAATGGTTCATTGTAAATGGAAATGGAAATGGTGTCAGTCTAAAATCAAGTATGGTCACCATTACCTCAGTCTTGAAAATCATGTTACCTCTCAAAAACAATGTCATGTGAACGTGGAGTTTCCACCAAAAGACATATATCGTGTTGGTCATAATAATTGATTCCAGTCGAAAGTGGCGCCAATCTGACAGTCGTAGCAGCAATTTTGAAAATCTTTAGTTGTTATTGCTGAAGAATATCAGAGATGGTATCATCCCTCAGTAGTTAAAAGGAAGAAATAGTCTTTTTTACCAGTATAACGTTAAGTTCCATTGAACAACTTTAGGAAGTTATGGAAGAGTCTCTACATAATAAGCATTGTTTGATTTTGAAAATGAATATTTTCAAAGACAAAGTAATTTTTCTTCATCCATTATTCAGCCTTATAAAAGGAAATTTCATCCAAGAAAAGATCTGGAAATGTTTGCTTTTACAAGTGTGAGAATCCAGTTTTTCAGATATTATGGTCATAATAAATTTGAATTTTAAATAATAATAAAACATCAAGAAAATTCATTTTACTTTTTTTATTCAGACTCTGGAAGCTCCATCATGTCATATGATGAGTCAGACAGTGATCATGGAGACGGCGATGATGACTGGCATTCCGATTCAGGTACTAGAGATAGATTTAGCACAGGTAAATGTCAGAATTGCAAGTATGTTCAGTGTGGTGATTTAGGTACAAGAGATAGATTAGCACAGGCAAATGTCAGAATTGCAAGTAATGCTGTGTGGCGTTTAACAGTCATTTGTCAGAGAAAATCTTCCCATTGAAGCTAAAACAAAGCAACAAACAGAAGAACATTTTCTCAACTACAGAGATACGAACAAATTAATTCATTTTTGTCCCGCTACATGTATGTATTTAGTACATTTTCGTCCAATTCGTCATCAAATACATTATCCAGTCATAATACCATTGGAGAACTACTACTACCTTGAAAATCCAGTCCTTCCAGGCTAAAACATTTTAGCTAAAAAGCAAATATTTATCTGTCCACTTTCGCAGAATAGAAACAAAGTGGGTTTTGGATTAAATGGATAACTCAAACACAATGTGTGAAAGATGGAAATTTATGAACTTAATTAGTAAAGAAAAATATATGATGTATAAATATAATGATTCTCACACTCTCAATATTCGATTGATCTAATCACTCTATACAAACATACACACATTGAAAATAAACCAAAAATATGATATCAGTCTGAAATACAGATTCAAGAAACCTCATGTATCTCATATACATTTCAAATAATAGTATGCCATGTAAGATATTCACATTATATCACGTATGGACTACGATTAAGACTCGAACAATCTCAGGGTATTCAAATATTTTTCAAATGTTCTGCACTGTAAGTGAGATTCACATAAATCTCCTGGAATACAACTATAATTCAAAATAATTTCATGTAAATGAAAATGTACCCAATTGATTCAACAATTGGAACAAACATATACTTCTTGACCCTTGTACATTCGTACGATTCATAAACTGATAAACTGCACAGTTTCACCAAGCCCTTGGGTTAGTCCACACTTGTATCGGCCGCTCGCACCCTTCACAGATCCACTACATGTACAGTCATATACACACACACAGACAGCATACAGCACCCTTGTATTAGCTATGGCTCCACCACATGTATAGACATACATACATACATATAGACAGCTCTGTGCGTCAACTCTACTGTCAGCTAAACTCATCAGTTACAATAAAACCAAGCTGGTAATAATAATGACTTCTGGAAAATGCTAATACATTAAACTCTTATAGCAACTTGTAATTCACAATTCAGAATGTTTCAAATCTGCATTGTAATAAATGAATCATTACACGATATGACATTACAAACTCAATAAGCTTCACATATCAAATGAAATATAAATTTAACACTCACCTCAATGGCTTAAGAACATAATGGAGAATGTGCACTCCTCAATGAAATCCAAAACGACCAGTGTGTCGGTTATAAATTGATCTTGCTTAAATCCATAGGACAGTGAGTAATATTCAGGGTAAAATACCATTGCATATCATGATTATAATGTCCCTTGTCGCAAGTAATTTCCGGCGAGATACAAGTTAGTTCAGTCACTTACCTGGAAAACACTTATTCACCCTATACAACATACGCATGTACAGCGAAAAATAGTCAAATATTTCTAAGGCATAACCATGTTATTTTTTGGCCTAATTCTGTGAATTAAGTGTAATGGTGTGTCGTTTCTAATGTGAGTATAAGATGAAAATGGTAGGGACAGGGAGAGATGAGATTATTTGTCTGATTCATTATTAACTTTCATTTGTGGTTGAGGTACTAATGTTCACATAACAGTTTCTGCCAATCTGCTTGTTCATGTATGCAACCATATGTCTGATTACAGTTAATTTTTCCGTGTAATTTAAACCCCATCTTTACACTGAGAATGACTGATCTTATTTGGTATGAGTACAACAGAGGTCTTTGGACCTGGATGCAGCCCTAGGGAAAGGAGTGGTGTCAGATGTGACATTTTCAAAAGTGCTTGTAAACTGAAATTGACTAGTTTAATTAAATTTCTGTAGACAGTATCATACTTACCAAGATTTAATGGCCAATTTGTTTGCTTTAATTTGCAGATGATGATGGTTGCCATGACGATGAGCTGTCCTTGGAGCCCGGTGAGAGTCTTCTGGGCAGTGATGAGAAACAGTATTTCTGGCAATACAATCTCCAATCCAAGGGCCCAAAGGGGCAACGGGTCCAGTTCTCTTTAAGCTCTGATCCACATATCCTCCACGACTTTGAAGATCCAGTTTTTGATTCATCCATAAACAATCTGTCCGGAATAGGAGTGAGCATAAAACATGGTGGGAAAGCTCGCAAAGGAGATGGAAATGACATCATCCCCAACCCCAAGAAGCTGTTCCAAATTGGTTTACAGTTGAGGAAAATCAGCAGACAGATTAACGATTTTGCACCTGTTAGTGAGCTTCCATCATCAGCCAGGAGTATGACAAGAAAAGAAAAGAACAAGTTGGCTTCAAGGTAATATTTCTTTCACTTACAAGTTGAGTGCAACTGCAAACAACATTGACTTTGATCTGCTGATGTACATTGTACCAGCAGATCATGGTCTTTGTTGTGATGCTGATTAGTCCTAACAAACTGCATAGACCCAGATCTATCATCACAGTATGCAACAGTAGATATGGGTCTATGCAGTTTGCAGTAGGACTCCTCTCATAAATAAATAGCTGCAATAGTGCTAGAAATATGAGATAACTTGGGGTGTTTCAAAACTTTGGCCATCTTAACTTTGTGCTCTTCTCTGTACTATCATTTTTCCTTGAACACGTACATTATTTGTGTCAAGATTTTGGGGACATGGGATAAGAAATGACAGCAAACCCTCTATCCATACAGAAGACACTGGAACCTTTAAGTATTGTAAGTTGTGGGCAGAAATTCCTTCTATATAGATGAATTATAAATACTAAGCAGGACTTGAAAAATACCCAAATAAAGCTGGCAGGTGGTCACCATGGGTGGATAAGACAAGCTGCTTGTATTTTTGTGCCACAAATTTACAGGCACAATATTGTCCATTGTTGAACATGATGAGCAGTAATATTTAGGTCTGTTTAGATGTCTGCTTGCAGGTTCACTTTATTTGTGTAAATATAAATGTTGCTACAGTATCCACCGATTGTAGTTTGGTCACTGCTGCATGGTGCTTTTTGTTAATACAAGTAGATCCTACTATTTATGATCCAAGATTTTACCACCTGTGATAAATCTTGTAAGGGTATTTTATAACCTGTGATAAATCTTGTAAGGGGATATTATCACCTGTGATAAATCTTTTAAGGGGATATTATCACCTGTGATAAATCTTTTAAGGGGATATTATCACCTGTGATAAATCTTTTAAGGGGATGTTATCACCTGTAAGAAAGCATTTAAGGAGATGTTATCACCAGTAACAAAGCATTAAATGGATGTTATCACCTATAATAAATCTTTTAAGAGGATGTTATCACCTGTAACAAATCTTTTAAGGATAGTTTATCACCTGTAACAAAGCATCTAAGAGTATGTTATCGCCTGTAATAAATCGTCACTGTGTGTGTATTTTAACACTACCTCTTGCAAACCTGAAGCTGTAATAACATGGATTGCAGATACATTATGATTAAATACGTTAGAAAAATCACAGAAAAGAAATTGAGATGCATGTTGGGTATGAATATTGTGCATTTAACACGAGAGATTGGTCTGCAGTTCATTTAGGAGTGTGTAAAGTACAAAATGTCTTCTTTTTTTGCTTCAATAAATAAAGTTAAAATAAGACTAGTATCAAAAACCAAAAAATACCTGATTTTATTATATGTGATATTGCAATTCTCATTTTCGTGCTGTTTATAAACTAGTACTCTGAAGTTGTTAATGGTTTTAAAAAAATCTTGCTTGATGACATTTGGTTCTTTCTGGTATTATCAGACTGTATGTTTCAAAATTTGTTTCAGATTTTTATTGAGATGTGCAGGAAAACAAGAAACTTTTAGATAAACATCTCAACACTTTGTATTGTGTTGACACAAGCACCAATTTTTTAGACTTGTATATAGAATAAGGTTCTTCAGTGCAAAAACATTATGCTTATACAAAAATAAATCATTGAGCTAGCTTGTAATTACATGAAAAATGGTAACAGACATGAATATAAAAGAAGGATACAAGTATTTCATGAAGGCTAATATTGACTATTTGTTTATTTTGTTTTGACCAAAAAAGTTAAAGGAATTTAAGGTTCTTGGATTGGATGAATGGATTCACTATTTATTATCAATGGACCTTGATTGTTATTGACTGTAAGGGTTTGTATAGTCTCTTAGGAAGATGAACTATGATTGTGTATTTCAGTTACTATGGTATTAGAATTCCTCACACAAGTGTACTGTGGGGTTGGCATCCCTGCATTACCATAGAATAACAAACTTTCAGTTAGTTTAGGTCAGAATTTACTCTTAACAGTATTGTTGTTCAACCAGTTAAACTTCACAACTGTACTGTTCTTATGTATGTTAGAATTCTTTGTCATTTCTACAAAATTATTACAGGGCATGTCGTATGAAGAAAAAGGCACAGCATGAAGCCAATAAAGTTAAGTTATATGGTCTGGAACAGGAACAGCGGCAGCTGCTGGATGTTCTACGTAAGATTCGCCTACTACTAATTAACAAGCTTGGGGTCAAGCAGGAAGATGGAGTTGTTTCAGAGAAGCTTACAGAAAAATTGGAGAAGCTTATCAAAGAACATCTTGGTAAGAAGCCTAGTTTTTGTCAAACCCTTGTTCCACCGATCGTTTGAGATAGCTGCAGCCTTTACGTTATTGCCGTAAATGTTAAACTTTTTGTGATAAGTTTTTGAAAGTCTATAACTTCTATATCACTTGCCATATTTTGCTGAAACTTTATCACAGTATTTTAATCTCCTTTTGACTAATAAACTGTAATTTGTACTACATAAGTAACATTTATAGTCTATATTATTTATGTGTGTTGTGTAGAGTATTTTTTTATATATTAAGGACTCGTTACTAATTGTAATGGAAAATGGGATCCAGCCTGGAAATGGGTGAACATAAAATAGAGTATATATGGGCTTGAGTGGCCAGGATTGGTTGATAAGGGAAGTTTTTTTGTAGGAAAAAGAATCATTTGAGAAATTATCCTGGTTGTAATTGAAAAAGATAGAGACATTGTTTTCATGATGGAATCTCCGTCTATTAACAGTATTGAACTTAGAACGCTTATAACTGAAATTTGCACCTGACTCTTTGGTGCAGAATTGAATGTACATTTCAAACGCATGCATGTCCATAAATGCCACAGCCGAATCCTTTCTCTACACAGAAGTGGTCATTTAGGTTTCAGCTATATATATATAGGTTTTATCTTGTGCACTCAGAACTTTAGTTTTTGAATTTTTAATATCATGGTGTTGGCACTATGGGAACTTAATCAGTATGTTGAGTCGTTCAGAATTACAGTTAGTTACAAATGTTTTCAAACATTTCTCCTGCTGAGAATGTTATGCTTATGCCAAATATATTTATTTTATTCTTTGTGCCAATGCTTTTAAATTTTTTTCATTTACTAAAATTTTAGTATTTTAATTCATTCATTATTTGACTTTATTTCATCTTTTCTGTTGTTTTTTTTATGCTGTATATGAATGTATCACCCAAGTTATCACATCATGTTTTGAAAGTTCAATTATCTCATCAAATAAAGAAGATGCACAATCATAGTTCAGAGTTATGTATTTAACATTCTAATGTACCTTCATAAAAAAAATTTATCACTCTATTTTCAAGGTGCTATATTGTGTTTGTTTACAATTTTTTTTACAGATGCACAAATTGCAGGCAATACAACAGAGTATGTCAATAGTGTCATTAGGTGTATTGAGCAAGGAGACAGTACTGGTGGTATACATCATATCCCAGAATAAATCCCCACTTGAGTCATTGGTACAAATGCATACCATGTCCAAACCTTCCCATGATCATCACCACCTCATTGATAGATGCTGGCTATTGGACATTGTGGAAATAAAAATAGACATCACAATCCAATTGATTTCTTTGAGTGGTGACAGAAAGTTGACATCATCAAACATCTGCATGGATTTTCAGCTATTTAATCAAGCTTTTAACTCCAGCATATAGTGAAAGATTGATGCCACTTGAACGTCAATTATTGGGTGGAGAACGTTTTGCTCAAGCACTTTGCCAACATGTGGTCATTATTGACCGAAAAAGACTTGAACTTAACAGGATAACCAACACATATATAAGACACGTGTATAAAGTACACCTTTCCATGAAGGACAGCATGTATAGAGTCCCTTGAGTGCTTTTGTATATATATATATATATATATTTATGGCTTTCACTGTACATCCCATGACAAATCACGAACATTTCAATTTTGGTGTTTTTCTTTAACTTTATAAGAAAAAAATATATGGAAGTGTGGATTCAGAATTTGATTCTTAAAATGAAATCTGGAGATCAGAATAAAATTATTAAAGACTTTGTTAATATAAACAAATGATCATGTATTCCAGTATATTTCATGCAGAATGTATTTTAAAAAAGTAAGAATTGCTTGTTTAATTATCAGAAACTAATGTTAATGATAATTTGGAATACTATCAAATCAAGTGTCCAGGGAACAACAACAACTACAGCAAAGAAGCAGCATGAAGCTGCAGTTTTTAACTACACTGTGACCAAAATTTAGTATAATTATATAACTTAAAGAATAAAATACATTGTCACATTTTTTTTAAACTGTAAGGGTTATGTTGGTTTGAACGAGGTTTTCTTTAAAATGATGCATATGATTGGTTATTAACCTATCGGCTATGCCATGCTAAGGAAATGGGAGCTAGGCACCTTTCCCAAGCACATAATGAGAATGGTCATCTGGGCTTACATGAGCAGTTGTTGAACCCAAATCTCTTGGATTACAAGTCTTATGCTCTACCAGTTTGAACTACTGCAGTACCATCAGTACTGGTAATATCTTGTTAACCATAAACATGACAAAAGCTAAAAGATATTGTCAACCCTTCTTTAAATTGACCAAAATCTAAAAGATTTTGTCATACCCTTCTGTAAATTGACCAAAATCTAAAAAGATATTGTCACTCCCTTCTTTAAATTGGCCAAAAGGCACATACAAATCCTGAAAAGCCTTTTTAAATAATGCAAGATTTTCTTGAAAAATCGAGTCTGAGAAAAGGTGTTAGAAATGCACTCAAATCTTGCTGCAAAATTATTTAGTAAAAGTGAATTATTTTAGTTGAATCATGTGTGAAAATAATGGATCATTTAACTATGATTTATCACTTACTGGGAATGTTTTCTTTATACAGCTTTGTTTTTGGAAGATCTAATGAGCTAAGTTGTGATCATCATACCAGTACATGTATTAATTATATAAAAAGTGATTAGCAAGTGATTAATGCTTAACATTGCATTTTGATGGGTAGAGGAAACTTTCAAGACAATGGGTCTTTCTGATACAATGTATTTATCGGTATTGACTATTAATCACTGACCCCACCTCTCTGCAAGTCACAAAAATGAAATATCACGCAAATCCAGTGGAATGCTAACTAGATGTCTTGGCAGTATGTGATCTTTTTTCTTCAGTATGCTGTTTTAATGGGCTGCTTATATTACCATTATATAGACGGTTTGTGATGGAGAGTTTTTGTTTGCCTCTCCCCCCTCCATCATCTAATACTGTGGATCATTAAAAATTAAGAACTTCTATCTAAGCATTTGTAGAAAATAATTATTGTACATTGTCAAGCAAATTACAAGAATCTTGAATTAATCATACACACATACGTAAATACATGTATATATTATACATATATTACTACTAACAGTTTGCCTTTTTGTGTATATTACATACAAAATTACATTGTATATTAAATGTTTGTAAATATGTGTTGAGAATTATTTTTGCTTTTTTGCATGTGTGTATTGGATATAAGTAGCTTGGATCATACTATTAGCATTGACTTAAATAAATTATCTGGAAAAAACATTGAAAAAATATTCTAATCTTTTCTTGTGTACAGTATTTCATGTAGATAAATATCAGATCCAATGCATTAAGTAGAATGTACTAGACTCGAAGGCTTCGATAACCAACCATAGATTGAGCGGATAGTATGGTTGGAAGATTCTGAATAAATACCTTCATGATTATATCTTTTAACGACTCGTTTGGCTAGTCTTCATGTATTATAAAGCTAATTGTTATTAAATAAATAAATTGTGTTTAACACAGATGATGCTGATTTTCTTTCATTCCTATATACATGTGATACAGTTTACCCATGTGATAATTTAATAGAGACACGTCTGTTCCATATAGATTGACTCATTGACACAATAGATGACATTATGTTCATGATGTCGTGTACATCTTAAATTCTTGCATTTGAAAGTATCGAAAGAGTAATCCTGTAATAGTCTCTGTTTTTAACTAATTCCTGATTATAAACTAAAGTTGTATGCCTTTTCAAATGACATAAACATTTTTAGAAAATACTGTATTTATAAAACTATTTCTATATTGTTGATATGCCATCCCTTTTTCTACACTTATCCAACATTGTGAAGAATGGGTGGAAAATCATGTGCATGGATGTTGGATAGGAAAATCTCACCCTCAAAATCAGAATTTGTGTACTGAAATTCAGCATTGGATTTCCCACAAATTCTGGCCATTAGATGGGAGTTCCCTATCTCCCACCAGTACATTTGATAATCATGATTATTATTATTAGTAGTAGTAGTATCTATATGATGTCCCTAACAGTAAACAGCATAGACTCCCCTCTGACATTGTATAATGTACCAAAAAATCGGGGTCAGTCTTGTTTTTGTGTGTAAAGTTTAATGCAGAAAACGTTGTTTTATTGTAGCATCAAACAACGGCTTTCACATCTGACAAGCTGCAGCATACACATCAGTAAATCTGTTTGGTTTTAACTGAATGGCTTAGACACCAGGTATATTACAGCATTTTGCTATAGTAGATCTCTGCTGTTCATTTTATGTTTGGTGTTCGAGTGAACAGTTTAGATCCCTGGTATGTTAATGTATTATGCAACAGTAGATCTGTGGCTATGCTGTTTACAGTGGTGCATATTTTTACTGTATCCTCTTCTATGGAAGTATGACCTGTTGCAAAACTGTTGGCATGTATGAGCTTGACTGTACATTTTTTCTGTTCATCCACAATCTTGATTAAAGTCAGTATTACAGGTTTTTTAGATTAAATTTATTGTTAAAGTTATGACTACCATGTATACCCACTTAATAGTTGAGTCCAGCTTCAAACTAGATTAAGATCTGCTGTTGCAAAATGGTCTGGTTGATCTGAGTCTATGATGCTTGTTATGAGAAATCGAGAGAACAAAAAACACCATACCTGCTCTGCCAGTACATAATGCGATGCAGTTCAGGGTCTCTATGTCTTTTTCAGTTGGACTCCACTTGTAAGTGTGTGTGTTTATAGTAAATAAAAGGTGGGCTTAGTAAAAATGGAGTATACGTGTTTGTACATGTATTAATACAGCAAACCTTTATAGGTTCATTTGCCTTTTGAGTGTCATGTGATAAATTGGGCAGATGCTTTTTGCCTGTTGTATATAATCATTAAGTTTGTCAAACCGAAACACATTTTTATGAGTCTTTCAGCTGTGTGTATAACATGGTGTAAATATACTTAACACTTCATTGAAATTGTCTGATCTTTGGTTAATTTTGGCTTGTTTAAGCTACCTACTGTTAGAGCCAGTATTTTTCTATACATGTTAGCTGTATTCTTTTACAGGATGGTGTGATTAAAAATCTCAAAATGTCCATTTGATATATCAATGTCTGTTTGCTGTTTTATCTTCATTACTTCCCTTGAGTTGTATTACAGAAAATTCAGCGAATACATCTTTGAAGATTTATTTTCTTAATATCATTACAAACGAATAGTATGTTTTATTGAAGAGTTAAAAAAAAGGGTTGATTTTTGGTTTAGAGACATTATAATAATCTGCTTTTGCATAATGATATTCTTGCTTTAAAAGTGTTACCCATGTTTGCCCTGTTGCATCCTGTGATAGTATGTCACACCAATCAGGAATTTTGTTGTCTGCTCAATAACTTCTGAATGACCTTTCTTAGTGCAGTCGATTACAACAAAATGCATAACTTTTCAAAGGATGGGTTGTGACAGCTGGAAGGGAGGAAAGCATTAACATCCTTGACATTTTCCAATTCTCTTCATTGTGCTCGCAATTTAACCATGTTTAAAAATAGTGTCATGATTGGTCATTTTCATAAGTACTACATTAGTGCCAAGCGAAACATAGCAGTCTCTTTTCCACCTGCAGCAGTGGCAGTTTCATCAACATGTTATGTTTTGGGTAAAGGTTTTAGCAATGCTTTGATCACAGGCTTGACATATAGTCTCTGACCTTCTTGTTAGACATGTATTCAGAGTTTCTGTGATATTTTGATTCTGGTTGGTTAAAATGTTTCCATATTTGACTAATAATATTTTCACTGTTAAATTCTGAACAAGCTGTAATTACTAACATTTGGAAAAATTCATAATTATCCAACAAAATAAATACAGCTACTATCTCAGATAGCTCCATGTTATGAATAGAATTATTATTCCATTATATTTGCAAGACCCTCTATCTTTATTCACACACCAAGAGCTTGTTCTCAGACAATGCTCATTCTTTTGATTGATATTTGTTATGCATAATAGATTTGGATATTTTATGAAACTTTTATTTCCAGAACATTCCTTTTGAAAATGTGTACATTACATTACATATAATTTAGCATTTGGCCCTCTCAAGCAAAAAGCAAACTGATGCAACAAATAGCAAAAGTAATTTGTAAGCACTTAAAGATGGAAATACAGTGGTCTCTTGCTGTACAGAGGAACTATAAAAGGACACATATACTATGTTATAGGCAATAATACTGTATTAGGACATTACAAACAAGACTGTGATATATATGTATATTGTATGTAAAATGCATTATGAATATGTATGTAATAACAAGTTGGAACAGAATTAAGTGAAGTCACTGGAGTAATTGGGCAAATAAATTTTCTATAAGCATACATATGTAATATGTCAGTCATATACTGAGTACATTATGGCAAGGGATCACTTGTACAATTCATATACTGAGTACATTATGGCAAGGGATCACTTGTACAATTCATATACTGAGTACATTATGGCAAGGGATCACTTGTACAATTCATCTACTGAGTACATTATGGCAAGGGATCACTTGTACAATTCATCTACTGAGTACACTATGGCAAGGGATCACTTGTACAATTCATCTACTGAGTATACTAGCAAGGGATCACTTGTACAATTCATATACTGAGTACACTATGGCAAGGGATCACTTGTACAATTCATCTAATGAGTACACTATGGCAAGGGGTCACTTGTACAATTCATATACTGAGTACATTATGGCAAGGGATCACTTGTACAATTCATATACTTGGAAAAAGAAATTTTGTTGTAAATCTTATTTCCTTTAGTTACTATATATATGTAGTAAATTGATTGTATCAGTTAAAATTACAGCATGTATATATATATATATAAAAAATGTCCAACCTTTAGAGTATATGGTTATTTAACAATGAAGGGAACAGTAATATGTGTGTTGTACAGTAAATCCTCACTATAATGACCCTCATTATACCACTACCTCACTTGTTATAAGGGTATGGGTGTCAATCTTAATTTCACATAATTGTTCTTTTGGGGTTAAAACAACAGATCATAATGTGATTGCATGGCATTAAATATATGAAGACTTTTTTTTGTGTTTTAATAAACTATCAAGACAGTTTTGTTGGAATATCCCAATAGATACGGCATCCTCATTTGTAAGACAGGTCATTTGTATGTTAATGAATAATGCGATAACAATGATAGGATGCATTAGCCACTGCTTCAGCTATAATTTTGTGAGCAATTTGAGATGGTACCTTTATCCATCCTTTTCTGTGTAATGACTCTTTCTTGGGATAGATGTTCAGCAATGAGTAGTGCAAGAAAATGAACACTATTGTATTGATTGTTTTAGTCATTTTCGGTCTCTTGGCTCTTTAGGTATGAATAAAAGCAATATTTAAAAAAATTAATACTCCAGCATTTCACAGACCATCATCCTTGAAGATTATTGTAGTGGAGGGATACAGTGGCTGACTTGCGAGTGTTTCCAAGTCATGAGTTTTCAGGGTGGATCATGAGATTATCATAAATTGACTGAGTGCCTATTTGGTGGTTAAATTACAAAAACTTGTGATTTTTTTGTAACAGTCCATTACATTAAAGCATCTGGTCAACCTATGGTATGTCACATATTAGGTGAGAAAAAGTGGAAGATTTGATGTCAGCATAACTTGTTTCTTAAAGATGAAGGAGGTTGTAATTTTTAAAGATACATTTAAATGGATCCTTCACTTAGGCCATGTTTGTAGTATGTGATGAGCTGGAACCCTTTTGCTTAAGAACCTTTCAAGTTTAAAATAAATTTTAGGACCCATTTATTTATGTGATGAAATAGATTTGCTTGGAATATAGCTGTTATCTTGGCAGTTACATTTTTCCTGTCATACAACTTACATGTTCATGATCTTGATCCCTCTTTGCTTTGAGCAAGCTTCTTTATCTCGCACTCTCTTTAAACCTGTTGAGATTAAACTTGGGATGAAGGAGTGTTCTGAACCAAAATTCAAACATTGTGACCAACTTTTTCAGTTTAACAACATTACTCTCAATAATGATTTGCTCCAGTCATGTAAGCTACTAATAGCTAAAAGTTGATAAAATCAAGGTCATTATAGACATACTGAATTTGAGTTTGACTTTTTCTGGAAAATTTCATAACTGCAGACCCTAAACGCTGCCTGACTATGGTTATGGCCTCTTTTTGTCCAGTACTTTATTACAAGGGTGTCTTGTACATGTTCTGCTCGTTCTTGAAGAAACAAAACCCAATACTTGTAAGAAATTAATTATTATTAATTGCCTCCTAAATTCCATTTCCTATTTTGTTGATTATGACTAAATTATGAGGGGAGTGCAAAATACTGCATAAATAAAGCATTTCATAGACCTTTAGTTTAATTGTAAGGATGTAGTTACAATTTTTGGGGGGCTACACAAAGCGCATGAGTAGTATTATAGTAGTTATTTCTTTCATTTGTGGTTGATATAGAAGGTTTGTATTAATCTTTGGTCAGTTTGTATGTACATCTGAGGGGTTGGAGGGATGTAGCTATAAATATCCTAGTGAAATTTTAGATTTCTGTAGAAGCTTTTTCATTGAAATGTGTGTTATGATGATATCAGTTTTCACTTTTTATTGAAGTTATGTTTGATTTTCACTGTCTTGTTTACTTATTGTACTTGAATACTTCAGTTTAATTTCAAGTGTATTGTTTCATGATTACAGATTATTATACTTTGTATGTCCAGCAATTCAGCATTATTATTTTACTCTTGTCCACAATACAAATATAATATTGGTGATTCCAATCTTTTTATCTTGCCACTATTTAAGTCATTAGATGGAAATTGTCAATATTCGGTCAAAGTTAGTACAGTGTTGTATACAATACACTGACACCATTGTTTACATTGTAGACCCATAGCCCATTGTAGATGCATAGCCCATTGTCAATATTCGGTCAAAGTTAGTACAGTGTTGTATACAATACACTCACACCATTGTGTACATTATAGACCCTTATCTCATTGTCATGATTCAGTCATAATTAGTACAGTGTTGTGTACAAAACACACACACACACACACCATTGTTTACCTTGTAGACCCATATCCCATTGTCATGGTTCTGTCAAAGTTAGTAGTCTTGTTTACCTTGTAAACCCATATCCCAATGTAATAAGAACAGATTGGCACTAAATGCTACCTAGACTAGTAATCAACCTCTAAACTTGAAAATTCAAACTTAAATTTGCTCTGTCACATCAAAATCTAGCATTAAGTGGCGATACAACTAGATAATCCTGAAAATGTAACGAGTCTGATCTCACATGGACCTAAGTAAGACAAGATTAGAAACAAAAACCTCTAAATTTCAGCACAAGTTCAGATTTAGTGCTCAGACAATTTTGTGAATTGGCATGTGCCAGCAATGAATGGTGAACATTGTTCATTCATAATTTCAGGTGATTTTCTGATTGTGTATGTATTAGGTATCAGTGTGATTCAGCAATTTAGAATATGATTTCTAATCTTGTTTTGAGATGGAGTCAGTTTTGTGTTAATTAGTTTCTTGACTGCAGTACTTGCTTTTAGAGATTCCATAACCATTGTCTTGGGTCTTTACTGTCTTAGGGCCCTGAGTGGCCTAGTGGTCTAAAATGCTCAGTTATGGATCTTTTGACATTTTTCCTCTGTCTGCGTGGGTTTGACTCTCGGGTTTGGTGAATGTGGGTATTTGAGAGAGCTTGCCTGTAGCTTCTCATTGGTCAGTGGTTCTTTCCATGGTTTTCTCGCATTCTTCCTCCACCATTTATACTGGTTGCGATGTATGGCATATCTTGTGCTGAAAAATGGTGTTAAACAATACAACAGCATCAACAACTTGACTGTCTTAAGATGCAATTAGTCAATGTTTTTATTCTTGAATGAGGTGTAAATCGCCAGTATTCACCTTTAGTGTCTGTATAATTTAGTTAAGCAGATTTCAGGAATCATTCATCAAGATGGACTATTGTACAACTTTTCTGAGCATGTCATTCCCTTACTTTATGGCCCTTCATCATAATGTTTCCTATTATGCTATGGATATAACTATGAATCCCATTTGATTGTGTTGTATTTGAGCTGTTTACATGGTAAACATAACATAAGGCAGTCACACTATATGACTTGTATCTTACTCCCATGGACAGTGATACGATGAAGAGGTACTGGACTAGACTGGATGGTTGGCCATCATCATTGTTATAAAGACTGACCAAAAAATATACATACACATAGAAACATTCATCATACAAAATAATCATCAGAGTTTTCTTTCATAATTGACACAAATTGCACTGGGCAATCATTTTCATATTATTTCAAGTCGTCACCATGCTTCATTGTGCGAGCATGTACTATAGTTTGTTGTAGAATCTTGTGTCTTACTCCGGTTATTTTCCATAGAAGTAATGTGGAATCATTTTATAATTACTAGAAATGATATTATATTATATGCTGCAGAAAGTTTCTTTGATGAAGAGACTTTTAAGCTGAGCTAAACCATCCCTATTGTCTGTTATGGGACACAGTGCAAATATACTTTCACCTCAACAGTCAGGAACTCTAAATGTGGACTATTGTGATGAAAAGTTGAAAGTTAAGGTAAAGCAGTGATTATCCCAAAAGATACACTAACGAAAGACCAATTTTAACCACACCTGTTGCATCATCTTGTAATATGTGATCAAAATGATTATATTTATAAACATTGAGAGACAAAAAAGGGAGAGAGATGCATTAAAAAAAATATAAGACAAAATGCAAGTAGATACAATGGCTTTAGAATATCATACAGTAACTTTTATTCTTTTTAAATACCTTTTAGATTTATATGAAAATTACAAGATTTGTGAATTCAGAATGAAGAAAAAAATGATTTGCTGTCATGTCTTTTACAAGGAATGTGACACTACATTTTAACTAACTCATCTGCTTTGAAAAATATTATTCAGTCAAAAAAAAAGTTATTTACAAAGCTGCTTGCTTGTAACATTAAGAAGAAAATATCTGTAAAATCCATGTTCATAAAGTTAACTTACAGTGATCACCAACATAATTTTAAAATAAACACCCTTACATTAAAATGCATCCATAGAATTAAGAGCAACAATGGGATGTGTGTGTTCTGTCATTTCATTATATGAGTGCATATTTATATATACCATTGTTCCTTGTGTTTTCATTGTTCTTAACTGCAGTTCTGTGATCAAGAAAGCACTTTTATCCAATGTTACCAGTATATAAAATCAGAATCTCATGGTGAATTCCCCTTTCAGTTGACATGATGTATACAAAATGTAACTGATGCAGAAAGTGTGTCAATATCACAGTGATGCCTATAGCATCAGCAGCCCATGTCTCATGCCAAATGGTCATGGCTGTTATAGTGGATTGCATTATGGCATTTCTTGACAAAAAACTGTTGACTGTTCTAACCTATAATAAAAGCCGTATAGACGGCATAGCATGCAGATATATATCCAGCTAACCCATCTTTCAAAAGGGTTAAATTAGATAATGTTTGTGACCATTATCTGTGTCTGTCTGTATAACCAGTATCATTACCATATATTTACTTGCTTATAACATTTAGTCCAACTGCAGACTGCACAAACCCAGATCTGCATGCTCATAATGTACTGGCTTATCTAGGTCTGTGTGGTTTATTGGGAATAATCAATAGAGCAAACAACATAGACCCTGATCTGCAGGATCAAGACCTTTGTTGTTTGCAGTTTGACTTTGGTATGTAAATTAGTCTTTATTAATGTAGAAATTTTGAACTTGTGAGTATTTAATAACTCCTGTATCAGTTTCACAAAATGTTAAACATTTAGCTACTTCAATTTTAAATGGAGAATGATGCAATCGAGTGAAATCCTATATTTGTAAGCCATTATTAAATGCCGAACTTAACAGTGTACATATTTGTTTTTGAATATAGTTGAACCAGAGCCAGACATAAATTGCTGAATTAAATGAATTGGAAGACTTATGGACACTGCAGTTTAGTTACATTATACACATGGTAAATACCAATTTGGATATTACATTATACACATGGTAAATACCAATTTGGATATTTTATATTCTACCAGGATTGTAAAAGGATACATTGAATCTGGTTGGGATGTTTACAGCTATATCACATTTAATTGGGAGATGCTGACACTCAGTTAAATGCATGACCCTACTGTAGGTCAGTTGAATATAATAAAATACTGCTGTCACAGTAGAATGTAAAAACTAGAATTTGGTATTTACACCATACTATAATTTATCTCTTGTTGCGAAGAAATCTGCATTGTTGATGAATTTGTGCTAAATACAGATGTATTTCAAGCTGTGATGATCTTTTCTATGAAATGTGTTCATGATGAGAAGCCTCATTTATGTATTTTTCACATATTTGTACAGTAAAGAATAATATACTTTATTTTCACCTGAACCATTGTCTTTTATTCTACACAGATGATGTATTTCATATTTTAGAAGAAAGTTCAAGATAATTGAATTACCTTAAGTCTTTCAGAAGGTTGTAAGTGTAAATAAAGTAATGGCATGGTTCAGCTGAGTACGTTTTCATTTTTTATAACCCTTTTAAAGATTCAGCAACTAATAAGTGGCATGACCATTGTATTTAAGGTTCCTCGCCCAAGACTGGCCTTTTGCGTAATTCAATTATTTCTGGCAGGGCTTATTAAAAAAAAATTGTTCAGGATACATACATACATGCATGCATGCATGCATGCATGCATATATACATACATACATACATACATACATACATACATACATACATACATACATACATACGTACGTACGTACATACATACATACATACATACATACATACATACATACATACATACATACATGTATGCTAACAACTATTGACCTTGTCCATAGAAAACCTGAGCTTGCCCCAAGCATACCATACTATTTTACACAGTAAACAAATAATGAGGGGGATGGGAAATGTCTTGCCCTGACAAGATACCAGATTCCGTACGTAGATAAACAACAATAAAGCAACAATGTAAAATTAATCTCGCAACTTGTGGATTTTAGAACTTATTTTACACATTCATTACTTAGCATCTTGTCACCTTGAAATCAAGTACGTGCAGCAAATATTTGACAAGCCAACTTCTGAAATTGAGACGCCAATTGTTTGCCAAGCAGTAAATATGTAGGTACATCGGTCTCATGGGATCATCACGTAGAAAACATGTCGTAAGTACCGCTTGTAGGTGCTACGTTTTCCGTGTCTCGACCACACTTTGAACGAAATTTTTCTGGTTGTTTATCGTTCGAGCCGAATAGCTTTAATTTCCAAACACGTCTGTCAAGGAAAATCTTACAAGTTATGCTAACAAATGACACCTCGCGTTAAAGTCGGCAACGAGTATGAAAATAATCTTTGAGAGCCCATTCTTCTGAGTGTCAAGCTCATATACTGTCCAAAATCGGCGAATCTCCAATACCTTCAGATATTAGGATTAAATTGGTCAAAGTGTAAATATGTATTCCTTATTTGTCAAAACTTGTTTTAAATAGTAAATATTCACATGATCACCTTTGCACGAGAAAATATGCTAATGACCTTGGGATTGACTACTCCATTCTTCTGTTGTTGTTGACTATTTACTTAACACATCGTACTTGCATGTTTTTGAACTTCATTAAAAAGGACATTCAGGACAGGGATGATCAATCTGTATCAGTAAATAGAATTTAGGACCGAAAAGGAGGACATGTCCGGGAAAGGAAACGTATGACAACCTTGGCAACAGTGTAATCTTAGGATTATTTTTTATACGTGTATGAGCCCCTGCGCTGACATACAAGATGGAAATGATAGATGCAATAAACTTAACGGTGATGTAATAACATAATGAGTTGCATATAAACACTAAATAAAGGTCTTGATATTCGTACTATAATACTTTCGTAACATAATACATAAACGGAAAACATCAACCTTACCCCACAGGTTCTCGACTTCAGCTTAGTGTTAAATGAGCAATGACATGAAGAATACACATTATCATGCCGAGTAACAAATTTCCTTCAGTATACTCTCCATTACCAGTTTGGACACTTGTCATACTATAATATAAATGGTCCTGTGTCAGAATGGGTAATGGAAGTACTATAGGAAATTTCGTCAAAAAGTATGATTTTTTTTATTCAATCAGGCTTTTGCTTTTTTTTAACATTAAAATTTCGTCGAGGATGCTTCGCCATTCTCTATATCAATTATTTGGACTGTCGTTGCATGACAGGACTTGTGGTAAACTTCAAAGAAATCGTGGGTGATCAGTCACACGATTGGGTCAGGCCACTGGGTCAAAGATGAAGGTCATGACAAGATAAAATCATGACCATCTCAAACCACCGCTTTCTTTGTAGCATGGCTAGAGAATATATCACGAGAAGCTGTGTCAAGTTTAAGCGTAAACGAACGACAGGATCATCATTGGAGCATACAAAGGATCCGTACAAAATTCAAGCGGTATACAGAGAATTTACCCATCACGATTAATATTTCCTGTTGTGCTATATAACTTGCGCGGGTAAGATAGTCATTTGATCATACAATCAATTGCAATGACATCTAACGCGACAATAAGTGTTTTGTCTATCAACATGGAAAGAATACATGACATTCCAGCTGGCGGCATCAGATGATAAACTTAAGTTTATCATCAGTTCCTCAATTACCATCTGGATATGCCCGTCGAAGGTAACCATAGCTTTACAATCACCCTTTGATATGATGGTGATGCCCCGGGTGACGATTAAACCTCTATGTTGCTGTGCCTCAAAGGTATTTACCCATACGAATATATACTCGACCAAGAGAAGTCTTCCGGACACCAGCTGTGACTGATCGAGTCTTTTTTTTTTTTTTTTTTTTTTTGACTTCTTTGTCCACCGAAATGTATTTTCGAAATCTCTGTGTCTATCACGTTCTTTATCTGTGCACGTATGCATTGCTGCTCGCAGACGTCTTTGAGGTTTGATCGCGATAAAGCATAGTACTAGTTCTTGTGACAGGAACGTCATGGGGTGCACAGCTGTCAAAAGCTCGCGTATTGTTTATGAAGAGTCATCGTTATGTTCTTGCGAACAACCCGAGCGTGGACAAATACAACACTGCCATTCCCGAACAGTAGCGATGATGTAACATACGCCCTTGTGTGAGTTCATACACACATAAGCAAGCATGACAGCAACAGCGACGTCTGGTGCTTTTTTAAAAGTCGATATGGAGTTGCATGATTATACACTGGTCCTAGAAGCGCTGTTGATGCAACACACATGGCTATCACCCTAACATTACGGTATGTAAGTCTGCCACAGCCATTGTCTGGCAGGCCCTGCTCTGGTGATCTCAAAGGTAACTTTTGCCGTTGGCCTAACTTTATAACCGTTGCGTCACGCATTTAATAATCGCTGAGACTGTTGAATAGCGCTTACACGGTTCGCTAGAAGGTCATATTTATTATATCGAGACTTTGTCTGTAGTTGCAATGGTGATCATGCCTCCTTTGACAGTCCATCTGGCAATTCTTTCTCCGATTCAAGACATATATCAGGTCCACGTCAAAGCGTTGAAGAGAACGGATATTACTTGATATTTTATAAGCGACTCATGGTAACCTGCAGAATCGACTAAGTCTACGGGTTCTTGTCCAGACTTTTGGTTTGTTATTAGAAGGAGTCGTATATATTCAGCCGTGTTGCAGGCCAGCATTGTTCTATATTGGGATATATTTTCAACATGACATTTACTCTACAGTAAATAGCGTGGTACGGATATTACCGTCGATTGTTTTTTTTTTTTTTAAAAATTCTTTACAACTGTGAACTGTTTTGCATGACGTCGGAAACAGGTTAAAGAGATTACAGCAATCTCATTATACGTTGCATCCCGTTTGGATTTGCGGAAAGAGTTTTCACGAAGCAATTGATATTCAACATTTCATTATCGGGAACGAAAAAATGAGACATGAACAGGATCGAACACGACTCGAGTCAATTTCTTATGCCTCAATTACGAGGAGCTGAATCACAGTACAGGGCCATAATACCGTTATGTATATTTAGTTTGCATTGTTTGTTAGATTGCTTGTTTGTCAGACCTTCTTATTATCACCAAGGTTTTAGTTTGTAAAAATTTGGAACCTTAATTGCGACCTGAGGTTAAGTAGCGAACTATATAATCTTGTTTTTCTAGAAATTATTCATTTATGTTGTGAGATCAGAGCAGAATCAGTTGTATTATTCTTTCGTCCAGAATTTAGATTAGATTAGGCTGCAAGTTATTTATTCAAATTATTTAATTCGATTTATTCTTCTCTGGAATTACAAAGTTCTCCAAAAATAGTATTCTTGAAAATAGAGACTTGTATTTATTGTGAAAATACAAATCAGGATATAATATTGGATTGTATTATTGTGATCCAACAAAAGACTGTCAGTTGATCACCAAGACACTCGAACACTTTTTCGCTCTTTTATATTATACAGTTTAAGACAATAAAGTTCAAAAAATACTAGCCGGAATTTGAATCCAAACCATATGAATCTAAACCCGAACTAGAACGTGAAACTTTGTGCAAATGTCCATCAAACTTTAATTCGGACCTACACGTAGAAGTACATTTCAGTAATTTTCCCCAGATCACATTTGTTCTGGCCCAAAAAACCTGCGGACAAAATGCGTGTCAAAGGTCAGGAGGTGCCAATACGAACCAAACCAATTTACGAACGTCCACTTAAGCGAGAATTTCCATATGAACCCATGTGCCAAGAAAATGAACAGCAAAGGCAACAGCTCATTAGCGGTGATGCAATCTGGAACGCTACGAGATTTAAAGAAGGATTTGTTCGTGATCGACGAAAGCCATACAATTTCCACAGGCTTACAGGAAGGAGTCCACTCATTTCTACCATTTCAAACGAATCTCAGAATTACGCGGTTGACAACGCGCAGTAGTCGTTGAGAGCGATTCTATAATTGGCCTGAAAATAATAAGGGTAAGTGTGGTATAGGGCGACGATGAGCGTCCTAAGGCTTTTTCTTACGCTGAAAGACCTCTGGCGCACGGAGAAAGCTCCTTTTTCTACCCCGCTTTTACGATACTGTTCAAGACGTGAATATTACACGCTTCACCTGGATGGTCCGGGTACCATATATAATATGTGACACAATCAGTGGTGGTTACAGAGCTTCCTGATCCATTATGTCCTTTCAAGGTTAGATAGTGTTAGAGTTTGCCCGTAATGAGCCTTCGTGTGATTTGAATTCAGCTACACCTACGTAAGTGTATCTTCCTTGTAACAACCTCCGACGTACACACGTACGTCTTTTCCTGCGTCAATCAGACCTGCGCCGAGAGAAAATGAACATAGAACTGTGCATTAGAGATCGATTTGACATTTTTGACACCTGTTCGTCTATTAGTGCATGAAACCCATTTTACGAAATTGACATCGCTGACGTTTTCTGTGATTTGTTCATAGTTAAACAAGTTGCAATGCAGGTCATTCGTTGCGCCAATGTGGATAAGTAAAAAGATTACATTCGCACTACGACGATTAGTGACTCCGGAACCGAAGGCGGTTGCGTTTCCACGAAATGTTTCACTTTATCCATAGCAACAATTCATGCACCATTGGTAAAATTATCACCTAAACTACTCAACGAAGTCTGATACAAACAATTACTGATCAAATGATTGCAAATTTCGCAATGTGAAGCAGATAATGATTATGCAAAATGCATTAGATAAAATCTTCTGCCACGTTCATGCTGTTAAATCGAAACGTATGCATTTTTACCTTTATTCTTATCCAACCAGGAGATTTTAGTAAGCATTATCTTTCAAGATTGTTGCTGAAGATTCTTCGTTTCAATATTTCGCCTAAGATCGGGGTAGGGGGTTGGGTCTAGGTTTTCTGTTCCCACCCACCTCATCACCGCTAAAATCAATATATATGCACGAACGTAGTCTCTTGTCGATTGAATTAGACCATCGTTTTAATCTTGACACAGTCGTTTTCTAAGAATACGATTCAGAGTATAATCCAGTCAGGAACTCAGAGTAAAATCCAAAACAAGATCAAGTGGGCGATTCGCTTGCACGATATAGTCGACATTAGGAGCGGTGCAGTTCTATAAATCAAGCCCCCAAAATCTGTGTTGATACAGATGGGCGATGTGCGAGTCCAGTGCATTCAAATGTGCAATTTGTATGCATGCAAATCTATCCTGAACAAACCTTCGCACACTGTAGATATAAACCGATAATTAGTAAGAGCTATATTAGCGCAGTGAAATTCAAAATGACAACAGGTGAGAGGGTGAAGCTATTCCACGTGGATGTAGAAGTCACCAAACATATGATGTTTCTAAAAGAACCCATCAGCCGACGGTAGCTCCACAGCCTCGAGAAATACAGGTAAATGTATCAAATTTACACCCATGTCTGCCGCCAAACGGTTCAGCAAATCTTTGCATGTCTTAATGAATAGGTGATATCAACCCCATAACAACCATTCAGTATCATCATGGGTGACGGGCTGTGAGGGACTGATTTGTTCGCCTAGACAAACTGGTTTGATGCATGGGTAGAAAAGCAGCATCACCCTAAGGAAGGAGCAACATGCTGTAACGGTATAGGGGGCGCTTTACAGATATTATGAATTTCTGAGAGAGTGACAGGAGTAAGGTGCATTTGTTTGCATTTGCAATAGGCACAGTGGAGAGAATGTTAGCATACCTCTTCGTTACTTTCATGTAATATGTCCGCTTTTTAATTGTATATTGTACCTAATGGAAATTGAACATAATCTAAGCACACTGCTGAACAAAATGACTTCTCCCATGCACTAAAAATCAGATGGTGTCATGGTACCGTGCCCGCTATTGCGTATGTCAAGAAATGGTCAAAAGCCATGTAGATATGTTAGATCCCACGGCTATATTTGACATGTACGAGAACCCAGCATTGCTAGGCGTGAAAAGTCGGACGTGTACGTTGAAAGTGTTGTTCAAGAACAAAGAACCCTTATTGGTGTCGTAACTCTCACCGCGCTAACGGTCTTTGGCATTGTCTTTTTAGTTGAAGGGAATAAGGTACAATCGACATGCAATCGGAATTGAGAGAGGGTGTGGTCACATTTTTCAAACCGAATTTAACTTAATACTTTGTAAGCTGGGAACTCAGCAATTGCCTAAACATTGTGCTGGAACAGGCTGTAGAGCAATACTTCTAGGAAGCCACTCGTAATTTGAAGGAAAACTTTCAAATTCTGAGAAAGGCAACGCTTCATAAAGAAAGCTTTTAGGTGACAGACTTTCGGTATAGTTAGTCCCGAGTCTCTAAGAAGAGATACGTAAGTGAGACTGGCAAAACAGTCGACAAAGTAGTCAGGAGATAGTCGAGGAGGACAAGGAGTCGAGGAGGATTATAGAAAATTCGAGAAGAGAAAGAACTTGGAGCAAGTCGGGAGGAAGAGGAGATGGAACTGTCAGAATAGAATAGAATACACAGATGAGCAGAATCCTAGAAGAGGTGGATATCGATCTCACACTATATATCAAGTGATGTAATAGGCTATTATAGGGTCGAGAGGAAGAAGAGTGATTGGGGAAATATTGTCATTGATTATTGAGTTGTATTAATTTTTTTGTTATTCATTTGAATTTCACCTTTTAGTGTACTCAATAATTTAACTGTCGGCATTGCTGACTGTGGGCTCATAGCCTTACCTCTTTCTATCACTGATTTCACTTTCTCAAAAACGAGCCGTGGGTGGTACTTGTATAGTAATTTAACTAAAATATTGGGAGCACCCATCACAACCCTACAATCCCAGCTACAGCCTGACTTAGTCTAAATTAATCAATCTTCAGCAGTTGTTAAAATAGGGAACATGTATTTTGCCAACCTAGACAGTACTAGTTTCTGAAAGTGAAATGAATGAATGCCAAATATATAAATGTAACCCCCTCCCCCAAAAAACGGTATCGTTATAAGTTCATAAAACGAAAATGACCAAGCAAAGCTGCCAATTTTAATTTTTTTTTTTTAAATAATTTTTATTGATGCACACCTAAAGCAAAGTCAAGCCGGATACACTTTATACCACAAAATATGTCAATCAAACCCCATAAAAAGGGAATTACATTTTTAAAAAAAAAAACAATACCTAAGCTTTACATGTGATTTTAAAAAGCCACTGTAACCAGCGAGGAAAACTCCAGGTGATCACTAGTTTTATAATTCTTATTAGTTATGTGACATTGCAGAAAAAGACGGTTATTGGATTAACTGAAATTGAAATACCATTAGATTTATTTTAATAATTTTGCCAGTAATTGTAATTTACTTGTTTCTGGCTTTAGAGTATGTTATTTTATGCTGCTACCATTTTTTATTTTTTTTAATATGACTTCCTCTTCTTTATAAAAATTGGAACAGCATGTGACACACGCGGTTTTATTTCAAACTGGTCGGATAAGTTGTTGAAGAATTGTATAGTTCGAATTTCTATTAGTACCTTTTTTCATTATCCATAAGATTTATTTTTTAAATACAAAAAAAAATAAACATAAGCAACAGTGACAATCATCAACAACACAAATAGATGATGATGGTGGTAGTGGTGATGGTGATAATGATTAAATTTGTTTTATAGTTATAAGAAACTGGTGCTAATATTGTAAAATAAATAATAGCTATTTATTTATTCATTGCAGGTAAGTAGTGTAAAAAATAATATCGAGATTTTGTTATTCAGAGAAACTCACTCGGGTCTTAAAGAATGTTGTATTGGAATAAAACAGATATAGAAAGATATGTACTTTGAATCTTACTCAAAAGTCATACTTTATATAATTCTCATAAATGCACATAAATACATGATATTTCTGAAATAATTAATTAAGAAGAAAACGAAATTGGTGGTTAAGAAAATATAACTGCAACCCAATTGAAGAGTTTTATTGGTTCGGGTTCATTCCGATTAAAGATGATGTAACTGATTTCGATCCCACACTGCATTGCAAGTGATCACTACTTTTCTTATAATAATTGTATAGATTATAATATGCAAATTGAATACTTCTGATGCAATGAAGGATGCATGAGAATTGTAAAGACTTGCTTTAATACATTTTGCGAAAGAGGAACAAAACAATAATAAAGAAACTAACACTAAACTAGTATGTGCCTTAAAAGCGCGGGAAATTTCTAATAATCTTAGAGTTACCTTCCTTTCAATAGGAGCATCATCATGGCGGATATCAATATATCAGACCTGAAGGTTCAAATAAAAGGTAATTGTTTTCAAATTTGTTGACACGAATGCGTGTCTGGAAATAATATAAAAGAGATAAGCACTCCGATACTTAATTATGACAAATTAAACACTGTTGAAAGTCAAATTTATTCTATTTTCAGGCATTTTAAAAAATGCAGATTTGACCACGTTATCTTCGAAGAAGATTAGAAAACAACTAGAAGAAACATTCAGCGTTGATTTTACAGACAGGTAATTTAAGTAATAAAAAAAAACTAAAGTGATAGTCATAATTCATTTATAAGCTTAAAGTTTCGTAGCATGTGAAATTCGCAAGAAACTTCGTTGACTATATATTTAGTCCATAGTGAGTTAGACAAGTTCTCCGCAGGTTATTTTTTAATTTTCTTTTTTTTCTTTTGCCGATATGACAGTTGGTGGAGAACAACTGTCTAAGGCACGATTTTTTTGGATAGTCAGCTTTGTTAGTTGGACGTATGACGGGCCAATCACTACTGTTTAGTATTCGTTTTTATCTCAGGCAGAGGTCTCGGAAACGCTTAATTACGCGTATTTGAACGCAAATATTTGGTCTAGGACGCAGAAAATCACCCGTGTAAGAGTCCTCCGTACGCATGCAAATAGCTGGGCGACAAATTGAAAGATTTGCCAGCCCTGCTTCAAACAACATACTGAATGAGAATATGTTATTTTATCATTTTAGCTGTACTGATATTTACAATGAAAGAATTCAGTAGATAAAATACCCCCAGATGTGTCTGCTGTATTTATAAGAGTACATTAAAATAACATGTTGCAATAGCTAGGCGGCAATTTAAAAAACTTAAGACTAGCAGCTTGGGTGGGAAAATGTGCTGAAATTTACAATGACTGAATTCAGAGAATGATAGATCCAGAGGTGTACATGTGGTCATTATAATATTATACGAGTACGCCAGAACTTTAGCTTCCATTATTGTGTTCATTTCTGATAGCAGCCAAATAAATAGTGCATGCGACCTCGAAATCAAGACATATCAAGAGTTGGACAAAACGTTGTTTGCAAATCAGGTATTTGGGGTTCAATGGCAAATTGAAAAAGATTTTAATGAGATTCAGATGAGTGCTGAAATTTCTAGAACTGACATTTTGAATGGAATAGTAGCCAAGTGTAAGAAAGTGTGATGCCTGGCATAGTGTTTGGAATACGACCATTCATTGGATTGAAAACAATCAGTCTCATCCTGAAGGACTAACAAGAGTTACACCACTGTCAGGATATTCTGTGCATCTAAAGTCACCAATTTTGGTGCAAAATCCATACCGAATTCAATTGATGAAAATGAAATTTTGCAATGCTTACCAATTGAAAAGCTGCAATTATCACCAGAATATTATATTCAAAATAATACAAATTTTGGACAAATGGGATATCACCCCTATTATTCCACGACTCAAGATATGGCAGCCTATTCTGCGCATAGCTTTCAAAAGATGTAATGTTTATGCATCAGGCTATGGAAATGAAATACATTACTTTGGACTCTTTCTGACATTTCAGCCAAAAATAGAATTTTCAACCAAAACAACATGTGATCCATTGTTTACAGAAATTACATATCCAGTGTTTCCCTTTACGCACAGTTGTGCGTCAGAGACGCACGTTCCCAAAAATGGACGCACTCATTTTATTGCCATGCGTATTTTTGACGCAAAGATTGTAAATGCTGTGATGTGTTAAATCTCAAATGCAGTTGATGAACGACGGCATCGTGACCGAGATCGAGTGTAAGCTTTGTTATGACAGAGTAGCTTCCCCTAATCTCGCGAGCGCATACCCGTCTGGTTCTAATACATGTATAGGCTTTATTATGATGGGATAGCTTCCCCTAATCTCGCGATTACGTGATTTCCTTCACGCTCAGCAGCATGTCTTGCAAGCGAAGCTGCATTGATACTATTCTAAGGAGAAAAAGACCTCCAGAAGAAAACCACGAAGAATCATCAGCAAAGAAGGTGAAGGATGACGAATATATAAAAGTA
The DNA here is from genome assembly GCA_029339505.1 of Unio delphinus. Taxonomy (NCBI): domain Eukaryota; kingdom Metazoa; phylum Mollusca; class Bivalvia; order Unionida; family Unionidae; genus Unio; species Unio delphinus. The sequence continues at coordinate 190,077 of JAQISU010000239.1, forward strand.
ACTGTGGCGCGTAATTTCAACGATAAATGGAGGAAAATTTCCCATGGATGGAATACAGTTCATCTGCTGGAATGACTATACCAGCTAGTTGGTCTCTAAACCTTTTTTATTTTAACTTGACGAGACCAACCGTATTCTGCATTAACACTATATGGTACGTTCGTGAACCATAACTGTCAACGATCGGACTGCACGCCATTAATTAATAAATTTATTTAGACTAACCTTTGTACCAAGACGGTAAGTATAATCCTATTCTAATGACCCAATGCGTGAAATCTTTTATAATACTCAATTTATAGCGGAAAAGTACCATTTAGTGTTAATGCAGAATACGGATGGTCTACTGGAATGACATGCTTGACTTGTGTTCGGGCGAGTGCCTTGTGAGAGAGGGTTCTCTGTCCAAAATGCAATACAGTCGCTCACAAGAAACAATCTTTCAGTGAAGTCTCTTCATGAGAAACTGCTTGTTAGATATGAAGCCAAACATCCTGACTTTGACAAGCAAGAGTTTGCAAAAAAATCTTGCATTAAATTTCAAGAAATCTGTTCTAGGAATTTGTTTTAAAAAACAACAATGGTGAGAGTGTAAATTTCCTTTCAGAATCATTAAAATGATTGTTTGATTATTGAGCTTGTTTGTTGATTTTTAATTTTAGTATGAGATATAGTGTTCATGCAATACATGTTGTAACATATCTTCAGGTACAAGAGATTAGGGGTGAGATGAAAATTTGTCAGCATATGTTTGACTCCCACATTTTTCATTTGACCCCCAGTTCTGACACCAAAGGGTTTTTTTGACCCTCAGTATTACACTCCTAGGGGATACACTGATATCCTTGTGCAGAATTACCAGACACACAGAATACGCCGACACAGTTATACATGTCAGTGTTATAAAGAATGTGGAAATTAAATGCAATGGCAACCATCAGTTTTTCTAATCTGCGAAGTTCAACATTGTCATTGTCTGGGATGGGACTACAACTTTTGCTGGTGGGACTCCAATTATTACCAAAATGGTAGTCCTGGACTTTTTAAAATCCTAGTGAGACCTCTGTATTTGAACACTTGGTTTCCCTAGTCCTACAATGTAAGACATGGCAGATCTTGTTTATGTTTTATTGCTATGTCTTGCCTTCAAAATGACGTCATTGTATATAGTGTTCCGATGTTGGTTGACATCGGAATGAGTAGTCAAGGTTTCAGGAATATCTGACACACTTGGCAGCCTATATTGACACTGTTCCACTAATTTATTTGTAATTAAAATACTTATTGTGCTGTCTTTATCCTGGCGGAATGAAAATCAGACACTTGCAAAGAAACACATTTTCGTGTTTCATCGACATACATTTGAATTTGTAGCAATAGGAAGGTAGTCAATGTATGCCAAAGTATGTTTGAGTAGACTTATGTGGGGGATATGTTTTTTGAACGAAATGAAATGTTGCTTACAGTTCTAGTTGGCATAATATATTTTAATTCGTTAAAGAATATTTCGAAATAACCCAGTTTCGTCATTCTCAGATTTCATTGCTTTCCAGCGAACTAAAATCTAGGCCAATGAAACTTGAAAAACGGTCCATTTCTTTTGTGAGAAATTGAATTTATTGGAGAAAAGTCATCAGGGTAAGTAAAGTCTGACAAAAAGATAATTTTATTTTATAGAAAAGAGTCATTATTGGTTGCCAGTTGTATGTGATATTCTGGAAATGTAACTTTCATTACACTTTTAGTCGACATCGAAACACTCTACACATCGCCATGTTTAGACGGTATGACCAATCACCCCACCTCTCATGAACAAAAATATCGGGTGATGACTCTTATGTTGTTAGAAGCCCATTAATTAAATAATTATCAATTTTGTTATTTATGACTGATTTGATATATATTTAATTTCATTGTCTTTTTTAAAAAAAATTTATTTTCATTACATGCTATTGTAATGTAAATTTATTCAATAGGGATAATGTTTTTTTTTTTTGAAAATCTGTTGGCTTGAATTATTCTTTGGTTAAAAAAAAAGGAATGTTGACCTAGATACTGACCTACAGAAAAGATCAACTGATGATGGATGAGCACGTGTTCTATTATGAAAGGGATAAAAGTGAGTGTTCTGAAGGATTTAATGCTATGGGTCAGAATATTATGAAACACTGCCTTGTCTGGTTGTCTCCACTACCATTATTGTCTGCAAGAAAGTGTGGATCTATTTGTTGGTCTATGTTTGGGTTCCAAGGTTTGTTGTCACCAGCGTGGATGTGGGAGATCAGCACCCACTTTCGTTGGAACCCCAATGGCTTGCATCTGATAGAGCCTCAGACAACCAAGACCAGCTCCAGGCCTTCGCAAGTGACTTAACTAAGTCCAGCAGAACCCATTTAAACTGACTGGAGAAGGGATGATAGGCAAGTTTCAAAACCAGGCGCTTCGGACAGATGTGACTAGTTAACCTTGGGTGGTTGCCCATCTAGGAGAAGGTAAGTTCTGACTTAAAACCTTCACTGTCTTGCTACTGTACCCTCTCATGGGAAAGGCCAAGGGATTAAACTCTAACAGAAAATTAGAGACGTTGTCCCTAAGGCTTCTTGGCATTGTTTTCAGTGTCATCTCTTATTGGCTTGTCCTTTTCCTTGGATCCTACAACTGCTTTCAGTGGGGGAATCGGCTGCATTGGCAACAAATGATTCTCCATATAACCCTGCCCATGCTTGCACCCTGGAGAGGACACTCTATCTTTGCTTCACAGCTTCGACATGACCATGACACTTGGCATTCCTGTCTTGGCAAGTTTGGCTTTGGGAAGGCGAAAGAGAATGGGCAGCAACTCTTCGAAATTTACTCATAAAGCAACCACAGTATTACCAATTCATTCTTTCAGTCAAAGCCAGAGCATAATGTATCTTGGAGGCATCCCTGGTCTAAAAGCTATTACCAACTGAACATAATTATAACGAGACGTTCTGCCATGAAGGGATTGCTTATTACTGGTACCTTCCACAGCGTTGACTGACACTGACCACTTGCTGGTGTGCTGCAAAATGAAGCTTCAGCCAAACAAGATTCACCACTCCTTGAAACAAAGTAAACCACTCATTGACGTGAGCAAGGCGTCATCCAAACAAGGCTGCGGAATTCACTTATCTCATCCAATAAAAGGCAATATGTTTTATTCAGAACCTTCGGAAATGGCAGTGCCAAACATGGATGTTATCACATCAGAGAGACTGTGTACAGCTCTTCCACATGGGTCTTTGGTAAGAAGCATTCAATGGACAACGACTGGTTTGAGGCTAACTCTTGCATGCTCACGCCAGTCATAGAAGAGCGTTGCAGTGCTCATCTGGAATACAAATGATCCACTATGCTAGAGGACTATATAGACATATAGGTCTACTGGAAGCAAATTGCAGGGATTAGCACAGGAATGCACCAAATAATACTGGCTTCAGCTGTGTCAGAGCATTCAGTCAGCATTAGATATCGGAAACATCAGAGGCATGTACAATGGCATAAAGAAAGCAATGTGTTCCACGAAGAAAGTGACAGCACCATTGAAGTCTGCTGCAAGCAATACCTCCCACTCTGGGTGATAAACCTACTGTGGCAGCGGTAAAGAAGTCTTTAGAGAAACTGTCCTTAGGTAAAGCCCCAAAGAAAGGATGACACACCCAGAAGTCGTCAAGTGTGGCTGCAGCATGCTGCTCTCACACCTGCATGACCTCCTGTTAGTGCTGTGATGAGAGTGCATTGCATCAGGACATGAGAGACACCAAGATTGTAACCCTGTACAAGAACAAAGGCGACAGAAGTGACTGCAACAACTACAGGGGTATATCCCTTCTCAGCATCTTGCGTAAAGTCTTTGCATATGTTGTCTGGAACAGATTGCAGATGCTGGCTGACAGTGTATCCAGAGTTGCATTGAGGGTTCCAATCAGAGTGTTCCGCAGTAGATGTGATCTTCTCCATCAGGCAACCACAGGAGAAATGCAGAGAGCAACACAAACCCCTCTTCCTGGACTTTATAGACATCACCAAGGCATTTGATCTGGTCAGCAGAGATGGATTCTTCAGAATCCTGACAAAGATTGGATGCCCTCCAATACTGCTAAGCATGATCCAGTCCTTCCATGATGAGACAAAAGGCACAGTGCAGTATGATGGCTCAGTGTTCGACCCCTTCAACATCTGCAGCGGAGTGAAATGATTGCGTGCTAGTCCCCACGCTCTTCAGCATCTTCGTTGTCCTGCTCAAGCATGTCTTTGGGACATCCACAGAAGGGATCTATATAAACACATGACCAGTCGGAAAACTGTTCAACCTGGCATGACTAAAGGCAAAGAGCTAAGTACGTCAATTTCTACAGTTGATTCAGTCATTCAGAAAATAGAAGCCTGATTTTAATGTTACTGTTTGCATGTTGAACCCATGATGTCCCATTAAGAAGCAAGTCCTTTTTTTTTTTTTTTTAAAACAGCACAAACTGTTACAATCGATGAATAAGTATAACAGTCACTGACAACCTTTTGGGTAAAATCGATTACTAGGGAAAAGTAATGGATAACCACCTTAGTTAAAGCCATAGCCATACATGCCAACCATTACATTTTTGGCGTAATCATTACACTTTTTTTTCCACTAAATTATGCATTACGATAGCCCTATATGGATTACATTTTTTTGGTATATCCACCTTCCTAAATTAATCAGTTGTTTTCTTGTTTTTATTAACATTCACCTAATCCCACAGGCTGTATTTTAGAAAAGACAGCTTCTGCATAACTATAAGATAATAGTATGCTTGTCCATGGACTTCGTGCACTTTCCTAATAGTATCATGTTCTATTTATAGCAGCTTTCAGTGTTTTCTATTTTTAAAATCTGTCTGGCTTAGTGAGGAGAGAACAGACTGGTTTTCTAATATCAATCTTTATGCACAGATTGTTTGTTCTAAATCATATTTGGTGGAGAACCTTTCTTAAGGTTTTTTGGCATTAAAAAGTATATTTTCGTTTAATAGATGCACATGAGAGCAAAAATATATCCTTTCAAATAATTTCACATATTAATTAGAAAAAGGCAAAAATGAAACAAAAAAAATAGAATCCTCCAAATATGAAGACATGATGGCAGCATTACGTGATGGCTATTATAGGCCAACTGGAAAGAATTTTGACAGTTGGTGCTTATTTTCTTCAGATGGATTCTAGTCAATGTGATAAGCTAAAATTGCTACATATGAAAACTTGAAGCAGTAAATGATGTTAAAAGATGAAAGGGGCAAACAAATCATTGTTCATTAAAATTTTATCATGTTATATGTGGATTACTATTTTTCTGCCTGGATTCTGCTTTTTGACCACTTGGATTATGCTTTATCCTCATCAGGGGTTGGCGTGTATGTATAGCCAGGAAAAGGTAATTAATAACCTTTGTTCAAGTCTATGGCCAGGAAAACGATAAATTCCAGCAGTAGTGTGGCAAATAAAGGACTTTACTAACAAGTTGAAGCAGAATTTGGGCAAGTGACTAGTTTGTCAGTGTTTTCAAAATGAAACGTAACCAAAATAAACTAAACAATTTTCTTCCAATAAATGTAGTTTTTTCCCTGCTAATTAATTCTCACAATATAAACAAGGATGTATTTGTAATGAGAAACTGTTTCTACACCAGTTTAAGTACTAAATTCATTGCCATGTGAGCAGGGTGATAATGGTGATATTGGGATGGGAAGAAAGGAATATTAAGAGGAAGCCACATTTCTTCTTTACAGGGATTTTGTTGTGTAAAAATAGTGATTTTTCTTCTTTAATAAATTTATAGGAAAAAGGAGATTGATGATTTTGTGATGGAGCTAATCGCAGCACAAGAAAATAATGATGATGATGAGGAGGAGGAGCTGGTAAAGCAGGAACACGTGTCACAAAATAATCCCAGGCAGACAGAGGTAGAGGACCAGAACATGACTACAGGAAGCTCAGCAGAGGAGCTGGAAGAAGAGGAGGAGGAGGTTAGTATAAATAAAAGTTCAGGCATGGGCATGAAAGTTTTAGTGAAATATGGCATAGTAGTCAAGTGGGAAATTATCTATTTATATGTAGATATATAAGGTAGGGAAAATACCTATTTATATGTAGATATACAAGAGTAGGGAAAATACCTATTTATATGTAGATATACCCGTATTTATTGTTATTTTTCGTACACAAAAAATAAGGATTAATTTCAGTGTACGAAAAGTTATATGTAAAGTAAATAATTACCATTTTGTGTTAATGACTGTGTACGAAAAATAAAGGGATCATACCTGACAAGGCCTGAAAAACACACGACTCGACAATCAAACATACAAAACTACCGTAATGTACTAAATTGGTCTCATTCTGCTCAACCTGAGAAAAATGTGTTGTTATTATGAGAGAGAGAGAGAGAGAGAGAGAGAGAGAATAATCTTTATTGCTCAGTTACCTGTCAGTTGTGTTATTCTTTATGTAAGCACTACAAGGGCACTATTATATTCCATTGTCAATTAAAACCTGGATAAATAAATCGTTTTGATTGTAATTATGAGATCCATTGTCACTGTGCCATATGGCTGTGCAGAGGTAATATACTTGTTAATTAAATATGCTTGACCTTTAGCTTGGTCTTTTCCAATAAATACTGGATTGAAGACCAGATTCACCTATACAGATCAAATTAAGGAGGCTCTAAGTAGGGAAATGAGGCTACCCATGGGGTATTGAAAATGAGTACAACAAGCCCATTAGCTCAAGAAAAATATTAATATAATGATTCTTGTGATTAATCTACCCCTGCGTCCCTCGTCCAGCTCGCACAAAAAATCACTGGGACTCCTTAGTTGTTCAAATGTGCATTCCTTTGGACGCAAGAAATTTTAAAGGACCAACATCGTGCTTACTGTGAATTTTGTTTAACAGGACTTTCTCCTTTGAATACGTTCCCCAATCACATTACTTTAGGGATATTAGCCTGCTACCTCGCGAATCCAGCCCTACCAAAAGACGAAAATTCGTCTTTCCTGTCTATGTCATATAGACAAAGGGCAATAACTCTTGCCCATTACCTCCCCTTGCCGCCCGTTAGGTGTCGCTTCTTTAGTTTTTTAGCTTCGCTTACGCGAAAACACGTACAATTAGACCTCCAATGAATCCAAGCCATCTTAGTGTAAATTCTGACCATCCGAAGTTAAATTTGGAATTACTGTGTTGGATAATCATTCCTCTACAGGTCGTATACATTATTTTACAATATTTTCCAATTTGAGTGACTTTGTCACCTTTTCTAGACTTCGGACCAGGTTGCAACGTGGTCAAAGCATGTAATACATGTAGTCCTCAATAATTTCGCTTATTCCGTATGTAACGTTTACGATATTAGCGACTAATAACGTGCTGCATTGATAATGTGTGCTGTATTTATCTTCTTTGACGTTTCAGTAGACTTCAAAAAAGTCTTTGAACGACCAATTGCGACTATTTAATGGCGGACTTCGTGTTGTAGTCACGAATTCACGCGACACTTAATCATTTCGCTTCCTCCGTTAGTTACGGTTATGGAATAGCGACTTAATAGCGTACTGAATTGCTAATTTGTGCTTTGTTTATCTTCTTTCCGTTTCAGTAGACTTCGTCTCTGAACGACCAGTTGCGACTATTTAATGGCGGAATTTCGTGTTGTAGTCACAAATTCACACGACACTTAATCATTTCGCTTCTTCCGTTAGTTACGGTTATGGAATAGCGACTTAATAGCGTACTGATTGTTAATTTGTGCTTTGTTTATCTTCTTTCCGTTTCAGTAGACTTCGTCTCTGAACGACCAGTTGCGACTATTTAATGGCAGAATTTCGTGTTGTAGTCACGAATTCACGCGACACTTAATCATTTCGCTTCCTTCGTTAGTTACGGTTATGGAATAGCGACTTAATAGCGTACTGAATTGTTAATTTGTGCTTTGTTTATCATCTTTTCGTTTCAGTAGACTTCGTCTTGAACGACCTATTGCAACATGCTCACGGTGATAACTAGTGTGGTCATTAAGAGTTAACATGGCACGGAATAATTTGACTACTCCGTTAATAACGGTTATAGTATTATCGAATTAATAATATGCTGAATTTTTTTTAATCTGTGCTTTGTTCTCTTCTTTTGTCGTTTCAGTAGCAAAGTCGACAACGAAGGCATGAATGGCAAAATGGGTGTTGGCAATGTGGAAATGGAGGAAATTATGTTGACATGGTTTAGGCTGCCCAGTGGATGTAAATTTCACCGCAGGTCCGTGCATGGCTTTCGGGCCTGTAAGTCCGGACGCATGGAGTCTAGGCTGGATCAATTAGATCCATTTTATTATGCACTTTCGCCGGCCGTCCAGCCGTCCGTCCAGCCGACACCGTCAGTTCAGCCGGCACTTCAGCAGGCACCAGCCGGCACTAGCCATACATCCGGCATCGTCCGTTCAGCCCAAATGGCACCGGACGGCCAGCCGACCTTCCAGCTGGCATCAACAGGCACCGGCCGTTCAGCCCAAATGGCACCGGCCGGCCAGCCGACCTTCCAGCCTGCATCAACAGGCACCGGCCGTCCACCCGGCAACGACCGTTCAGCCCAAATGGCACCGGTCGTCCAGCCGACCTTCCAGCCGGCATCAACCGGCACTGGCTGTCCATCCGACAACGACCGTTCAGCCCAAATGGCACCGGTCGTCCAGCCGACCTTCCAGCCTGCATCAACAGGCACCGGCCGTCCACCCGGCAACGACCGTTCAGACCAAATGGTACCGGTAGTCCAGTCGACCTTCCAGCCGGCATCAACCGGCACCGGCCGTCCATCCGGCAACGACTGTTCAGCCCAAATGGCACCGGTCGTCCAGCCGACCTTCCAGCCGGCATCAACCTATGCAGGCCGTCCATCCGGCAACGACCGTTCAGCCCAAATGGCACCGGTCGTCCAGCCGACCTTCCAGCCGGCATCAACCTGCACCGGCCGTCCATCCGGCAACGACCGTTCAGCCCAAATGATACCGGTCGTGCAACCGACCTTCCAGCCGGCATCAACCTGCACCGGCCGTCCATCCGGCAACGACCGTTCAGCCCAAATGGCACAGGTCTTCCAGCCGACATCAACCTGCACCGGCTGTACATTTGATTTACGGAGATTATAGGGATGTACCCGTCAGTCAATCTGTACTACTGGTTACATATCACTACCATGAGAGAGATGTTATAGATGTATCTCCGTCCAATCAGACCATTCGAGAGGCAGGTGCCGGTCATAGCCGGACCTTCGCCGACATTCCGGCCGACCATATACCAGACAAATCAGTCGGTATCGCCGGTGTACACCTCCCGTCACGTCAAATACGTGTCGGTGTGATTAGTGTTGTTCCGATTATCGATTATAATCGATAATCAGTTGGTTGAGTGAACCAATTCGCCAATCGATTGTGAAACGCCATAATCGATTGCATGGTAAGGGAGACAACTGTGAAGCGCTTGGCACAGACTAGTTCAATCCCTTTGTTTGTTGGGAAGAAAACCGAGGATTCCGAACAAAATGTTAAAACCCCGCTAAATATCATACACGTGCCATGGATGAAAACGATCGCAAAATAATATATCCATATCCTGGAGGAAAAGCTCGTTCTCGTGTATGGACATATTTTGGATTTTACAAAATACAGGAGGGTCCACCGACAAAGGAGAATTTAGATACAACGAAGGTCATATGCAAACTCTGCAGAAAGGAATATGCAAACAAAGGTAGGTCCAGCTATTCTCATTGAAATCAACGCGGGGATACATTTATTTTTGGCAAACACATTCTCCAATACATAGTGCAAAAAATGAACAATATTCTAATTTTTTGTGGTGCTACACGAAAACAAAATTATCATGTGATACGCTTTACATTTTAGGACTGTGGAACCATGATATTAGCCTTCCGATCCACAACAGTAAAGCTAAATTATTTATTCCCTTCATAACTTCCAAATATATAAACATACACCATAGTTAGATTTTTTTGGATAATTTGGAAACAAATAATGTCGTCAACGACGAATGCAATTATTAGGAGACAGAACAACCTCGTATAAAATAAATGAGTTGCACGCACGCACACGGAAAAACGTTTCATGGCATTCCAGTATCAAATATTTTAAATCAAGAATTTTATTTTCATTAAATCATTTGTGTACTTTGTGCTTTCCTCTAATATAGCATGTGTTGTTGTTAAAATACTTCAAATTTCTTTTCATAATAAAGCTCCATGTCATGATTATGATTGAAATACATAAATAATCACAAGATTATCCTGCTATTTAGGCATATATGATAATGACGGAAAAGTGATCTCTGAGGTTTGTTACAGATATTCCCTGAGACATGTGACTATTTAAAAACATAAAATAACTTTTTAAAATGTTGCAGATTAATTTTAAAATATATGTACAAATTTAATATTAATTTTAATCCTGATTTTCTTTAAATAATTTCATTCCATTCATTTAAGATACTTGTGCGTAAAGAATTTGTTGTTTGCTCTTTTTTCTTCTCAATATAAAAACATTTATTTCAAATACATTCCAGGCAATACTACAAATTTGGCCTTTCATCTTGATCATGACCATAAGGAAATGGGATCAGCGACAGTAAGAGGTGCTGATGTTTCCCCCCAGCCACCCAAACAAACTAAGATTGATGAACAATTTAAGAAGCCAACAGAGAGGATGTCAGCTACAAAGCAGAAAGAAATTGATGATGCACTCTTGAAACTTATTGTTGGCAAAGTTCTTCCGCTAAGCTTTGTTGACCATACATATTTTAGAAACTTTGTGATGCTTCTTAATCCAAGGTAAGTTTTAAATGATAACATTAAAAATTAGTAATATTTATTTAAACTGACAGTGAGAAAAGAAAAAAAGTGTGAATCCATTTGATTCTAGATGTCAACACTGTTGAATTTTGAATTTTCATACCTAAATTAAGCAGTATTTAATTAAATATAATGCTGTCCTGTCTAAATAAACTTTAAATAAATTCATTGTTTTCACTATATTTAGACACAGTAAATATTCCAAATACATGTCTTGTTTGACTACCATGACTAAATGTTTCAAACTTTACATTTTCAGGTAAAAAATTCCAGGTCGTAAATTAGTGTCCTCCAAACTAGCTGAGAAGAAAGACCAGGCTGAGAAAAAAGTAAAAGAGGAACTACATGATGTTCTTGATATAGCTGTTACTCACGATGCATGGACTTCATTAAATACAGAAAGTTATAGTACAGTGACTGCACATTTTATTTCCAAAGATTGGGAATTGAAAAGTGTTGTCTTAGAAACACGAAAAGTTGAAGGCAGTCACACTGGGGAAAATATAAAAGAAAGCCTGTTGGCCACTCAGAGGCGATGGAATCTTCCAACACCAACTGGAGTAACTGATAATGCAGCCAATGAGATCAAGGCTTTTGATTTACTTCAATGGACTCGATTTGGTTGTTATGGTCACAGATTTAACCTTATTGTGAAAAAAACTTTAGCTATACCAGAACCGTCACGAATCATTGCAAAGGGGCGCAAACTGGTGACTTTTTTCCATCAAAGCACGAGCATAAATGATTTGTTAATGAGAAAGCAGCAGTTACTACTTCACATAGGTGCTAGAGGACACAAGCTCAAGATGGATGTTCCAACTAGATGGAATAGCACTCATGACATGCTTGAACAACTGCTTGAGCAAACACCTGCTATTATGGCTGTTATCAGTGACCCAAACATAAGCAAGTCAGCAGCCGCAACATTGAAAAATTATGTCTATACATTTGACGAACAAGCATTGGTTGAAAAACTTGTGGAAGTTCTCTCACCGTTCCTGAATGCAACAAACAAGTGTTTGCAGAGACAAATCACCAACCCTTCATAAAGTTATCCCAATACTTCTTAAACTTACCAAATGTATAGAAACAAATGCTGATGATCTACCTTCAATTGCTAAACTTAAAGATGTAATGAGACAAGAATTTGACAATAGAACACAGGACAAAGATCTAGTTCTGTTGGGCTGTTTATTGAATCATACTATGAAGGATCTGGAGTTTCTATCTGACAGTGAGCGAGCAGATGGACATGCTCTGCTTTTGAAGGTTGCTCTTGATATGGCTGATGTTAAAGTGAATGTCCAAGTGGAGCCAGGGACTAGTGATGAACAACCTTCAGACTCATTGCCACCTCTACCAATTGCACCATCACTACTAAATGTCAGAGATGACAACACTAAAACTGTGGTTACACTTAGTCCACCAAACAAGAAAGCAAAGGTCAATGTTGACATGGATGATTGGTTGCAAGATGTTGTTTGCCTTGGTGAAAGTCAACAGCCAATAACAGATGTCATCCACCAGGAGGTTTCTAGATATCTAGTTGCTGCTCCATATGATACCAATCTCACAATGTTACAGTGGTGGAAACAAAACTGCCAGTTCTACCTCCATCTTAGCTTACTAGCTCGGAAGTACCTAAGTATTCCGACATCATCAGTATCCAGTGAGAGGGTATTTAGTCTGGCTGAACATCTTGTCAGCAAGAAACGGGCTCGTTTAAGTTGTGACAATGTGGACCTGATAATATTCTTAAACAAAAACATTAACTATTGGTAGTGTCAGTGTAACAAGCACAAGAAGAAACAGTATTCTGAAAAATGATTTTTGTGTTCAGCATTGCTCAAACATTACATGATTTTGCTGATAAATAGTTCAGTTAGTTTGAAAGTTTTTGTAATTGGTGTTTATTTGTTTTGTTTAAACTGCTTTGATTGTAGTATTAGTAACTAATGACAAGCAAGAAAAACATTTCTTTCTATACTTTAAACAATTGAAAAATCACATATGAATAAAAGTGTTCTGGGGGATTGTTAAGTCTTTCAGCTGCATAAAACTGATAAGCCAAAGTGAAAGAAAGTTGCTTTTGAGGTTAAAGTATATATATATATAGAGAGAGAGAGAGAGAGAGAGAGAGATTAACTCCTATACATTTTAAACTTTTGAACAAAGATATAACTCTGTAACAACAAAAATTAAAACTTACTTGTAGAAAGTTAGCAACCGATTATAATCGATTATCAGTAAGTTGTGTGCAACCGATGATCGATTATGAACTTCTAACCGATTCCCATCACTAGGTGTGATTTTAAAACGAGGGAGAATTAGTGACATTATCAGAGATGACGGAATTGAGTTATCTATGCCACTTGGTATGCGCTACCCAGATATGGCAGCTTTACCAGAACAGGACTTTCAGGCCGACCATTCGTCAGTTCAATCAGCCGTTAGTGCCGGCCGTCCATATGTTCACGGCTTCTCCACAAGGGAGATTTAGTGAAAGTGTCAATTATGACAGAATTGCGTCATCTAGGTCACCTGGTATGCTGTACAGATATGCAAGCTATACCAGAACCAACATTCCCTCTGAGCGAATGGTAGATGGGTGCACAGTGCTGGCCGCACTACATAAGCATTATGTAATTATTATTACCTTCTAGCCGGCACCAACCAGCACCGGGCTTCCATCCGGCAATGACCGTTCAGCCATATGGCACCGGTCATCCAGCCGGCACTAACCGGCACCGGGCGTCGATCCGGCAATGACCGTTCAACCCAAATGGCACCGGTTGTCCAGCCAAGCTTCCAGCCGACACTTGCCGGCACTGACAGTCCATCCGGCTCCGGCCGTCCAGCCCAACAGGCACCGGTCGTCCAACCGTATAGAGATTTTAGTCATATACCAGTCCGTCCGACTGTACCGCTGTACCAGCACGGGGACTTTTATCATACCGCAATCCGCACAAATCGGATTGACGAAGATTCTAGTGATGTTTCCGTCTGTCAATCCGTACTACCGGTTACATATCACTACCATGACTCTGATGTTGGCGATGAATCTCTCGATCCAACCCGACCATTCGAGCGATCGGTGCCGGTCATAGCCGGCCCGTCGCAGGCGTTCAGGCCAAACATATACCAATCAATTCATTCGGCATTGCCGGCCGTCCATAGGCTATCAACTCATCCACAAGGGAGAGTGAATGCCTTTTTTAGAGATGACGGAATCGAGTCATCTATGCCACCTGGTATGCATTACCCCGATATGGATGCTTTACCAGAGCAAGATTATGCACATAGTGAGTGCGATGAATCACAGGCAAATCAGCTGTATGCAGATCCAACTATGGAACGGACTGAGTTCAGCTTCAAAGCCGCAGTGGAGGAAATTTTTAGGGTGTTAAGGCCCCTTCAGAATGCCCTCCACCTCCTGCTGCAATTACCGACTATAGGGTTAGTGCGTCGGTCGATCTGGATGAAGGGGAAGAGATTCTATCCTTCCGCCTCCTTCCCCAGTCGACAAAATTAAGGAAATTAATGACCGTCTGTCGACACGTATAGGGGATCCAGGAAATGCTAAGGCGTTCTTTTCTGAAAGCCAAGTACCAGCGTCGTTTTCAGGTCGATGGTACAAAACTCACTCCGATGCGTTCAATACTGAGGTCCTGGCTCGGGATAAAATAGGGCAGCAGTCCATATGTCTGCGGCATTGTCTTATAAAGTGGACAAAACTGTGTTCAATGCCACGTCCAAGCTGGTTCGAATGTAGTCGCTACGTCTTCACTGTTAGACCTAGCCTCCCTAGCCATTTTCAGGATCGCTGAAAAATCTGGCAATGAACATGCTTGGGATTCGACGGCCCGGTTAGCTAGGGTTCTTAACAGGGCAGCTCACCATTCCATGGCCAATGCGCTGACTGCTTCTGCCAACATAGACCTGATACGTCGTGATGCATGTCTGAAGGGCACGTCGCTTAAGCTGGCTAGATATGACCGACGCACATTTCACGTCCCTATCCCACGAGTAGCGGACATTCTCCGTTGTGCTTGTCGGGACTAGGCTTATCAGTTCCATGTCATACCTTTTGGCCTAAATTTAAGCACTTGGGCTAGTACCAAGGTTATGGGTTACGTCGTCACCCTGTTCCGCTCGACTTCATCTATTGCGTCGGCAGTATATTTGGATGACATCCTCCAGAAACATCTGTCAAGTTCTATTCTGCTCAAAGGCAGAAACGATCTTATATCACTTTACGTCATATAGGCTTTCTCGTGAACTGGATAAAGTTTGATCTCTGTCCAATCCGGATTTTGGTCCATCTGGGTGTGGAGTTTCTCCCGATCTGAATCTGGTAAGGCTTCCTCGAGTTTGCGATTATCCAAATAATTGCACTCGTAGAGTCCGTTTCCGACAGGATGCGCATTTTAGCGAGAGAGTTGCAGATCCTCGGATTATTCAATGCGGCAGCAGACTTGATCCCGATCAGCCGTCCTTTTATGCGCCCTTTACAAAGGACGTTGCTTGCGTAATTGCGCTCTTTTCAAGTCCCTTCGATCCCAGAAAACAGTCATGCTCACGCCAGAGATACAATCATTCTTGAGTCAATGGCACAACCCCTGTAGGCTGTCCACAGGGATTACTCTGGAGATACCCCAAGGGGATAACGGTATGTTCCGCCACTAATACCTACGGTTGGGGTGCCCACCTGTTGCCGAACTTCGATACTGTCAGCGGCACGTGGGTGCCAGGGGCAAGCCCTTTCCACATCAACCTTTCAGAAATAACGGCTGTCATCAATGCCTTTCATTTCGGGCAGGATCAACTCTTATTACAAACTGCCCTCATTATGTCAGACAACATTGTGGTGGTGCCTTGCCTCAAAACAAGGGGACACCAATCACCAGACCTGTGCAATCTGAACTGGCAATTTCTACATTGGTTCGACAATCTCCACCTCAATGTACAATTCAGACACATTCTTGGCAGACTCAATGTCTTGGCTGACACTCTATCTAGTCATTCACACAGAATGGTCACTCCATCAATCGGACTTTCTTTCAATTGACACACTTTGGAGACGTCCGATGATTGATCTTTTGCAACAAGATGGAATCGCAAGTTCTCCACCTTTCATCTCACAGGTTCCAGACCCAGAAGCTTGGGTCATGGATGCTCGATCAATCACCTGGGAAGGGTTGTGGGCATTCTCCTACCCTCCCACGGTCTTGGTACTGGAATTAATCCAGAAGTTAAGGGGTCAGAATTGTCAGATGGTTCTGATTACCCCTCTCAGATGGAACAACTCCTGGGTCTCCGATCTACTCAATCTAGGCGATAGATCTACCCAGGAAGATTACAGTCAGCACAAGTATTCACAAGCAACCGCGGACAGGGGTGTTCCACCCCTGTCCGGACCGTCTTTATGTTCAAGCTTGGCTCTTGTCCAGACAGCCTTGCAAGACAAACAATTTAAATCTTTGATTGCGGAGAGAATCTCGAGAGCAAGAAGGCCCTCTACTCTGAAGGTTTACGAGGGCAAGTGGCATGTTTTCAGAGACTGGTACCATATCATTCACATTGTTCCTCTGAGTGTCACAATCCCTCAACTGGCCAACTTTTCTCTGGCTTTTCGAGGAGAAACATCTGGCTCCAGTTATTCTCAAATGTTACCGCTCCATGATATCAGACACATTCCGCCATTCTGGTACATGTGCTATCAGCCATGACAAAGATTTGTTAGATCTTTAGACATTAAAAAAAAAAAAAAAAAAAATTTAATCGACTTATATCCCTCACCCTGTTTTCAAATGGAATCTGTCCTGGGTTTTAACATGACTCAATTCAGACAGTATTGAGTCTTTAACCCACGATTAGTTAAAGCTACTATCATACAAATTGGGTTTCTTGATAGCCTTAGCTTCAGCATGCAGGGTGAGCGAGTTACATGTCCTTTCTAGTGACCCGAACTCTCTTTCGTTTCGATCAGAGGGTTTGATGGTCCTCTTGACGCAGCCAGGCTTCGTAGTCCAAAATAGATTACCATACATTGCGATCAACGAGTCGTCATTAGCTCGCTTTCTTTATAGATAAGTCAGGATCAACAGCCATGTAAGATCCTGTTTGGGCACTCTAGCACCATTTCAATGCATAGAGGTGAGTCAGGTCACATACTAGCACCTCTTTCTTCTGGTGATAGCTGGGATATGAGATATCACCATTCAAGCCCTCGCTTCATGGCTGTAGTGGGTTATACGCTCGGCATACTCTGAGAATTCGCAAATCAGTCACCTTATAGAAGCTGTTGCAAAGTCAACCTTCTACAGTTTTATCTTCAAGTTTGTACTCGCAGAGGCAAACATTGATTCTAGTAGGTCCGGTGTTGGGCAGCCCAGACGCCCACCAGACCCATGTGCAACAATCAGCACAGCCTATTAGCTTCGCTGGATTCGCCAGATAAATTTTCGTAGGTAAGAAGATTTCAATAACTATCTTCTTAACCGCATAAAAGGGTCACATATCACGTGACCCTGGGCTGTGTTGCTGATTGAAAATTAGGAGACCGGGTTATCATTCACATGGGGAATCCAACCATCATTCCCTAGAGGATACCCGGGGTGGAGGTCGGATGCTCCGCATTCCCTCCTCCTATTACTTATTCTCCTAAAGTAATGTGATTGGGGAGCGTATTCAAAGGAGAAAGCAAATTTTTTAGTAAATTATGTTTCTCCGAGAATACTTACCCAATCACATTACTAAGAAACCCTCCCAACCACCCCGCCATGCGAGCATCCTCGTGTTTTATATATCGCTCAGCTTAAAAACTAAAGAAGCGACACCTAACGGGCGGCAAGGGGAGGTAATGGGCAAGAGTTATTGCCCTTTGTCTATATGACATAGACAGGAAAGACGAATTTTCGTCTTTTGGTAGGGCTGGATTCGCGAGGTAGCAGGCTAATATCCCTAAAGTAATGTGATTGGGTAAGTATTCTCGGAGAAACATAATTTACTAAAAAATTTGCTTTCTTTTCACAAGGCAAATATTATCTCTGCACCGGTCATATGGTACTCACTCCTTAACAGTATACTATTATGGGATGTCATCAGTTCCCATCATGTTTCCTGTTAAAATGTCTCCAAAGAAGATGATGAAAATTGACCCTAAGCAAAATACATTGGGTATTTTGTTTAATGATTCAAATCCACTGATCAGCAGCATTTGGTTTCGTCATCTGATGTTCAGGATGCAAACGTATGCTCAGCCCCTAGCCTAATACATAAATTACCAAAAATTCAACAGTTTCAGCTGAAGTGGTTGAAAACGGCTTATAGACAATTCGGCTCAACTTGACCGAAAATAAGACAATTTGGCCCAACCAAAGACAATTCGGCCCAATTTTAAAATACAACTGACAAGTATTTATTTGTAACATATATTTTGACAACTCTCATATATTTTATATAAAATTTGGAACATTTTGTGAACAAGATAAATGTTTTCCGAAGTTATAATGGTTAGGAAAAACAGGAGAAAGAAAGGAGTATAGTAGAGCTGTATGCTTGGTCTCAAAAACTTAATTCTCAAGCAAAACAAAAGATATTCTCGTATTATTTGTATTTGTTACAAATAAATTTATACGGATAAAATGGTAGAAAATTGCATAATTAGTTATTTTGCGATAATTTGACATAAATTTAATTCAGAACATGTTTCTGTTTTGCTGTTATATGTTACGAAAAAGATAGAAAAATGTGCACAATGAAAGATGCATCTTTACCAAAATTTCTTGTATTTTAAATTTCATTTAATTTGATAATAAATATTCAAAACACCACAAACATTTTAAGTTGTCAAATTAATACCATTCTAATCATAACAGTTTCCTATTCAAAATATTAGCGTGAAAGTTTACAACGTGTATGCCTTTTTAGTCAATCCAAACATATAACGTATGTATCAGAGACATACGACAAGAGACTGTTCATTAAATATGTAATCGTTTTCACTCAGTTTTTCCATTTGATATTTATATTAATGTATCTCATTGTGTTTGCAGAATCATTGTACTCATTACATTTGAGCGGGACTCATTTTTTGAATATATGCGAGTCCTGTGACTCATTGGGATGAAATTGTAGATTAATCACTGTACCCATGGGGTATTGAAAATGAGTACAACAAGCCCATTAGCTCAAGAAAAATATTAATCTAATGATACTTGTTCTGAAGCAAGTTGAAAAAAATGGCAAATGATTTTAAAATATTAACTACCGGTATATATAAATCAAACTTACGGAGTCAATGACTTTTGCATTTATTATTAAACGTAACTGGGGTTTTGTAGTGGGTTTTTTTTTTTTTCTTTTTTATACTGCATTACTGTATTGAGCAATAAGATTAATTGCCAAATTGCCTGTGGTCTTTGCGTCTTCCTGTATTGAGACATTATTTGTACTGGATTTAGAAACTCAAATGGCTTCTGAACTCGTTTTCAAATGCGCACGTTTCTTTGACTGGCATAATCAAGAGCGCTCATTAACGACGTCCAGCTGTTAATGAATATCAGTATATATTGTAATGACAACAAAAGAACAAATACATCAATCATTATATTTTCTCGCTGATGCAAAAGACAATAAAGGCCAATAAAATGAATGTGAATAGATTCTCAGTTAACAAAACAGTTGCCCTTTCTGAGTACCGTATTTACCGTATGTTTTCGGACTGCAACAAATAATTACTTTTTTTGTTGTCCGAATACATATTAAATTCTTTGATTAGGTGTCCGAAAACATACAAGTGAAGATAGAATTATGCCGCCCCCCCCCCCCTACCCGTCCGTAACGAAGTTACCGTTAGCTCACATGACAACGTGCTGCCATGAAGTAAAACAAGTATTTTGTCTAACACCACGGAAAGGATAATTAATGAAAAATTGGCATTACTTGCCTATTTTGTCAATTTGATACATGTCCATCCACCAGAAAACAAAGCCATACATGTATTAGAGCCACGATTGTGTACGTATTTTCCAAAAGAACCGCCATATTAACATAGTAATCTTGCAATCCAGTTTAACCTTCTGCTAATGATCATTAAAATCTACATTACAAACGCACGCAAGCTTTATTTCTGTGTAATTAAGATATTAATACAAACTAAATAAAAAGATTTTGGAGTTATAATTCTTAAGATATTTTGGGCAGAAACATTTTAGTATCGCGAGTCGAAACACCGGTACATGTATGATGGCTATTCTTAGAGCACCAAGGGTGAGAGGCTCCAAATGGGTTGAGTTGTTGTATGTACGCCTACGAAGGGTAAAAATAAAAAGCAATTTGCAATATACGAGTCGGCGTGATTAATATGTTGATATTTGTTTTAAATTATGCATTTGTTGTGATTCTCTCTTCTTTTTTTTCCACCTAGCCGAGGGTAGATTAAAATGAGCATAGCTTGCCGGCTGGAAAGGATCTACTGCTCGAAGATTGTAGTGATGCATGTCAGAGATTTCAAAGTGTCTGGGTGTTAATTGTTAATAATATAACTGGTGGGATTTCTTTGACAGATGTGTTCGGAAATAAAAGGCAGCCATCTGGATTTTATTAAAAGAGCACACGATGTACCTAACATTTAGCACCCACAATCAAATATATCGTCTACCAAGAGGTTTATTACCTGTAGAACAATAACTATGTTTAAACCTTTGTATATAATGCCTCAGGGATAAGGGGTTTGTTTTGTTGGACAATGCCAATGAATTTTACTAATCCATACCGACTCTGATGTATTGTTTAATGATATAAAGCAGGGGTCATGGTTTCTAATCAAAGCCATAACTGTCACACCTGTATGAAGTGGTTTCGTGTGTAACAATGTCTATACTGACAACCAATCATATTTTTGTTAGCTGAATCAAACTATTAAAATAAAAGTATAAATAAAATACCCACCACATACAAAAGTTAGTATACTGGATAGCTATCGTTGTGAAACATAATATTGTTAGTACTGTAATAAATTTGATGAATAAGTTTATCATACGTTATGCAACAAGTGAGGAGGCACTGCCTAGTTCTTGGAGGGACTCGCCCTTGCCAAAATCGTCTCCAAAGAGACCAGTAGGCCGTCCACAGAAGCGACTTCGAATTAATGATTCTGAGGAAGCATCACAAAAACAACCGCCTACGAAGAAAGCTGCTCTAGATGACGAGTCTGATCAAAATAAAATAGCATGCGTGTATCATCGTATGTTGTCATATATGTGAAGCGATCAAAATGTCGATACCGGTCTGCAAATATCACAATATGATTTGAGAAATCTATATCCGATCTGTTACTTTTCGTTGGAACATCTTGATTTAACAAGACAATCCGTTGTTGATATACACTTTAGAGCTCGTGTAACACGTCCGACTAATGCAGCAGGTGTTGTCACTATCCCGAATTACATGTAATTAATAATTTTAAATTATATTAGTTCATGGACGTTCATGATCGCATTAAATAATTGGCGACCAAATGAAGCGAACTTTGTATCAGTTAAATTAACGGCAAACACGCTGTAAATTTTACATTAAAACGATGAAGCAGATCATCCAAGATTGTGTCCGAAAACATAAATTGTAGAAACAATTATAGCGGAGCAACTTCCGAAAACTTACAAGGCATTTAAATATGATTTTTCCCCGAAAAAAACGGTGTCCGAAAACATACGGTAAATACGGTAAACTCAATTTGTCTGTTCAGTTACAACACAAAAACTATCTCGAAGCAGACTATAGTATTACTAATATAATGGCAGCGGATAACCTAGGTATTTACTCTGTAGGATTTAGAATAAATACTAAAACATCTGATATGTGAAACAACTATATCATGTAAACCAAATAGCTATAAGAATATAATCTTAAATCTACTTTACCTCTTTAGCTGAAAGTTTGCTCCTTTAAAGATGGAAGCGTTTCTGACAAGACTGGATTGTGATGTGATATTTACTTAGAATTTGTCTATATTTATATCCTAGCTGTGACCGATATGCGCAGCTAGGTACTTTTAAACTGCAGGCTATTTTGCACATGCAGCATGATCTGCGCTGAGCTCACCCATTTCCGAAATAACTAGAAGCCAATAATGAATATACAACCCTCGGTAACGCTATGCGTGGTAGCGAAACCCGAGTACATTTTTGACCACATATACATATTGATACCAGTCATACACAATTCCATGATGGTATTAGTGATAGTAAAGCAACCTTTTTCCTTCCAGCAGGTGATGTTGACATTTTAAAAACTATTTTTTAATTATTTTGTGAAAATCATTTAGTGTATTCAATAAGGCATAACCGACTTTTGATCC
Organism: Unio delphinus; assembly: GCA_029339505.1. Lineage (NCBI taxonomy): Eukaryota > Metazoa > Mollusca > Bivalvia > Unionida > Unionidae > Unio > Unio delphinus. The sequence goes on from JAQISU010000239.1 coordinate 212,350, forward strand.
GGAAATTGGATTCCACCGGATAGTATGAACTTCCGATTAATCGGAGTCAGACAAGGCAGGAATGACCGATTCGGATAATAAAATAATAAAGTTGAATTTCTATAGCACCGTGTCTAACACTGCGTGTCATTCGATAGTGCGTTAATAAAGTTAAATAAGAAGTCAGAAAAGTCCAATATGGTCAACACAACCACGCTGTGAGACAGTCTATTTGAACTGGCGGGTGAAAACTGGAAATGAAGCTGGATATGGTAAAGTACTAAGTAACATGCTAGACACGGCAAAACCAGATACCAGAAACCCGGAAACGGAATATGAAATTTTTTAGAAAAAAAATATGAATTTAGTATTTCCGATTAATTGAATCATATCCAGAATCAGAAAAATTTCATGTCCAAAATCCGGAATCGGAAATCAGTAGAAAAATGCTAATCGGTTATGCCCTAGAATTCAATTAAACCTGAAGTACATTGTCACCATATGCTGGAGTACATTGTTTCTGTGAAGCAAGCATTGGCAGATAGTAGGCACATTTTTGTTTGTTTCTTCAGGTTGAACCACAAAAGAAGAAAAGGAAAAACAGTGTGAAGGCTAAGGAAGCAAGTAAGAACCCCAAACCAGTCCAGGCAGCAAAGTCAAAACCAGTCAAAAAGTCCACACCTAAGCAAGAAAAGGCAAGTAAAATGGATTAGCAAACAGGGCTGGTACAGATTTTAAAATAATTAGTAAATAAATTGATTTGCATTTAAAAATGATTATCAATATAAAAGTTGGGGGGGGGGGATTATTATGAAAATGACATATTTTACACGTCATCAGAAGACAGACCTATCAAAAGTGACCTGATAACCGTATGCTGTCCTAAAATGAACAGGAATTTCTATTGAACCTATGCTGCTAAATTTTCATACTTGTCACTTAGATAAGATATCTCACTTGGCTAAGTAGCACCACTGTACTGATGAGAAAGAAGCCTTACAATTACAAGTATTCTACCTTAAAGCAAGTTGAAGCTGTTTTCTACTCCAAAGGAAGAATATTCCTATAGGGCTGTTCATTTAAACATGCATGGTACCCAGGGAAGGCAGTTTTTAAAACAATATATACCAGGGTACTTGGAATTCACAGAGTTCATATTAAGATGGTAAGAAAATTCTAAATTGTATCTATGGGTGAGTACCCCAATTCAAAAGTGCCTTCCCTGAGTCACATGTATGTTTTAATGGAACATCCCTTGTATACTTTTATGTCAATTCTAAAGTTACAGGGCTCGAAATTAGCGATAGTCCGTTAGACCGAGACTAGTAGATTTCCTGTCGGGCTAGTAACTTTCATAATGTTAATAGTCCAACGGGCTGGTAAGTTTTTGGTTATCAACAGTCAGCGTTTGTTTACTCAATACCCTAATAAAGACGTGACTTTGGCCGATGTTCTTTAGAATCAACGCAGTGACGATTGTAAACACAGTCATAAAATATTAGCATGTGAAGATGAAGTCGATTTCTGCCTCGGAAATGTGTTTCTATTGCAAGAAGCCATCTGATTATATGTGTTTCACTTAACAGCGCCAATTTAGGTCCCGTCATTAACACCGGAAGTTTGGAAATTGATCCGTATTAATCTGATAGCGATTTAAATGGCGTCATGCTTTATTCACGCGACCACAGTAACAAATTATGAAATGTTACACCACACAAAAGAACATAGCATTAACTATTCAAAGAAATTAGTTTACATGTTTGTTTCTTGAAGGTATTTTTTTTTTCTTCCTTCCTCTGAGCCACAAACGGGTAACTCATACTATACGTTTGCATCAAAATAATTAGAAGAATTAGATCCATTTATTATGATAACATTACCCACACATCATTTTCCAAGCAACTACTTTTTCTATGATAATAAGAATAGCTTTTATATCCCCCCCAAAAACGATTGAACAAATAATTATATCAAGCATTTGATGGGAATTAAAATCTCACATGGATATCTAAGATTGAAAATATTCACGCTTATTATTAATTTCAACAATATACTGAGGTTCGATTAATTAGGAACAATTACCAAACATATGTTATTAATGATGAGACTGTAATTGGAGCTGTTAAATACCACAGGTGTTTGATGCGCTCTTGATGTGAAGGTGGAAAAAATCTAAAGAAACAAATCCTACAGAGTGACAAAAATACCTTAGAAAAATATCTCAGGAATATTTTTGGTATTTTTGTCGCTATGTATGATTTTGTTCCTTTTGATTATTGTTTTCTATTTCATTCACATCAAGCTCGCGTCGAGCACCTGAGTTTAATATAACATGCCAAGTCAGATGGCTTCGTTTGATGGGAGCACACATTTTCCAAGTTGAAACTAACATTATCTTTTGATGTTAATATTTTATAACAGTGTTTACTTTAGCCACTGCTTTGATTGTGCAGAACATCCGCTGAAGTCAAGTCTTTATTAGGGAGAAACCATTTGATGGGGGGGTGCAAAGGCACGTGTTTTTAAACGGGTTTCTTGCTCTGACTTTTTTTATATAAAGGACACTGTGTCATTTCTTTTCTTACTTCAAATAATTTGTGTCAGTTATACAGTAACATCTCATATTTCAAAACGAGGCACAATTCCCACCTTATAAGACAGGCAAAATGTGGCGTTTTATAGGTGTTCAGCCTCTGGGGAAAAAAAGCAAAAGTTGAATGAAAATGACTTAAAAGAGAGGAATTATTCTTATGAACGGGAAAAGCGTAATCGAACTTTCAGAAGACATGGACAAAAGATAGGGAATGGCTGAATTATGATGAGGAAAAGAACATAATGCAGTGTAACTGGTGTATGGAATTCACAAAAACAAACACAGAGAAAAGTTCCAGTTTTGTTGCGGGTTGTTCGAACTTTAAAATGGAATCAATAAACACAAATGAAAGCTGTCGGCAACACAAAAAGTTCAGAGAGAAAAGCAGGTATGCAGATATCTCCAGAAGAATCGACCGCTGGAAAGATCTTGGAAAGTTTAAATCAGAATGTATTTGACCAGTTCATTAATTTGTTTAGAAATGCACATGCTATCGTAAAGAACAGAAGACCCTTCACTGATTATGTATGGATGTGTCAGCTGGATGAGATGAAAGCCTACAGCAAGTAGGTGTATATTCAAATATTTAAAAATAAATACAAGAAACAAGATGCCAGATTTATTAAAAACTCTTTATTTACCATAGTATCTTGATTACAAAGGTAACCATTTAAAGAAATAAAGAAATCTTTTCAAAAACAATTCAATAAAAACATTATTAAGTACTGACATGACTTTTTTCTTTCTATAAATTTATTAAAATTTCTCTTTATTAATTCATTCTGTTATCTTGCAGTTACAAAGACATCTATGCTTTGACTTGGCCCACAGTTGTACAATCATACCTCAATAATTCACAGGTGATGCAACAGAACATGTAGGACTTTTCTTGTTTACAAGAAAATGAAAATCGAGGACATAATGAAATAATTGGGAGTTCTCAGCTAAAATCAGCGGTAATTTACAAGTGTGTTAAAACAGTAGTTTTAAGAATATATTGTCTTTCAATTAATCCCCCAATAAAATGTTTATTCCTTAATTTCTACTATTATGTTTTAAAATTCAATCCATGTCAAGATGAATGTTATAATTGCAATTATATTTTGGAAACTTATTTGAACCCATGACCTCCAGTTAGAGCTGTACTGATTAATCGCCCGTACTCATAATCGGGTTGATTATTAGAACAATCGGTATAATCGGTATCGGCAGAAATAATCGGTGCCGATGCAAATAAGTTTAAAAAATAACAAATTTCCAAAATATAAATCCAATCATAACATTCATCTTGACATGGCATGAATTTTAAATCAGAATTAAATACAGTCCTATCCGTTTATATCGACAAGCCGCCTATGTCAACAAAAACCAAATTGTCATGCGTATAGCGACGTCGAGATAAAAGACAAATGTATATGTTGACAGAAGTCCTTGGTCCCAGCTTGAACAAATCCTTTGTTTTCTTATCATTTATGTCGACAAGCTGCCAGTTCCAACCCGTACTTTGTTCAACAATTAGTTGATCTTGCCGCCAGGCTTTAATGTTGTGGTCGGATAAAAAAAATGAAACAACCACCCTTGGCTTTTGTTTGGGCCTATAAAGCTGGCCTCTTGTGGCAACTTAAAAGAAGTGAAATCTGATTAATTCTAGCATTTTCCAAAGAATGCACAGAGGTATAGATAGGATTTTAAAACTAAGAGTTCAAGAATACCTCCAGTAAACGTTGCAGTCCCCTACCAGAAGCAAATTGGGCACACTTGAAATGGCTATATTTCCAGATGAGTAGAAACAGCAGTTGCCATCGAGTTTAATGTTCAAACTTCTTTACAGCACTGACATGTAGCCCTTGTTTGTCCATTAGAGTGAGAGTTAATTGTCAGGTCAAGATAAGGTCTTATTCCATGCACTAAGTTAGGCATCATACATTTGTGTTCCACGTGAAATGTCAGTTCTAACAACTTCAAACACTGTTTAATTTCATTACAATATTTGCCAATTAGCCATTTAACCCTTGTTAAAATTTGCAAACAGCATTTTGTCTAACTCTCAACATGTCTTGATTTTGAGGTCACAAGCACTACTTAGATTGCTACACTTGGAAATGAAAACAATAATGAAGGCGAAAGTTATTCATTTAATGTACTCTTCTTATACACAAGTACATCAATGGGTCATTCTTCCTCTGAAATCAGACATTGTAAATTTCAGCACTCTGCAGCTAGTCAAGTCTTTGATCTTGCCAATTTTTTTGTGGGTCATGTTCTTCAGATGTACTCTTAAAATGATATGTACATCTGTGGGTCTTTCAGCTACTGAATTTTCTGATTGTAAACCGCTAAAATGATCAATTGATCAACAACACTCTACGGGTGGTCGAAGCAGGACTAGCAAGCCCTTAAGTTTGCCGTCCAGCAAATTGATGCATACTGAGGACTCCTGTATACGTTTTCTGAATCCCAGATATAAAAAAATGCATCCAAATACACGTCATCACGCTTTTCCGAGACCTTTGAAAGTGGTCGGTGATTAATAACAAGTTTATTTTGCTGTGATAGTTTTGTTTTTAACTTTTTTTACATTTACGATGGCTACCAACAGCAGTGAAAAATGCAAATTAAATTTACAGTCTCTGGAAACTAAATATCTGGCTGTTAAGGAAGTTGAGGGCTGAACATCTCTCAAAGAGGTCTGTGAAATTTCTTCACTTAAAAATAACACCCATTCAGGAGAAAGCTGCAGAGTTTATAAAGAAAGACGTCGTTGAAGATAACTGTGCTCCCTAAAGGAAAAAGCAAAAGACTGCTACATTTGAAGATGTAGAGGAAGCCACAAAATGGTTCAATGAAGCATTTGCGGAAAAACAGTGTGGAGAACTTAGCTGCAACAAATGGTTGTTTCAGTTGTCATGGCATCCGATACAAAAGTATTTGTGGAGAAAACATGTACTGTTGACAGCTTTTCATTTCCCTGTGAATAGCACCATCCCCTTGGTAGCCTTAATCAGATGGGAAGAGACGGACCAAAATCAAGGCCAATTTAAGTACATGTACATGAAGCATGTAAATAACAACTATCCAACCATGTGCTAATGCCGACATTGAATATCATCATGTTTTTCGTATCAGGATGTGATCGATGTAATATTTTATTGTGGATTTTATTACACAAAGGTAACCAGAATGTAATTTGTCAATATACAAGTGTCTTCATGTACTCAAAATTTCCATTTTTTTCTCAAAGTGTAAATGCTACTCACTGACGATGGATCACTCTTTGCAGTCGAATATTAACTTTTCTCTTTTAAATCAATGATAGTACTTTATAACAGTTTAATAATTGTCGGGTCATCGAGAGTTACTTTTTTTTAACATGCCGATGTCTTAGGCCCCACCCCACCCCCTTTCTTCCAGACGTTTTATTCCCCTGAATTATTCAGCTTATACGCGAGTATATACTGTGATAATGAAATAATCGGTATCAGCAATTTTAATAATCGGCTATACACAGTATCAGCATAATTGGCAAAAAAAGTGACATTGGTACAGCGTTATTTTAAACCGATCAAATATAGTTTTACAGGCAGTCATGGCTAGTTGAAGTAATATGATGTGTACATTGTTGCTTACCTAGAAAGCGACTTTAAGGATTGAGATTCTCACAATTTTAGCACCCTTTGTATCAACATTCCAGCAAGGAATGAGATGAATGTACACAAGTTATATCGATGTTAATGATCGTATTGTCTAGAAAATCATCTTCTCTTCTGACCTCCACAAATTAAGATAATTTTATTGTATTTTCTCCCAAAATAAAGGAACCAATGTTATCTTTCATATATCGGCCAACTTTCTTTTTTTAAAAAAAGGTCAGGATGCTTAAAGAATCTAAAATCATCTTCTGAGGTTGGCTTGCTTTGTAATATAAAATAACCTTTGTATTTGATATCTTGTCGGCAAGTTCAAACAATGAGTTTATTGTATCTCTGCCAGTTGTGTTTTATTTACTATGTGACTGTGTGGTACTGTTTGCTTGCTGTCCATAATCATAATTGATACAACAGGCATTGATGTTTATGGGCAAATAGCATACAAAGCAATAATTTACTCAATAATACTTTTTGTAGCCTATGATCTTTTCATCCTTTTGGTGCATAAATATTTTTAGCTTTCTCAGGCTGTGAAAAATTATCATTGGAGGCAATGTCTCCTGAAGTGGAAACTTCAAGGATTAAAGTAAGATTTTTTTATCAACACCGGTTCTCACCAATTTTGACCATCCACTGTTGAATGAAAGCAAAGTACACTTGAGTTTCATTCATTTTAATGCTCATATAGTTGGTGAAATCATCTCTAATGGCTTTCACAAATTCATCGAGTGATTTTTGTATAAAATTTAAAAAAATTATCAAATCTTATCGGAAATGCTTTGTCATTGATATCCGTACATGAAGCCCTTGATTGTGTCACTCTAAAATTGTTTCATTGTTCTAATTTATTTTCAAAATTCCAGTGAATACCAGTAAAAAGAAACCAAAATTGATATTCCAGCTTGGTATTTATAACAAAACCAAAAAAATCAATGTATTCCAAGGTTGGCTTGCTTTGTAATTAAATAACCATTGCATTGTGGCCAGTTGTGTTTATTCACCACCCTGGCTTCTATTTGGTTGCCATCTATAATCATAATTGATGCAAACGAACATTGATATATGTAGGATAAATAGTTTACACTGCAATAACTTGCTTTAATAATTATGTAACCCATCCTAGTAAAAAGATTGTCATTTTCACTCACAGTGAATGTATTTTCAAATAATGAGTTTTATTTGTGAAATACTGTCCTATAGTTAACCTGGATATTACACAATCTTAGTTATTTGACACCTTACACCTTGTAATGTGTTAATGGCAGATGGAGTGGCTGAGTGGTCTAAAGCACTTTCTGTTATCATATGGATCACTGCCATCTCACCTCTGTCTGTGTGGGTTCGAGTCTAAGATTATGCTAATGTAGTTATGTGAGAAAGCTTGCCAGCAGTTTCTCATGGGTTGGTGGTTCTTTCCAGGGGTTTTCCCAGGTTCTTCCTCCACCATTAATACTGGCCTTAATGCATAGCCTATCATGTGCTGAAAAATGTCGTTAAGCTCTACAACAACAATTTCAGATCCTTAAGCAATTAAGCAATTGGTTCTCTCTCTCTCTCTCTCTCTCTCTCTCTCTCTCTCTCTCTCTCTCTCTCTCTCTCTCGTCCAATGTTTTTGGATCCACTTTTCAGTTTGATACATACATGCCAACCATTACCCTTTTGACATAATCATTTTTTTCACTAAATTACGTCTTATCATGAGTAAACAAATATGGGGCACTTTTTCAATATTATTCACTTTGCCCCCAAAAATCATATATTCGTTTTCTCATTTTTTATTAACATTCCATTAATCCCACACACCGTATTTTAGAAAAAATGGCTTTTATGTAACTACATTATAAGAGTACACTTGTCTGTGGACTTTTCGTGCACTTTCCTAATAGTATCATGTTCTATTTATATTCTATTTATATTAGCTGTATGGCTTAGTGAGGAGAGAATTGGCTGGTTTTCTAATTTTAATCTTTATACGCAGATTCTTTGTTCTAATTCATATTTAGTGCAGAATCAGTCTAAAGGTATATGGCGCTAAAAGTATATTTTTTTAGTTGATGCGGATATGAAAGCAAAAATATCTGCTTTCAGATAATTTCACAGATGAAATAGAAAAAGGCACCAAAAAATCAACGCAACCAAAAAATATAACTGAATCCTCCAAATATGAAGACATGAGGGCAGCATCACATGATGTCTATTACAGGCCATGTTGAAAGAATTTTAATATTTGGCGCTGAAAATCTTAAGATGGATTTATGTGTGTGTAAAGTGCTACATATGAAAACTTGAAGCAATAGAGGATGTTAAAAGGCGAGAGGGGCCAATAAAAAATAGTTCATTGAAATTTTAGCAGGTTATATGTGGATTACGCTTTTTCTGCCTGGATTCTGCTTTTTGACCATTTGAGTTATTCGTTTTTTTCCTTGTCAAGGGTTGGCAAGTATGCTGATGTTCAATCCTTGTAGCACAACTAAATAGCTCATTCACGTCAATGAACAATGTGTCACATGTTATCTGACATACATGATACACATTGCAGTATGGATGCATATGCAACATATAAAGAGTTTGTGGATATTTTTTCTTTAATGAATTGCTCATGACGAGCAAAGAGGAATATATTAGAACAATATAAGATTTCTTTCATTTTATTATAAGCATTTTGTTTATCTGTTAATGCAGCGTACAGTGGTGGTGGGGATTTCGCAAATTCAACACTAACTTTTAAAAAAAATTTAAGTCTTGGGACAAATGACCCAGGTAGAAAGAATTTTCACTAAGTTCTGGGACATGAAAAACATATTTTGTGTTCCAATATACACCATTCCCTCGATAAACTCGCACCCTGATCACTCGCGAAATCACTTATAATGTGGGGTCAGGCTCATTTGAAACCAGAAAGTACCAAAAAAAAAATCACAATTTGTTGAACTTTAAGAAAATTGTGACCAAAATTATTAACAGAAATTTTCAAAAAAATTATTAACAGAAATTTTGATCTGTCAGTGTCATCTAAAGCAGTAGATAGGACCTGGAAATTTTAATCATCATTATGAAATATGAACTTTTGAAAAGAAGTCATATAATTTGTTACATTTTCTTTTCAAATGACATTCATAGTCCACCATAATTAACAATATTCAAGGACATTTCAGTCAATGAATATAACTTATGCTTTGTGGAGACTAATAAAAAAAATACCAATTAAATATTTAAAAGAATATCAATTGAAATTTGTGTTCTAGTTCTATCATTTAGTTCCTTTTAAGTGTAATCATCATAAATGGAATGTGTATTCTTGTAATTAAATGTAAAATGTGTCAATCTAATGTAACATCTAAGTTCGTGAGCATTTCTTTGAATAGTGTTTCCCCTGTGTTTTGATATTGTACCAGTGTATGCATTTGTTGTATTGTTGCTCTGAATAAAAAGCAGGCCTCCGTTCTTATTATAATGGTCATTACATCATTTGAATCAAATACAGAATGTAGAATTTTAAGAAATACAAATCGTACATACATAATAAGAACCAATGGTCCCGGTCGTATGTTGGGTAACTTATTTCACTTGATCAAACACTGATAAATTTTATTGTGTACCTATTATAATTAAACTACCTTAGATTAACTTAATTATAATTGTGCTTAAAGATAGCAAGGCATCTAAGCAAAATGAATACTTTGTAAAATAAAGAGTTTCGTTTTGCAGACTTGGACCATTGTGGGAAAAACAGGTTTCAGAGAATTCCTGAATTTGCACATAAAGATATCCTCAATGATGAAATGAAGTTTCACTATTGCTTGCAATGAAAATCATGGCATCAATATTTTACTAATTGAAAAATACAAAAATTTAAGTTTTGATGTAGACGATGGTCTCCTGAAATAAATGTTAAGTGTTTGTTACCAAAAGGAATATTGTTTGGTGGTGTATCAACAATTAATCTGGTTCCCTACTTTGAAAATTCCGACTTGCACAAAATAAAGGTATATAATTCAAAACAGGAAAACAGAGCATGTCTACCACAAGAACAGGCATTGAAAATAATTACCTTGTTTGTTTAATTTTTTTTATACACAGGTTATTCTCTCAGAAGTCCTACACCTACTGGCTTTGCCTCATCAACCCTGTTCACATTTTTATGAGACTGTAACAATTAATTAAGTTGTCCAAAATAGAGTCAGAGACTGTGCCCCTTGAACCAACCTGTGACAGATCCATCTGAAACATGTTGACAGCCTCAATTGACTATCATTGGGTGTTCTCTTTCAGGTTCAACGTCAGGAAATCATGTATACATTTAGTACACATCTTCCATCATTTCCGGAAGTCCTTGCAGTGTGTCCCACGTGGGATCGTCAACATTCTCAAGGTGAAAGCCATGGGGGAAAGCATTTTATTGGTGGCAGGAGCTACATGGAGATGTTCTCATTCTGTCTGACTGCTCCCCTTTGGCAAATTGTTGCTGAAGACAAGGGTGAACCAAACCCCAGACCTATATGTTCTTGTTTGGGATTTTGAAAGATGGTATCTTCAATGACAAATTCACATATTTGTCATATTCCGACCGACTATATGTATTAGCGGACTTGCTGTTGGAGAAGATTTAACAGATTCAGTAGAATTGTTCCTTTATCCCTTAGTTTTGACAAAGTGGAATGCAAATTTTCAACCTTTATCTCATCAGTCCCAGTTCTGAAGGCCTTGTCAGTGAGTGTTGATTCTGTTGAATGATCAGTTTTTGTAGGGTTTAACGCCATTTTTCAGCACACTATAGGCTATATATGGCAACCAGTATCAATGGTGGAGAAAGAACCCAGGAAAATCCTCAGAAAGAACCATAGACTTAAAAGAAGCTACTGGCAAACTTTCTCACATACCCATGTTGGCCAAATCCGAGACTTGAATCGATGCAGACAGAGGTGAGATGGCAGTGATCTGTAATGGAGATCGCTTTGGACCACTCAGCCACTCGGGGCCACTCTGTTGAATGAAGTGGTTTACATGCTTATGCTTACTCTTTCATTACCTTTTGGCTCTAAATGATTTTTGTTGTTTTTATAGGGTTAAACGCCATTTTTCAGCACACAATAGGCCATACATGTTGGCCAGTATTAAGGGTGGAGGAAAAACCCTGGACAACCCTTGGAAAGAACCACCAACCCAAAAGAAGCTACTGGCAAGCTTTCTCACATAACCTCATTAGCCGAATATGAGACTCAAACCCATGCAGACAGAGGTGAGATGGCAGTGGTCCGTAATGAAGAATGCTTTAGAACACTCAGCCACTTGGGGCCCCAGCTCTGAAGGAAGTGAATTATAGTGTTGCCTTATCATGGCTGCTCTACTGAAGGGGAGAAAATCGTGGATCAATGACCTCATAAATCTAGTTGTGGAAAGCTCGAAAATAATTTATATACATTTTTCCTCATCTGCTCAAGCAACCATTACATAACGTGTTTTTCGTCAACCATTCCGGAATTGATGAACCAGCATCTCTGGATCGTATTGAACAACCCCTACAACCAGTTCTCATGAGTGACAGAGAATCACTTTAGCAAGATGGCCCTCGACTTTGAAAGTGTATATGGGAAAATATAATTTTCATATAATGATGTAAACTACGACACGTTACGCTACTGAATACATCCATGCCTCTTTGTTGAGGAACAGTAGTGCCAGTCATCGCTACTGTTTCATTATATCCAAAACACTGCATCATCATGAAGGAGAGGATTTTGGACAAAACAAATATCTAATCAATCATCTATCAAATTTTGATTTCATGCATCAAAATGCATTGGCTCTTCACCCAAAGTGGTATCTTTGGTGCAAACTTTTATTCCGATTTTATAATCAGGTAGTGTATTAGAAAAAAGAAACCAATCTTTATTTCTAGTACACTGTTTCTTCAATTATACTTACCTTATAATACATGTATTCCATCCAAGACCTCTCCGCAGTTACACATCAGTAGTAACAAGTATCAAGGTGAGGCCACTCTACTACCTAGGTGAGCAGATAACATTTAACGCCTTAGCTAAAATGTTTTAGCATGGGAAGGGTTCACTTATAAGGTAATTGCTCTTATATGGCAGACTTGCCAGCTCTTACGATTTGACCCTAAGTCTTACAGATAAGACCCTTAGGCCTTACAATACAGATTTCTAGCATCAAGACAAAAACAGTAGAACTATGATTGTTCCACTAAACTCCAGATACTGGTTTTTCCATGTTTGATTCAGATCCTCATTTCATATTGGATACACTGGAATAGTTAGGGAACCATACTAAATTAGAGATTACCACAGATGCTTTAAACATTCTTTTTTCAAGCATAACAACTGCACGATCCATTTCTTTCTTATATAATATTCTAAAAGTGTCCACAAGTGATATATGTGCAAGACAAAAGGGACAATAAATAGCTGAAAAAGCTTTAATAGTACATACTAATTAAATTGGGATATTCAGAATTTTGGGGCGTGTAAAAGGAAGGCAACAGTTGAATTATTGGATGTCATGTTGATTTGAATATGTCTCCATGGTGGGAGAGATGATTGATTTCATCACATGAAAATGAAGAAAAAGTAAAGATCTATGTCAAGTTGAGAGATTGCAAAAATCTATTGAGCTACATATGCTTTAGAATTGCAGTTTGTGATACTTTACAATTAAGGTCTAAATGTACTTTACAAACTCTTTAGTTGCATATAATGTTTATTGTTTTTGCATCAGTCTTCCGTCACACTTCTGTACCTTTTTTTAGTGTTTTTTTAACTTGACTATTGCAGTACATGATGTTTTGTTAAAAATTTTGAATTTGTTTAAAATTATGTGCAAAGAATCAGCTTTGTCTGACCCTTTCCAAATGTACATAAAAATTTACTTCAGATCACTCCTTCGGTGGCCTAGTGGTTAGAGCATCTACCTTAGATGCGTGATGTGGTGTGTTCAAACCTTGGTCATGTCATACCAAAGACTTATAAAAATGGTATTTACAGCTGATAATGTGACTGGGTGGGACTTAATGCTACATGACTGCGGCATGATGTCCCAATGCTAGACATTACTTAAAACTGTCACTCTATAGACATTGTTGCATTATGACTGAACTTTTGTCAAGACTATGTTAAAAATCCAAATCACACACACATGCACAGATTTAGATCAAAACTTCCTTTCATCTTCTTAACTATTCAAGAATCGTTTCTTTGTCAGTGTTTGTGAATTAAGATTGTGTAAAAATATGTCCAAATCAGACCTATGTAAGTGTAAAATTCCATGGACATTGGTTCCTGATTTATAAATGGTAGAAAAATCTGTGAAGTATGTTTGTGTGCCAGTGTTTTGTACGAAACAGGTAGTCAAGTAAAATTTGAATGAGGGAACCCCAAATTTAGTAACATTGTCATTTTATTCTGTGACATTATTAATTTCTCTTTCTCTACAATTTTCACATCAAGGTTTAAAAAAGTGTCACCATGTGACACATATACCTGCCATGCGGCAGAGCAGCATATGATGTCATGATGTCCATACAGCTGTCTTTTGCTGGTTGTTTCTTTGCAATAACTAAAAGTTTTGCACTATCTACAGTTTCTAAATTTTGTGCATTACAAGTACATGTACTCTAATTAAAGATAAAGAATGTTGCTTTTGGTATCAAAGGTCAAGGTTACTGAATGAAAGAAGAAAATGGCTTCTGCATAGAAATTTAAGTTTTTGACTTTTACTTCAGTTTGTGAATGACTTGCACATTGGGTAAAAATGAACTTATTGATTTTAAAGTCAGTATGTAAGGTCATTCAGATTTAATGATGAAAGAAAATATTATAAGGATGACGTCCATAAATTACAAAAGCATGGAGTGGGTGGGATGGGTTGAGAAAAACATGTTTGCATATGGGGAGGGAGAGGCTGTTAATCTGTTTATATTTACATATGTTCAACACCTTAAGGAGATCAGTATACATGAGCTCCTTTGTTAACTGAGTTCTTATATTTTAGTTCTTAATGCGGCGTGAATAAGCCATCAAACACGTCTGCTTATTTTTAATGAATGAATGAATTAGCTTCATCTTTCATAGTTCCAGCTAATATTGGCACAAGCATCCATATGGTGGGTGTCTCAAAACTGACTGATTTGTTGCATACACACCTTATGGATGTTCTCAAATACCATTGGCAATCAGGGAAAACAAAATCCAGTACAATAATGAACGAAGATGAAAAGATAATTGAAAACACTTAATTGTAACATTTAGGATACCTTTACATGACAGCAGCGGGACAGGGCAGCAACCACCCAAGCAATCCCTACAACTGCGTGGTTGTCCAGGAATTGTGATGACCCAAAATTGTCATCACACAACTTTTTGATTGTGTTTGTGTCTGGGTGGATGGGTGGGTCAGGTTTATGTTTTGCTGGTGGTGGAGAGTAGCAAATTTCTTGTTATTGCCTCAGGGAAAACTCCAAGTCGGACAGTTTAGTTGACGAGTGAAAGAAGTCTTAAAACTAAAAGTTAACAAAGATTTGTATCTTTCTTGTAGGAGCTCACTGATGAAGAGCTTGCGAAGATGCTTCAGCAGGAGGAAAATAGTGGCCGCAGGAACCGGCACAGAGCTGTGAAAAAATTACCTGTAAGTATGTTTTGTTGCCATTTTATCTATGAACTTTTGAAAGAGACATTGAAATGGGTAATTTTACAAAAATGGAATGCAGAATGAATTCAGTTGAAATATAGAATGCATGTGAATGAAATGATGAATACAGCCTGAAGGCAATGGAATTTAAAAATGTAGAATTGCGAATGAGGCATTAAAATAAAACAAAGTATAGCTGAAAAAAAAATAACAAAAATGTGTTAAAGAAAATAAAAATAATATATGAAAGCAAAATGAAAAGCGTGTGCATTTGATGAAAGCATTTTCTGTTAGCCTGTATTTCAGTCTACTTGCAAATTTTGAATATCAAACTATATTTTGCATCATAATTTAGGATTAGATTATTCTCCTGTCCAATCTGACTGTCACTGATGTGATGACATCATCACTTTTAGCTGTATTTCTAGTTTTTTAAGAGTGAAAAATAAATAAGAAGTTTAATTTTCTGACAAATACTTTGCTTGTGCAGTTGTACATTTATTGTTGTTTTGATTAAATTGTTTTTGATTCTAATATTCATAGGAAGAAGTGTTTATGGAATGGTGTATTGTACATCATCTGTATATCCATTATCATGAATATCTTATAGCTACTCCAAGATTGGTATGAAACTTTATGATCTACCGTATTTTCCGGCCTATAAGTCGAGACTTTTTTACTTGAAAGTTCGGTCTTCGTCTTATACTCCGAATCGACTTATATATGGATTTTGTCATTGAAATTGCATCAACTTATATATGGATTACAGTATCCGGTATTTTATTGACATTGCTCTATAATCGGCATAATCGAAAACAGGTCACATAGAAGTACAAATTCATGTTAAATTACTATGTCAATAAATTGTCATAAAATAATATGACTGCATTTATATTTGTAAGTTTTGTCATTATTTATTTTGCATTTTGCGTGTTTTTTCTTATTTCTCAAACATAAAATAAAAGAAAACAATTACCGGTAAAAACTTCACTGGGCCGCATAGTACACTTACGGTCTATACTCTATAGTTTACTGTACTAATTCAAAGCATATTGTTTGTTCCTTATAAAAAAAAAGATATGAAATAACTAGTCCATTAATATTTGATTTTCCAGTATAATGTTGGACACACGTGAGCAATTACCGGCATAGCTTTTTTTATTGATCCAATTGATCCTGCAAAGGGATGTAATCCATATTAACTCGAGTTCTATGATTATTTATAAAATAATGTAGATCATGCATTCTACTGAATCCCCCAAATCATATGTTTCTAATTGTATTTGACAAAGTTTCTCAAATAAATTACTGTAGGTTTAAACTACACTAAAATCGGATATATGGATGGACTACCAGTACTCATAGATCATCAGTGAGCCATGATTTTTAGTTTCGCAATTCAGTTTAAAGCAAATTGTAATGTCAACACTTCACCTATATACATTTTTACCAGCTGACGTTTCGGTGTCTCTCTTTGATTATATCGGTTGTTGATAAATTGGTATTTGGTTTCCAACAACAATCAAAGCCAGTTGCCTCAATTGTTTCGATCTTGATATTGGCTTTAGCTACCGATACTAGTTACCATATTGCCGGTACCCCATTGTTCTTTATCATTAATCCGCATCAATTACGCTACTCGTGTTTAATATCAGTGGGATTAAGTACAACAGGAAATGATGCACACTCCCTTCTCTCGATGTAAATAATGAATTTAGCCATGGGCATTGTTTTCATTGCTTTAGTACGGGCACATTTTAATGAGTTCGGTATATTTTGATCAATCTCTTCAGTCATAATCATTCATATAAATATCCCCTTACAAATCATACAACTTCTCTCACAATGCCTCCCGTAAAATCTCGCAAGTCTTACATGGCGGCTTTTAAGCTGGAAGTTGTAAAGTTCGCTGAAGAGAATGGTGGGAATATGGCTGCTCACAGGAAATATGGTGTAAGTGAAAAATGTGTCCGGGATTGGCGTAAAGCTAAGGTTGCATTATGCGCTACAAAAAAAACAAAGAAAGCAAATCGTGGCTGCAAAGCAAGATGGAGTAATATTGAGGATAAATTAGAAGACTATGTTTTGACACAACGTGCCACGTATTAGAGTACATCAAAAGAACATGACGCAATAGCTGGGTGGCAAGTTCAAAGAACTTTGACTAGCAGCTTGTGTGGGAAAATGTGCTTTAGCTTCCATTATTTAATCTACGGACATGTACTATTTCATCATTCATTACGTACACCCGTTACGTTATTGTTGTTATTTTCTTTTCATTGAATTCAGTCACATAATGATCTGTGACAAAATTATTGAATATTTTACATCCATGTGTGGATATTTTCGATGGAAATATTTGTATTATGGATTCAATGTATGTTACAAGATTCGCTGGTGAGTACACGGTGTTGATACTCTTTTCATGCAATAGATTATACATGTATATATAAATTAGACACGTGTATGTACCAATGCATGGTTCTCTGAATAAAGTACCGTAATTGTATTTGACAAAATTTCTCAAATAAATTACCATAGGTTTAAACTTTCAACTGGAAGGAATGATCATGGCTCTTGTTGCAGTGGATATTGCCGGTAATATGGAATATTATATGACGATACCATCAATATTCATGCAACCGGAAGTTACTACCAGTAGTATAAAATACATAGCCAAGTTATTGACCTGGCCTCGTCTTATACTCCGAATCAACTTATATATGGACGAAGGATGGAAAATTTACAAAATTCGTCAATTCGACTTATACTCCGCATCGACCTATAGGCCGGAAAATACGGTAATTGGTTGTAAATGATAATATTGTAGAACTGACATCATTCAGTCATCTTGAAAACTGTTCTTTCTTCTCCTCCTGAATGGATCGTGACTGGTCATATCATTATGTAGGATTTTCACTAAAAGGCTTGTTTAGTTTTGTCTAAATGAATATATTGCCAGTCTGATGTCCTTGTTTATCACTACAGCTGAACGGAAAGTCAGTCATGTCTAGTTCTAGATGAAAATGGTGCTGATCAGGTGAACAATATAGCTGCAACAGTGGCCATCTTGAAAATGTTAAGCTGCTCTCTTTGAATGGATTGTCATATCAACATGGAGTTTCTCAAAAAGACTTCTAATAATGTCTAGTTGATTTTAAATAAAATGGTGTTGTTTTGGTGTCATGTATAGCAGCCAGTTTTGAAAATCTTTTTGTTGCTAATCTTCCTGAATGAAAAATTATAATGCCATGCAGTTTCCACAAGAAGTCTTCTTATGATGTATTATTGGTATAAAAAAAATATGGTGTCCATCTGATATTCAATTGCAAAAAATGTTACCTATACCTGAATTTCTTGATGTATTCACGGGTTTTTTTTTCTAAACAACTTTTTCCTCTGTTGGTCCTAATGGAGCCAATCAGTCAGTCAATATGCCTGCCACAGTGGCCATCATAAAAAAATATTAGCACCATTTCAGCAGAAGAAATAGTCGCATCATTTTCAGGTTTTCAATGAAAAACTTATGTTTTGTTAGTAATAAAATGAAAATTGTGCTGGTATAGAATGATTGTCACCATTGCCGTCTTTAAATCCTTTTTATCACTACTACTTTTACCAAAAGACATTGTGTAATATCTGGCTAGTACTGACTGGAAATGGTGCCAATCTTTTACCGAATATGGCCACCATGACATCCATCTTGAAAATTGTTAGTGTTACTCCAAAATGGAAGGTCTTATCAGCATGGTGTTGCCAACAAAAGACTTCTAATGTCAGTTTTTGTCCGAAATGAAAATGGTGCTAATATGACATCCATTATACCCGCCACAGTAACTAATTTATAGATCTTGTCATTGCTAAAGAATATCAATGATCGTTTTTAAACATTAGTTATAAGGAAGAAAATACTAGAGTACATGTATATATATACACACACTTATATGTCAATTCCAGTTCAGTTACAAACTGAACACTGTCATCACATAATGAGCTGGCAGATATGGGTCTATGCAGATTGTTACGAATTATAATTAAAATAATAACGAGGACTTGCTATAGTGTCTAATCTTAATCTAATCTCTAAGCACTTTATATAATATAATGACAACCCCCACCCACCCAAACGACTATAAAATTTGAAAACATAAAAAATGCTGAAAATATTCAAGACATTTTAAAACAAAGTCTAAAATAAAAAAATATTTAGACTGTGCCTCCAGTGAGTTGTACATTTTCCTGAATATCTTTGCCCAGTGTGTTACAAAAACAGACAATCTAATGAAGCAGTATACAGCGATGTCCACCATTGTTTCATCATTATAGGTTCATTTACAGTTTCAAACTGATTTAATGAGGAAAATAATGTACACACGGCAGTTAAAATATTCAGATCACTTATTCTATTATTGAAACACAAATTGCTATTTACATATATTTCTTTAAGTTTCAACACACAAGTTTGTATGGGGCCCTGAGAGGCCGAGTGGTCTAAAGCACTATTATGGATCACTGCCAACTCGCCTGTTTGTGTGGGTTTGAATCTCAGATTTTGTCAATGTGGGTATGTGAGAAAGTTTATCACTAGCTTCTATAGTCTTGAGTCTATATCCCCGTTTGTACCCCCCTGCCGATTTTAGTAACGAAAAATATAAACAAGATAAAAAGTCAATAAATCTTACTTAGTTCATTCATTGATTTATAATTTCTAACCTGATTGCGACCAGAGTGTCCATAACACCTTTATCATCTGCGCGTCAAATGCTTAACGGAAGTTTTCATACTAACACGACACCATATTACATACAATTTAGGCAAGTCTATTTTCTGCAAATAGAGTGACGTCATTGCTCCTATTTGGTTACTCTAAAGCTGTAGCGATTAATCTGCCATACTCAAAATCAGGTCAATTATTAGAACAATTGGTATAATCGGTATCTGCAGAAATAATCGATGCTGATGTAAACATATTTCAAAAATAACAAATGTCCAAAATTTAAATTAAATCATAACATTAATCTTGACATGGCTTGAACTTGAAATCAGAATTAAATAGTCTTACCCGTTTATATCGACATCACTTATATCGTCAAGCCGCATATGTCGACAAAAAAAAACAAAGTTCCAGTCCCTTGGTCTACTATTACTACCAAATTGTCATGCTTCTGTTGACGTAGATATAAAAGATAAATGTACATGTCAACAGAAGCCCTTGGTCCCAGTTGGAACAAATCCTTTGTTTTCTACTTGTGTCGACAAGCTGCCAGTTCCAACCCATACTTTGTTCAACAATTAGTTGATCTTGCCACCAGGCTTTAATGCAGCAGTCGGATAAAAAAATAAACCACCCTAGACTTTTGTTTGGGCCTATAAAGCTGACCTCTTGTGGCAACTTAAAAGAAGTGAAATCTGATTAATTCTAGCATTTTCCAAAGAATGCACAGAGGTATAGCTAGGATTTTAAAATTAGGAGTTCAAGAGTACCACCAGTAAATGTTGCAGTCCCCTACCAGAAGCAAATTGGGCATACCTGAAATGGCTATATTTCCAGACGAGTAGAAACAGTGGCTGCCATTGAGTTTAATTTTCAAACTTTACAGCACTTACATGTAGCCATTGTTTGTCCTTTAGAATGAGAGTGAATTGTCATCTCAAGATAAGGTCTTATTCCAAGCACTAAGTTAGGCATCATACATTGTGTTCCACGTGAAATGTCAGTTCTAGCAACTTCTAACACTCTGTTGAATTTCATTACAATATTCGCCAATTAGCCGTTTAACCCTTGTTAAAATTTGCAAACAGCATTTTGTCTAACTCTCAACATGTCTTGATTTTGAGGTCACAAGCACTACTGAGATTGCTACACTTGGAAATGAAAACAATAATGAAGGCGAAAATTATTTATTTGATGTACTCTTCTTATACACAAGTATATCAATGGGTCATTCTACCTCTGAAATCAGTCGTTTGTAAATATCAGCACATTTTCTCACCACTCTGCAGCTAGTCAAGTCTTTGATCTTGCCGCCTATTTTGTGGGTCATGTTCTTTTGATGTACTCTTATAATGACATGTACATCTGTGGGTCTTTCAGCCACTGAATTTTCTGATTGTAAACAGCTAAAATGATCAATTGATCAACACATTTTCCGCTCAGCAAGTGGTCGAAGCAGGACTAGCAAGCCCTTAAATTTGCCGTCCAGCAAATTGATACATACTGAGGACTCCTGTATACATTATTGTCTGAATCCTAGTTATAAAAAATGCATCCAAATACGCATGATTACGCTTTTCCGAGACCTTTGAAAGTGATCGGTGATTAAAACAAGTTTATTTTGCTGTGAAAGTTTTGTTTTTAACTTTATTTACATTTACGATGGCTACGAGCAGCAGTGTAAAACACAAATTAAATTTACAGTCTCTGGAAACTAAATAACTGGCTTTTAGGGAAGTTGAGGGCTGAACATCTATCAAAGAGGTCTGTGAAATTTTGCTTTAAAATAACACACATTCAGGAAGGATGAAAGCTGCTGAGTCTATAAAGAAAGACTACATTGAAGGTAACTGTGCTCCCCAAAGGAAGAAGCAAAAAGACTGCTACATTTGAAGACGTAGAGGAAGCCACAAAATGGTTCAATGAAGCATTTGCGAAAAAACTTAGTGTGGAGAACTAAGCTGCAACAAATGGTTCAGTCGCTTTAATGTTCGCCATAGCATCTGATACAAAAGTATTTGTGGAGAATACATGTACTTTTGACAGCTTTTCATATCCCTGTGAATAGCACCATCCCCTTGGTAGCCTCAGATGGGAAGAGACTGACCAAAATCAAGGCCAATTTAAGTACATGTACATGAAGCATGTAAATAACAACTATCCAACCATGTGCTAATAGGATGTGATCGATGCAATATTTTATTGTGGATTTTATTACACAAAGGTAACCAGAATGTAATTTGTCAATATACAAGTGTATTTCACACTGATTCTGTCTTCATGTACTCAAAATTTCCATTTTTTTTCTCCAAGTGTAAATGCTACTCGCTGACGATGGGTCACCCTTTGCAGACTAATATTAACTTTTTGCTTTTAAATCAATGATAGTACTTTATAACAGTTTAATAATTGTCGGGTCACCGAAAGTTACTTTTTTAATATGCCTATTTCTTAGGACACAGAAAAAATTATTGTTTCATGTCCCAAGATTTACTTCTGTTACAGTAGTGAACAAAAAGACCTAAAAAAACTGTAAAGTTTACACATTGGTCGGCAAATTAGCAGACAACCCCCCCCCCCTTTATTCTAGGCCTTTTTTTTTTTCCTAAATGATTCAGCTTATATGCGAGTATATACTGCGATAATAAAATAATCAGTCTTATAAGCGGTATCGGCAGTTTTAATAATCGGCTATAAACATTATCTGCATAATTGGCAAAATGTGCCATCGGTACAGCTTTAGGTTACTCCTGGATACTTCCATCAATTACGGTAAGGTTAAGAGTTATATCCCTTTGCCACCTATAAAATCTACCTTCACTGTACATACATGCATATTTATGCATCCGCCCCTTCACTGAAAATGGACTTGTCCAGAAACTGGAAATTGATCTCTAGGATGGCCATGGTTGTAATGAAAACTTCCGTTAAGCATCAGACGCGCAGACGATAAAGGTGTTATGGACACCTTGGTCGCAATTGGGTTATTAATTATAAATCAGTGAATGAACTGAGTAAGATTTATTGACTTTTTATCTTGTTTATGCTTTTTGTTACTGAAATCGGCAGGGGGGTACAAACAAACAGGAATACAGACTCAGACTATAGTGGGTCGGTGGTTCTTTCTGGGGGTCTTTCCGGGTTCTTCCTCCACCATTAATACTGGCAACATGTATAGCCTATCTTGTGCTGAAAAATGGCGTTAAACCCTACAACAACAACAAGAAGTTTGTATGTTTTTATCAAAATATAACTTGTGGAAATAAGACACTAATTGTTGCCAACTTACTCCAAAAAGAGTTAGTGGTCAATCAACTATCAAAACACATGCCTGTGAATGTGCAAGAGTTTGTTGGTTGGTGCAATTGATATGAATACCAGCTATTTGATGGTTGGATGTGTACATTTCACCTTCAACCACAACACTACACTGGAATTAACCTAGCTAGGGTGAGCAAGCGTCTTATGTACTACTGGCACTCATTGTACCCTGACAAAAAACCACAGGGTGAAGTTGTTTTTGCTTTCTAAAAGGAGAAGGTGAAGTTTACATTTTTAAGCGGCTTAGTTGCCCACTTCGCCTGGTAACATGAACCCTGCTTATTAATTACAGCTTCATTATATTGATTAAAAGTTGATTTGCTTGCTTTGTTTTCTCAGAGTGTGTTATTTTATAATTTAAATAATGGTACTGGTCGGACATTTCTGTAATCTTTGATATATTGCATCATTTCCTTTCTTTTTCAGAAATATGAAAATAATGAAAGAAAGCCGAGGAAGAAGAGAGAGGGTCAGTTAAAATTGTAGCATATTACTGCATTTATTTCTAATGTTCTACAGTTGTAGCTTAGATTTTTTATTAGAATGTGATATTAAACTTTAATAGACTGCTTACTGTAAACTGAAATTTTCTTTTGCAAATCAGTACATTATACCACAATTCATCTTGCAGTATTATGAGAAAGTGTGTGTTGTGATTGGATTTTTCACGTAGCTTTTAAACAAATGTCAATTAATTTGCTATAATGTCTTCAGTATGGCAGTTTATAGTGATATCTAGCACTGGGGTATCATACCACAGACATGTAGCATCATGTCTCGCCCACTTATATAATCCTGACACCAGACTGGCCAGTCCTAACACTAACCTCCTAATACTGAGTGTCCAGCAAGGTTGCTACAACTACTTTCATATTACCCTGGAAATTTACTAACATGAAAAGATATGTATAAAGATTCTAAAAAGTATATGTATTTCAGGTTCTTCAGCAGTTGAGAAGCCCTGGCTATTATCACCAGATCTCGCTGCCGTCATGGGAAAAGACAAGGTAAGAATTCATATGATATGGAGCAAACTGTTT
This sequence comes from Unio delphinus, assembly GCA_029339505.1. NCBI lineage: Eukaryota > Metazoa > Mollusca > Bivalvia > Unionida > Unionidae > Unio > Unio delphinus. The sequence goes on from JAQISU010000239.1 coordinate 236,290, forward strand.
GGTTTGACTGGTTTATATGTGCAAAGTATACATGCAAAAATGTGACATTATATTTTAAGAATTTTTAATCTTTTTCATTATTATTATTTATATGCTTGCCTATGTAAGGCAGAGTATGTTGTGATCCTCCATTCATTGTTAACCAATCTGGTTTTCTGCATAATTTCAGCTGACCACCAGCCATGTACTGTTCCAAGACTTGGTGGATGGCTGTCAATTTCGTACTCAAAATTTCGAGGTCATTGACAGAAAAAGAAAAAGAACTTCTACACAAAACAATCTCCCCAATCTATAGTTGCAAAACTTTGTGGTTATCTTGCACTTGGGATAAGGAACCATTTCAACTTCATGCTGAAAAGCTGAGAGGTCAATGTCACTGATTTAAAGAAGAAAATGGCTTTGGCAATAAATTGAGTTTCTCTAACATCAACAGTTACCAGACTTTGTGGATAGCTTGCAGTTAGGATATATATTTAGAGGTCAGAGGTTGTTTTGATTAAAAGAAGAAAAATTGTTTCCAGTATAGAACTAGAGTTCTCTATAATTTACAGCTATCAAACTGTGAATGCATTGTACTTGGGAGTGGGGAAGAACCATATTGATTTTGGAGTTCAAAGGTCAAAGTCACTGTGAATGAAGAAATAAATGATTTCTGCACAATAAGCTCATTTCTGCATCACATACCACAAAGAAATTTTGTGGATGGTTTGCACTTGGGGTAGAGGAGAATCAGCATAATACGTGCCTTATCAGTTGAGCCAGATTACATCCAGTTCTGACAAGAACAGTCATTTTCACTCAGGATAGTACCCACTTTCATTGCCAAGAAGAGGCTCCTGCCCATGGATAACCTGACTTGTGTAATGAAATCACTGTCAGCTCTGTACACTTCAGCTATAAGATCCAGTATGAGCTTTGAAATGTTATCTTAAAATTTCATTGTGTTGACAGAGAACATGCTTAGTTTTACCTCACTACAGGGACAGGACAATATATGAGCACTACCCTTTTGTCCTAAATTGCGTGGATTGTTTGCTCTGCATATCAAGAAATATCTCCAACTCGGATGAATTTTTTATGCATTTCAGTTCACGAGGTTAGATTAGTTGCCACAGGCATAGTCTTTGACAGAATTGTTCTCCACTTGACATTGTCCATATCGAGATCAGAGTCCATATAACTACAAGTGAATGAAAATACTATATAGTATTACTGCATGAAAATTGAGAAATTTTTGCTAATTAATTGTGTTCATTTGAGATTAAATATAAATTCAGTCAAAAAATGTATTACATGAAGAAAAAACATGGAAAAAGATTGTGACCTGATGTGGTTTTTTTTAGCATTTCATACACTTTGAAAAAAGAATGAGTGGAAACAGTCTGCCATTTTGTTCCTTTGTGATGCTAAAGAAACCTCCATTCTCAACATGCGTGATAAATTGAGTCCGCAGTGGCTACATTTAGTATCTAGTATAAATTTTCCGTGATTCTCTGGGACAACCAATGTTTTGGTACTGTTACTTGAATAATGTTTGGAATGTACTGTTTTTTATGGGGTGCCAACTTTTGTAGATTTTTTTGTATTTAAAAAGCCAGATAAACAGTTATATTTCTGTCATCTCGGCATGTAAGGGTTGTTATGGTTGGGGTGGGGGTTCTCCCTATATTTTATCTAATTATTATAGAATTCACACTCAGTTTTGGTTGGAAGTTAAATTAATGAAAGATAAGATGTAAATCTCTGAGCTCCCAGTCAGCAATGCTGATGATTAAATGATTGAATATACAAAAAAGTGAAATTCAATGAATAACAATTGAATAACAATGCCTCAAATTCCCCAAGTACTCTCCTCATGCTTGATCCATATGATAGCCTAGTACATCACTTGATTAATAGTGTGAGATAGATTTCCACCTGTCCTTCTAGGGCTTGGTAAACGTGACACAGTATTACTCCTTCCATATTCTTATGATTTAAGTACCATGAAATTTTTTATATTTTCTTAAATCCACAAAAATTAATACTCAGTAGTAAATGAATTGTCAGTAATTAGAATGACTGGCTTCATTATTGTTAAGTTCATTTCACTTGTCATTTTCCTTGCTGAAATGAACCAAGAATTCTGAATTCAGTGGTTGTAACCAGTAAACTGCTGTATACCCAGTTAAAGACTGCTCACATGATTTACTTTACAAGTTATTACTATACAATAGCGGGACACTCTGGTAGCCTAGTGGTTAGAGTATCTGCCTCAGATCCGGGAGGTTGTGAGTTTGAACCCTGACTGAGTCATACCAATGACTTATAAAAATGGTACTTCAAGCTGCCTCGCTTGGTGCTCGGCATTAAGAAATTAGTCTTTGCTCTGCTCGGCCTGTTGTTAGCACAGTTTGATTGGATGGGACATAATGCTCCGTGTCTGGGGCATAATGCCCCAGTACTATACATCACTACAATCTGCTCCACTGCAGACATCGCAGCAACATGATTACAATTTTTAAATCTACATTAAAAATTAAAAAATAGAGCACAAGTTTTCTTTTATTTAATCTAGGTAATATCTCAGATTGTTATAATCTTTGTCTTGTTTTTTAGTAGAAGCGCAAAAGGCAACACAGTAATAGAATGTCAATTTGTTCATCATTTGGACAGGCGTGGTAGGTCATTTGGTAAGACATTGAACTTACAATCCAAGGGTTGCAGGTATGCTACCATCCCAGATCAGCCTGGGTTGACTGTCACTGGTATCAGACTTTTGGTTAACAATTTTTAAAGGTCAGTGTCTCTTGTTTTGCATTAGTGGGTCATCAGATTTTTCCCACAATGCATAAGCAAGAAAGGATCATCATTGGACATTTCTTGTCATAGATGTCAAAGATCACAGTAAGCAGTTGTTTAAATTGTATGGGAACTTAAAGAAATCTGAATTAAATCCCAAATGATCCTAAAAGTTCTATCACAAGTCCAAAAGTATAATCTTCTGAGTGAATTCGAGTATTGAATGTGCTGATGTACCAATAGTTTTATCAGAATGATACAATCCAGACTGTTTTTGATGAATTCATGGTCATCCCAAAATGTTTTAGTCCTAATTTTCATTGAGCTCTTTGTAATTCCAATGAATAATTAAAAGATCTCACAGAAAACTAGAATTTGAACATCAGTAACCAACCGATTTATAATTTATAAACAAGACCTGAGCAGTTACTCCCTCTAGAACTTTCTAAGGTCAAAAGGTCATGTCAGCAAGTTTACATCACAATTTACAGTAAATATATATGATACCAAGACTGAAGTCATATCATTGTATGGACGTATTTTGCTAAATGGCAAGAAAAGTGTTTTAAGTGGATGCATTTTTTGTTCATACTTTTTTCATTCAATAGCACTATAATTCATTATGACTTGTTGTTATTGTAGGGTTTAACACCATTATTCAGCACAAGATAGGCTACACATAGTGGCCAGTATTAATGGTGAAGAAGAACCTGGGAAAACCCTGGAAAGAAACATTGACCCACTAGAAGCTACTGGCAAGCTTTCTCACATACCCATGTTGGCTGAATCCGAGACTCAAACCCATGCAGACGGAGGTGAGATGGCAGTGATCCATAATGGTGAATGCTTTAGATCATTCAACCACTTGGGGCCCCGACCATTATGATCTTGTCTGTCATAGTGTTCAGAAGTTGAGAGGTGATTAAGTGTACCATAAAAAAACTTTTTTACTTTAAAAATAGCTGTTTTTTCCCCCCCAGTAAATTAAGAAGTTTGCAATGTCTTACCCAAAAATATAGTGTGAAAAGTCTAAAACCTTGTTCAGACGGTAAAGGCACTACATTTTACATTCTCAAAAATAATCAGATATGTGGTTCATGAACTGTATAAAGGATTGTTTTTACACATTGCATTTGGAGGCACTGAATTTATCCCTATCAGCTCTTTGACATGCTATCAATATCAGTTACTAAGAATAGTTTGTATTTATATTGTTCCATTACTAAGAATAGTTTGTATTTATATTGTTCCATGTTCAGCAATAATGTCTTATTTGGTAGGAAAAGCAGTCAGACAGTGTAAATGGAAACATCTCATTTTATTCACAAGAGAAAACTTATCCTCAAGAGTGGTTACTTCCCCTGATATTGTTTGACAGCTTCAGTGTAGGATCATTTCAATACAGAATGCTCATGAAAGATAATGTCTATAAATTTGGAATTAAATAATTAAAGAATTAGGAGATAGAAGAAAGACTTAAACATTTATAATACAGATTACATTTTTATTTGGTATTTGTGTATGATGATAAAAAGGAACTTGAGTATCAATCTTTAATAATTTATGCTTATCCTGTTTAATCCTATTTAATGTACCCCATTCCCTAACCTTTAAGCCATTCTTAATACTTGTATTATGTGTCTTGTCTTTCCTTGAAGAAACAAACACACACAAACATTTACGAATCACACAATTTCTGCTTGATCTGTTAAACTGTTATTGAATTTTCAGAAAAACTTTGTCCATTATTACTGTGTTTGTATATATTTATAGCTGTAAAAATTAAACCATTATGTTTTTATTTGATCCAAGACCATATGGAGCAAATTTTCAGTGATGACCTGTTTAGTATTGATATACACTTTTATCTTTCAGATGCCAAGAACTGAGGTTGTGAAGCGTATGTGGGAGATTGTTCGAGAACGAAACTTAGAGGTATGCACACAATTACTACCTTTCATTGAGTCTTTACTCAATTGTTAACAACAATATCCAGTGTTAAATGAATGTATGTACGTATGTATGTATGTATGTATGTATGTATGTATCAGGGCTTGAATTTAACACAAATTTCTTTGTAGCCAGAAGGACTAGTGTACTGAGAAATTTACTAGTCCTGCCAAACATTTACTAGTCCTGTCCACAAAACAATGTCACACACTTGTATTGAGATTAACAACAATTTTCTTTCATAAATAGCATTATCATGTGAAATAATGAGGTACAGAAGTATAAACCCTACTTCAAATCATCAATCAGGTAATTAACATTTCTTGTTTCTCAAGATAATCTGGAGCCAATTCCAGAAAGGGATCCAGGTGTCCTTTCTCGTCCTCCACCTGCACTCTGGTCCATATGGGGTTTGTTCTGGTCTCCTTACCCATCTCTCTGAAACATTCCACAAATGTACTGCTGGTGATGGATCATATGTTGGAATGTCATTTTCTATGGTACATTATAAAGAGTAGGTCGGACAGAATCCAAGGTCTCAAACAAGATCTCCACTCTTCACCATTTTCATGTCCGATTCAATTTTAATGTTCGAACACCCCGCAATAAAACTGGATGTTTTCTGTGTGTTTGTTTTTGCGAATTCACACCAGTTACACCTCATAACGTCCACATCATAATTCAGCCATTCTTTGTCTTTCGCCCATGTCTTCTGAAACGATCGATTACGCTTTTCTTTATCAATAGAATTATTCCTCTCTTTTATGTCATTTTCATTCAACTTTGGCTTTTTTCCGGAGGCTGAACACCTTCTTTAAATGCCACATTTTGCTTGTCTTATAAGGCGGGAATTGTGCTTCTGTTCACAATACTAGATGTTACAGTATAGCTGACGCGAATAATTTAAAGTAAGAAAAGGTATGGCAGTGTCATTTTTGTAAGAAAGTATGATCAAGAAACACATTTCAAAACACGTGCCTTTGTGCTGCCATCCCCCCCCCCCCCCCCAATTAAATGGAATCTCCGTAATAAAGTCTTGACTTCAGCGGATGTTCTGCAGGAACAAAGCAATGGCTATTGTAAACACTGTTATAAAATATTAACATCAAAAGATAATGTTTTACCTTGGAAAATGTGTTTCCTTGAAACGACACCATCTAACTCGGCGCGTAGTATTTAACTGGTCCAATTACGGTCTCATCATTAATAGCGTAAGGTAGTAAGGTCGCCACGGATGGAGATAGCACAAGGGAAGTCGTCACAAGAATCGGCAAGGCCAACCAGACCTTCGCAATGCTGAAGCCCATATGGAGGACAAGAAACCTCAGTGTCCACACGAAGATCCGTATCTTCAAGAGCAACGTGTTGAGCGTCCTTTTGTACGGCTCAGAGTGTTGGAAGTCCACTGCGAACATAGAACACAAGCTCGAAGTGTTTCAAACCAAATGCCTGCGACGCATCATGAGGATCTTCTGGCCAAACACGATCTCAAATGAGGAACTTCGGCACATAGCGGGTGTAAGCACCATCTCTGAGATCATTTCAACTCGGCGATGGAGATGGCTCGGCCAGGTCTGCAGAATGCCTCCTGACTCACTACCAAGGGTGGCACTGAGATGGACCCCACAGGGGAAAAGGAGCCATGGCAGACCCAAAGAGACCTGGCGACGAACAGTGGAGAGAGACCTTAAGACCAGAGGCCTCACCTATCAGACCGCCCCTGCAATAGCTGCCGACAGACGGAAATGGTGCTCCCTTGCAGTTGTCTCAAGCACCAGACGGCGCAGAGAGGATTGATTGATTGATTAGTAAGTGTTCTTAATTAATCGGACCTCAATGTATTGTTGAAATTAATAATAAGCAGGTAAATTTTCAAATCTTTGATTCCCATGCTGAGAGATTTCCAACAAATGTACAGCATTCTGCTTGGATATCATCACGTGTATTCAATTATTTGTTCAGACTTGTATGGGAAAAATATATAATTTTTTTGTATTGTCATAGAAAAAGTAGTTGCATGGAAATGATGTGTCAGTAATGTGATCATTATAAATTGATCTAATTCTTATAATTATTTTGATGCAAACATAGATTATACAGTTTCCCGTTTGTAACTGTTGGCGCGTTTGACTAGCAAGCCAAAAAGCAAACAAACAAGTATGCAAACTAATTTCTTTGAATAGCTGATGCCATGTGTTGTAGTTTGTTACTGTGGTCGCGTGAACAAAGTGTGAAACCATGTTATTTTTCATTTAATTCGCTGTCAGATTAATTAGGATATCAATTACCGAATTTCCGTTGTTAAGGATTGGACTATGATTGGCGCTGTTCAGCGAAATGCACAAAATCAGATGGCCTCTTGTAAATGAAACACATTTCTGAGACAGAAATTGACTTCATCTTCTCATGCTAATACTTTATGACTGTTTACAACGGTCACTGCATTGATTCTACAGGATATATACTGAAGTCACGTCTTTATTAGGGTATTGAGTAAACAAACGCTGACTGTTGATAAACAAAACTTACTAGCCCATCAGACTAATAACATTATGATAGTTACTAGTCCGACAGGAAATCTACTAGCCTCGGGTTAGCGGACTACCGCTAATTTCGAGCCCTGTGTATGTATGTATGTAATGTATGTATGTCACTTTTACACATTTAACTCTACTTGCCATCAACCAGAAGACTGTATGTGATATCCATCATTTTGTCTGTTGTATGTCTATCCATTCATGAGAACAAATTTGTCATCACTGCTCATGCTAAATTAGTTGGACGAGTGCTGTGAAACTTTACATGTGTATTCATCCCATGATCAGGTTGGCCTTAGATCACAATTATTTTTCCTATATAGGCCTTCATTTGTTTTTCAGTACAGGACTCTCCATTTTATTCCAGCATTTAATAAATCCTATCTTGATCAATAATATCTTCAAGGATGAACTCGCACTGTAGTTCTTGTCATAGGTTATAAAGTCATTTGTAGTGTCTACATGCGGAGCAAAAATGATGTGGTGAATAGATTTCCTGACCAGCAGAATTGCCTCGCTTCTCATTATGTACTGTTGCTAAAATACACACAGGAGAGTATGCCATGATGCTTGTATTCTAAAAACATTAGAAGTGATGACATCATCTTGATTTTCCCATCTCTTCCTTCCCTCCCATGCAGCTGAATTTTGACTGCATTATCTACCTTACAAAGTGAAAAAAGTCCTATGCTTAAGTGATATAAAGTATTGTGTATTTGATGGGCACTTTGTTTCGGCAGGATTAAGCATGCCAGAGTTTTATCCATTTTTTAGTCCAATCAAGCCTGTCACTGATGTACCTAATTACCTAATACTATTAGATTGTATTTAATTCAAGCAACTAAGTGATTATTCAAGTTAGGAGAAGGCTTTCTGCATATGTTTTCCTCACAAAGGCATAAGAAACATACTTTCATTCAAAGTTTATGACTAATTTACCAATTTCACTAAAGTTGAACCTTGCAGGAATAATTGTTTTTGCATATTTGTTATCCTTGAAAAGTAAACAAAATTCAGGACTTTTTTAAAATGGAAAAGGGATATTGTGCTGTACAGTGTTCCCTTTTGGAGTTATTGCTTTGTCTTAGTTTGGAGGCCTTTTTTGCTGTACGTTTTTGGACTATTCTTCTGGATACTGTTATATTTGGCTGTGTTGTATAGATATGTGCTCTACATAATTTCTTTGGCTATTAAGTTTGGATACGTGCTGTACACCATTATTTGTTTGCAATTATTTTTGGATATGGTGCTGTACTCTTTAACATCTTTGAGTCTGTTATTCTGGGTATAGTGTTTAAGTGTAGCTGACAGCTCTGATGGCCTAATGGTTAGAGCATCTGCCTCAGATGTGTTTGGGTTGTTGATTTGATCCTTGGACAAGTGTCATACCAAAGACTTACTAAAATGGTACTAACAGCTGCCTCGCTTGGTGCTCAGCATTAGGAGGTTCATGTTAGGACTGGTTGGCCTGGTGTCAGGATATTGCTAGGTTGGGACACCATGCAACATATCTGCGGCATGATGACACAGTGCTAGACATCACAATAAATTGTCACACTGTAGATATCAGCGATGTTACAAATCCAAATCACATACACACACACACACACACATACACACATAAGTGTAGCTGATAAAACTGTAACAATGTAAACCTGATATATTTGTATTACCTGTGCTTTAATGTAGCTAATAAAACCAACAGTGTAACCACCATTTTGCATGAGTACATTTCTTTCTTTTTTTACCAGTTGTGCTGAGGTGTTACTAATGAAACTTAATTTGTAAGAGTCTACCAGTTAAATACTATTATATATTTTTAATTTGATATTTTGATCATTTATGCCCATGTTCCTGATTGGCTGATAACAGTGCATTTTGTATCAGTGTATCTGCTGTTATCTGTGAGCAAATTTGATTCCACATGTAATTTAATTAACATGACACCTATTCCTAATTGCGCGTTCTGCATCTGATTTGATCAATACAGTATAGTTCATTCCCTACTTGAACACTCTACCTGAGATAGTTCAGATTCAGAATTCTTTTTTAGCCACAGAAATTACTCTGTATTTTTCAGGATCCTGATGACAGAAGATATATGATTTGTGATGAGCAGCTTTTCAAAGTATTCAGTAAGTATTCACAAATTTATAATATTCAACAGGAAATCATCCTCTGCAACAGTTTAATGTTAAAAAATTTCTCAAATCAATGTCTGTTATTTGTGATGTAATAATAATTGGTGTAAAACGACAGAATTTTTATAAAAATCATTGCAAGAAATCAACATGATTAATCTATACCAGTTTTTATGTGTGTTCACCCTACCCCCGCTCTTCCAACAATCCCCAGCCATCATTTGTCCAGATTGTGATGAAGGGGTTATAACAAAAATGATTATTTAGTTTGTCCTCATTCCAAAACTGCATTATGAAGCTTGGTCCAAAACGTTTAGCTTGTGACCTATTCCAAGAAACCTTTTCAAATATGGTTACCACAGATGCAATCTTTTCATAAAGTTTGATAAATTTCCACACGAGTAGAGAGTAGAGAATTATAGAAAAATCTCTGTCACCATATTCTCCATGAAAGCAAGGGAATAAACAGTTATTATTTCCTAAAGTGGTTTTCAATAGATGGAATTCAATTTACAAGCAATTGCAGTCGCGGTAATCTTCACTGCACTTTTTTGCTTCTTATATAGTTGACAGTTTTTTTAATTTTAGAAAGTTAAGGAAAAGATGATTGGTTAAAATTTCAGCTGTAAAAGATGATTGGTTAAAATTTCAGCTGTAAAAGATGATTGGTTAAAATTTCAGCTGTATGGCTGTTTTGACTCAAAAATTGCAAGCTCATTATAATGACTCACATCAATAATTGATAATAGTTTTAATCCCAAGTCACCCAACAGACCTTTAATATTGTCTGATTAATAATAATGTCTAACTCAAAATGATGCTAAGTGAACATTGATGTCTTATGGGACCAGAGATGACTTTTCTGGGATAAGGGATGCAACTCCACCTCTTAATGTACTTGAAGAAGAAACCGGAATAAAAAATCTTTTACTTATCCAATTATTATACAGATACAGTGGGACCCCGCTATAACACGGTAGTTGGGAGCCATAGAATCCGACCGGGCTATGAACCGAACTGTGTTATAAGCAACAATGTACAATACCAACACATTTTTGGATTTATTTGGGGGGGGGGTACATAAAGACGGGTGCGAAAATGCATGGCACAATTACCATTTTTGATCAATATATATTAAATGAGAAAAACATTTGCTGTGGTAACAGAAATTGCAGATATAATATATTACTTTATTCAGAGAACCATGCATTGGTACATACACGTGTCTAATTTATGTATACATGTATAATCTATTGCATGAAAAGAGTATCAACACCGTGTACTCACCAGCGAATCTTGTAACATACATTGAATCCATAATACAAATATTTCCATCGAAAATATCCACACACTGATGTAAAATATTCAATAATTTTGTCATAGATCATTATGTGACTGAATTCAATGAAAAGAAAAAAACAAAAATTACATAACGGGTGTACGTAATGAATGATGAAATAGTACATGTCCATAGATTAAATAATGGAAGCTAAAGTGTATTCTTATAATAACTACATGTACATCTCAGGATCTTTCTGTCTCTGAATTCAGTCATTGTAAATTTCAGATCATTTTCCCACCCAAGCTGCTAGTCAAAGTCCTTTGAACTTGCCGCCCAGTTATTGCGTCATGTTCTTTTGATGTACTCTAATAAATACAGCAGACAGAACTGGCTGTATGTATTTTAGCCACTGAATTATGTCACTGTTTAGCTCGGCAGTTCACTTTGATGATAAACAATGTACTTAAATTAATTGATTTATACATTCTGGTGAAAATCTTTTATCAACCGCCGCATTGGCTGTTGCTTAGTTGTGTATGAAATTAAGAGAACATATATCGGAGATTATTTGAGCAACGATTGTATTCGGAATGCATTCAAGACAAACACAAAGTAGACACGATGGCTTCATTGCTCAGGGATCAGTAATAATATTATTGATACTTATGAGCTGTAATTTTTCAACAAAAAACAAAGATAAAAGTTCTCAGTAAGCCCAGCAATTGGTTCGTATTTCCGACGTTTATTTTGGCACAAAAATAGAAGAAATTTGATAATACATTTTCTACATGTTCTTTTTCGCACTGTTTAGACGAATATGAGAATGATAATTAAACTCTTAAATTTTTTTTTTCATACTTAAATTTTTTTTTTCTTTTTGGTCTTTGAGAAAAATACCTGCAATAAATTACCCGAAATTTCGGGAGCCATGCCACGACCGGGTTATATCCGAATTCGGGTTATAGCGGGGTCCCACTGTATACCCTCCCAGCCTTCCTGCAGTTACATCCAAGTAGGAAAGCTTCCATTCCATTCCATTACTAACTGAGGTACACACTAGATATATATTGCCAATCCCAGTATTAAGAGTGTTCACTCTGCCAACCGTGGCCTGACATTTTGCTCCCAAAGCTTAATTTTTTTTAGCTGAATGGCATGAATTGTGAGTTTGTTGTAATATGCAATTATTATTGGAATTAAAGGGCTGGAATTGTGAGGTGGTTGTAATAGTTAAGTATTAAAATTAAAGGGCTGGAATTGTGAGGTGGTTGTAATAGGTAAGTATTATTGGAATTAAAGGGCTGCAATTGTGAGGTGGTTGTAATAGTTAAGTATTATTGGAATTAAAGGGCTGGAACTGTGAGTTGGTTGTAATAGTTAAGTATTAAAATTAAAGGGCTGGAATTGTGATGTGGTTGTAATAGGCAAGTATTATTGAAATTAAAGTGCTGGAATTGTGAGGTGGTTGTAATAGGTAAGTATTGTTGGAATCAAATGGCTGGAATTGTGAGGTTGTTGTAGTATTTTGATAGGTAAGTATTATTGAAGAAGCATATTTTACTAGAAAAAAGATAGTTTTTTGTTGTTGTGTTAAACAGGGTTGCCAAAAAAAAAAATGGACAATGCATGTCAATAACACAGAGATGCTCCCAGGGCAGGCAATCATGTGATTCACACAAAATTTGAATTTACACTTTTGGAAAGTCGTGATTCGTGACAATTCTAGTAAATTAATTTCAATATGTGCATATGAAAATGTACTCTGCACAGTATGCAACTTTATTCAGCCATGCACCCATAATGTGCTTGTATATTGGTAGAAATGTTACCGAGTTGTTTGCGATGTGTAATTCTTCATATTTTTTAAACATCTGACTTCTTAAGCTTGATGTGAATGGTGTTTTAAACTAAATTAAAATTAGCACACTGGGCCCTCTAAAAAGCATTGTGTTGAAGTGCATCAGGAATTTGAAACAAATATTTTCTTTTTCATTTTCCCTCTCATTATACAAAAGTTCTTGATTACCTTTTAGAAACTGCAAGTAGCTTTTCAGAAGTCATTTGTCTTTAAGAATCACATGGGTGTTTTTCCACTGGGCCAATTTATGATGGATCATTTTTTTTCTAACTGGTGTATAGCTTGTAATGATCTTTTTAAAAATATGGTACACAAATGTTGACCATGTAATCTAGACAAGGGTAATAAAAAATGTTCACAAAAAGACTAATTCATAATACACATAATAAATTATTTCTGAAATAAAAGTATGTAAAGCAAGAAACAGTATTATTTATGACTTTTGATATATGTTATTTTTATTATTATTAGGTGAAAACATGTTTTAACATGAATGGTTCACGAGAACAAGTCTTTATAATGAACATCGTTCTATTCTGAATAAGAATAAAAGACAGCTGCAGATTATAAATAAAACAGTCAAAAGGAGTATATCAAATTTCTAAACCTGAAATATTAAGGTACAAGATTTCATTTAAACAAGAATGAAAAATGAGCATATTTCAAAATAATTAATTGCAGGAGTGTCCCTTGATCTCTTTGTTGAACATATTATTTTTATGAAGTGATGGATCATATGAAGTAGAGTACAAGGTGATGCTTGGACAATTTTCTGCTAGTGGCATCCATATCTTCAGCAGTTTCTCTACAGCTTACTTGTTTAGCCTTGTTCTGGCAAAGGACTCTGTCTCTGTCATGGATACAAGCTGAGAGAGGTCTATGAACAGTTGTACATTATCTTGAAGAATCTATTAATAATTATTCAGAAGGGGCCCCAAGTGGTTTAAAGTGCTCTCCGTTATGGATCACTGCCATCTCACCTCTGTCTGTGTTGGTTCGAGTCTCAGATTCGGCTAATGTAGTTATGTGAGAAAGCTTGTCAGTAGCTTCTCGTGGGTCGGTGGTTCTTTCCAAGGGTTTTCCGGGGTTCTTCCTCCACCATTAATACTGGCCGCCATGTATAACCTATTGTGTGCTGAAAAATGGCGTTAAACCCAATAATTAACATCAATTATTCAGAATAAACTTTTGTAGTAATCTTTCAGGGTCTGTGAATTTAATAATTGAATGGAAGCCCATTTGACTGGCCAGCATTAGAACATGCCTATATAGATGTGTGTACTAATACCAGTATACCATGGAGTTTTCCACTGTATCATTACTTGGGTAGTTTCTGTTAGTAATGACTGTTTGGAAATTCAAAATAATCATGTTATGAATTTAACCCTTTGAACCCTAATCTCCCCCATATTTTGGCACATTAACCCTAGCCTCCCCGGCAATTTTTGACAATTTTATAAAAAGTAAAATTTTGCAAAATAAAAGTAATATTATGCCATAGAATGATAATCCACTACGATATAACAGCAAATATCAAATTGTCTCTTTTCAAACATGCTTATAAAATGCTTTTTATTACTATGACTATGTAACAAACTGTCTCGAAATTTTGTTCATGTTGTACCATTCATGCAAGATCTATATTTCACTGACCATCTAGTGAATAACATAACACAGGCCGGGTTATGACGGTAGATAGCTAGGCCGGTATACCTGCCTTTCGGGTATATACACCGTTACAACCGGCCGGTAAACCAGCCTGTCGGGTTCAAAGGGTTAATGACATTCATAGCATTTTGTCTGTTTTCCCCTCCAAATAATTCCAATAATGATTTAATTTTGCCAAAATACCTATGGCCAAAAATTTTATATTATATATATCTGAACATTTAATCACATATTTGACACTTGTCATATATGTCTATATGGTCTTATCCTGGAGGGAGCATTGACCCATGTTTTCATCACCTAGTGTATAGATAGATAAAAGCAGCAAATGTTTTTTTTTTTAGACAAAGTTGATAGCTTCACTTAAACATGGTAACCCAGAGAAGGCAATAAATAAGAAACTCATTTATTAATACCTACCTTTTATCTTTGCAAATAATTATTTGTTATTATGTTACTTTAGTAAAATATTGTAGTTATTTATATAAAGCCCATAATGATACATATGTGGCATGATGCCCCAGTGCTAGAAATCACTATAAACTACCTCACTGCAGACATCATAGTGATAGTCTTAAAAATTGTTAAGCTGCGTTAAAAATCAATATTTACATTAAAACATAATTACAACCAGTCAAGTAAAGTAACACACTGGGCTAACTGAATTGTGCATATTGTAGCCCAAACCCTACAGTCTGGTAGCCACTTAGGATATTACATTTGTCAAACTATCACATATGTTCATTATTGTAGACAACAATCTTGTCTTTATTTCAGAGAAGAAGAGGGTTTTGACATTTGCCATGATGAAAACATTGAAATTTCACATTCATTGTGAAACTGACATCATCTCTTGAGTCAGCTGGGGCCTTGTCTTTCAACAGTAGGTATTATTTTCATTGGTAAAACAAATGGAAGACCCACATTTTTTAATTACCTTTTTTAATATTTAAATTTGAAATCATTTTGTAAAATAATGCTTCATAAATTGACATTAAATTATACTTTTCATAAAAAGCCTATAGCTATTACAGATTTATTTGTACTGCATAAAATAAAAAAAAAGCACTGAAAGTCATATTCAACCACCATCTATCTTTTTTCATATATCCAGCCACCTTAGATATAGAGATGTTTTATCTTCATTCAGATTTCAGATCGTAAATAATATCCGTACTGCCTTCCATAAATATTTGCCCAGTAATGTTTGGTCACAACCTTTCTTCGTGAATATTTGACCTGTAATCTTTGGTCACAACCTTTTTTCATAAATACTTGCCCAGTACATCTTTGGTCACAACTTTTCTCTATAAATACTTGACCGGTAATCTTTGATCCCAACCTTTCTTCACAAATACTTGCACTACCGTATTTACCGTATATGTTGGGACACGAAAAAAAAAATTTTTTTTTTCGTGTCCCAGAACTTATGGTGAACTTTTTTTTAAACCTACATCATGTGTCCCAAAACTTAGGAAATGAAAAATATTATGTTCAATTTGCTTTTTCCCCACCCACCCCACCCCCGCACGTTACAATAAAATAGATAAATAAAATGCGTATTTGAAATAAAATGAAAGAAACAAGAAACTAACCTTGTACTGTTATCATTTATTCACATTTTTGGTCGACATTAGCATTTTATTAAAGGAAAAATATCCACAAACTCCATATGAGTAGTGCATGAATCCATAGTGTAATAGCTTTCGTCAGACAACACAACACATTAGTCATTAATGTGAATACTGAGAAACGAATCATGTTTAGTTGTCCTCAAAGGTTTGAATGTTGTGAAAATGAAAATTGGATCCCGCAAAATCACATACAAGTGAGATAGAGAAAGAAAGAGTGAGAATTATCAGCCCCATTGGTCGAAAGCAACTGACATTTACACGTGATACGGTGTAAGGTATAAAATAACCAAGAGTATATTATATCCAGGGTAACAATATGACAATATCTCGCAAACTAAAATCATTATTAGAAAGACATTCACTGTGAGTACAAATTACAATCTTTTTGATTCCATGGGTTACAAAAAGTATATTTACTGAATAACTCGAAGTTTGTGTCAATTATGACTACAGACGGCATATAAATGAAAGCCCAGGTGTTGAATAAACGCACCTTGTAACTGCCATAAACACATTGTTTGAACTTACTGGCAGGATATCAAATACAAAGGTTAATTTATTACAAAGCAAGCCGACCCCGAAAGCAGACTTTGGATTCCTATTAGCGTGGAGATTTTTTAAACTATGCATGTGTATACAAAGTAGGCCGACATGGGAAAGCCAAGGAAAAAAGAAAAAAATTTTAAATTTGTCAGCAAAGGGTGACCCATCGTCAGTGAATAGCGTTTACTCTTTAAGAAAAAAATGGAAATTTTGAGTATATGAAGACAGAATCAGTGTGAAATACACTTGTATATTGACAAATTACATTTTGGTTACCTTTGTGTAATAAAATCCAAATTAAAATATTGCATTGATCACATCCTGATACGAGAAACATTACAATATTCAACGTCGGCATTATCACATGTTTGGGAAGTTGTCATTTACATGCTTCATTTACATGTACTTAAATTGGCCTCGATTTTGGTCAGTCTGTTCCCATCTTATTGAGGCTACCAAGGGGATGGGGCTATTCACAGGAAAGTGAAAAACTGTCAACAGTACATGTATTCTCCACAAATACTTTTGTATCCGATGTTATGACGAACATTAAAGCGACTGAACCAACCACTTGTTGCAGCGAAGTTCTCCACACTAAGTTTTTTCGATAATGCTTCATTGAACCATTTTAATGCTTCCTCCACGTCTTCAAATGTAGCAGTCTTCTTCCTTTGGGGATTGCAGTTACCTTCAACTTAGTCTTTCTTTATAGACTCAGCAGCTTTCATCCTTCCTGAACATGTGTTATTTTTATGTGAAAAAATTTCACAGACCTCTTTGCGAGATGTTCATCCCTTGACTTCTTAAACAGCCAGGTATTTAGTTTCCAGAAACTGTAAATTTAATTTGTGTTTTATCCTGCTGTTGGTAGCCATCTTAAATGTAAATAAAGTTAAAAACGAAACTTTCACAGCAAAAAAAAACTTGTTTTAATCACCGATCACTTTCAAATGTCTCGGAAACGCAAAATGCGTATTTTCACGAAATTTTTATTTATGGGATTCAGAAAATCACGTATACAGGAGTCTTCTGTACGCATCAATTTCCTGCACGGCAAATGTAAGGGCTTGTTAGTCCTGCTTTGACCACCTGCTGATTGGGAAATTGTGTTCATCAATTGATCCTTTTAGCTGTGCTGATATTTACAATCAGATAATTCAGTGGCTGAAACACCCACAGATGTACATGCTGTCATTGTAAGAGTACATCTGAAGAACATGACCCAGAAGCTAGGCAGCAAGATCAAAGACTTAACTAGCTGCAGAGTGGTGAGAAAATGTGCTGCTATGTTTTTTTTTTATCCGACTTCAACATCAAAGCCTGTCAGCAAGATCAACTAATTGTTGAACAAAGTATGGGTCGGAACTGGCAGTTTGTCGACATAAATTATTAGAAGACAAAGTACAGTCACTCTGTCTCTTTCTTTTTCTTTCTCTCTCGGAATATATTTTTGCGAAAAGTGAAAACAAACAACACTCAGAGAGTTTTCTTTCTTAAAGTTTTACTTAATAAAATATACACTTGAGTACATTTTCTGACATGTAATTTTCGAATGATTTAAAAGGTGTCCCATAACTTACGACTTGAAAATAGCTGTGTCCCAGAATATACAGTGCACAAAAAATTACTTTTAAAATAAATTTATGGTGTCCCAACTAATACTGTGTCCCAGCATATATGGTAAATATGGTATATATTTTTTGTACATAAATACTTTCCCTGTGCTTGTATTGTCACAGCCTTTCTCCATAAATACTTGACTGGTAATCTTTGATCACAACCTTTCTCCATAAATACTTGACCTGTAATCTTTGGTCACAACCTTTCTCCATAATTACATACCTTTTTAATCTTTATTCACAGCTTTTCTCCATAAATTCTTGCCCTGTACATCTTTGTAGTTTTTCACTTCCATAATGTCTCAGCTGGTCACAAACCACTATAGCTTATATAATGTCGGGCATGCATTCAAGTTGGTTCCTTCTCGCCATACCTCCTAAACTTGTCGAAGAACTGCCTTGAAAGTTCCTTAGATCGAATTTTGAATGAAAATTTTACTGCTCAGACATCCATTATGGTAACAATGCTTCTTTCTTAAAAATCTTGCTCGTCTCCAACATGGGTGGTCATATCAACATGGAGTTTCACACAGACTTCTTATTTATGGTTGGTCCTAAATGAAAAATGTGCTATTCTGATAACAAATTGATTCTTAATGGCAGCCATCTTTAAAATCTTTTAAAGTCAAATTCACATGGGGTTTTCACCAACACGTTTTATGAAATCTAGTTGGATAATAATATCAGTGTGTATTTTCACAATTGGCTTTGAATTTACATCCAGTATGGCCACCTTGATGGCTGTCCTGAAAATCATTTTATCATTATTCCTCCTGGATTGATGGTAATATTGACATGGGAGTTTCACTACAAGATTTTGATGTCTTGTTGGTCCTAAATGAAAATGGAGCCAGTCTTACATCCAGTATGGCTGTTATTTTGGACATCTTTAAAATGAAAGAATAACAGAAGTTTCTGTGCACAGTAGTTTAAAAAAATTGTTTCATCTTGGATTCGTGGAAATACATTTTGGCCAATAGAGCATATGTCTTTTCCAAAGACTCTTGTTTTTCCTTAATCCATTGATCAGTTTTGTTGATAATTGGGAGGAATCTTTTGAAGCAAAGACAATTTTGTAATGCACTCACTTGTTCATTGAACTTGGGGTCAAGGTTATAGTCAAAAGATTTATGTTAAGGTTTTGGTAAAAGTTTTCATTGACTTATAGTTTACAGATCCCTTGATTGATCTTGAAATGAGGCATTGTGATACGTAATGATTCATTCTAATGCATTAGGTTAACATTTTGACCTTGCAGTCATGTTCACACAATTTACAGCAGTTCTTTGATCATGGGCTTCACAACTGATACTGGCCTTCTGGTTTTGTGATAGCAAGGTAGAGAAAGCATACGAGATTTTTCCAAATACTGACCAATTATTTTACACCTTTATCAGTATTTTTCACCAGGCAGTCTTCTGTTCTGAGATGAATTGCATGTCATATTAAATAGGCAAGCTCTATAGTAATTAACCTTGTTGTCAATCCATCTGTTCACACTTAGCAGAGCTTAGCAACTCATACACATAACTGGATACATTTTGATAGATATGCCTTTTAAATTACTTTTCAGTTCAGTTTTGACAAGAGATATTGTCTTTGTTCTATGCAGGGTCTGTAGCGGGCCTTGAAAAGCCTTAAAAAATGAATTTTCCCTCAAGGCCTTGAAAACACCTTGAAAATTTAAAATATTGTTTGGATACTTTGAAAAGCCTTGATTTTCTTGAATTCATAAATATTTTTTCGTTGTGCAGATTTCAGTATATAAAAAAAAGAAAACTATAAAAAATTTAATTTAAAAATAATAATTGTTCCAAATCGGAAATTTCCACAACACGCCACTGCGCAGTCGTACGTTTTGAACTTACGGTTATTCGAAGCCCGGATGTAGTCTCAGTTTACGTTTGGATCATGTACGCGTTGAAATGGGGTAGGGGGGAGGCTGCCGATTCTGACTTTGGTGGCTAGATGAAAAAAAATATAAATTCTGGCTAATGTGATCTTTCTCAGAGAAAGACAGCTATGCAAAATGCAAATTATGTCAGAAAGATGTTGATTTGCTTGCAATTGGGGGAGAGTGCTTGACAATCCCATGCAGCTGGAGAAAAAAAACCCCACCAATCTGACAACATGAATTCCCCTTATTGGTAATATAAATAATTTATATTGCCGATAAATAATAATATTTGTATTACTGTTAAGGGGATTTATGTTGTCAGAGATTTCCGTACTTATTGTTAAAACGTCAGACTCCTGTGTCTCGCGTAACGGCTTGAAAAACAAGGTTGATAACAAGCTACAAGATCAAACAAATTTACTATAAAATATTGTGGAGTTTGTAAATTGTGTAGTGTAGACTGTAAAATAAACATTCAGTGACTGTACAGATGTGGGATGTGTAGTATAATTAGAATGAAATCAGTGATCATATTTTTGACTCTTTAAGCAATACATTTGCAAGAAATATTTCTCGTATGAAGTATAGTTAGTATTAACTTATTTATTTTTTCATTTCTGTATCCTTTAAAATTAATGTAATAATGCACCTTGAAAACCATGATTTTGAACCTTGAAAAACCCTTGACATTAATGAAAGAAATTTGCTTCTAACCCTGTATATGATTATTGTATCTCCACTACAGTAAATCATTCCTGCTCATTGAGCATACATGGAGACATTTTGTTATATACATGTTCTCATCTATCTAGCTGTTTTTTTAATTTTTTTTTTTTTTGTCTCGTCATCATCATTTTGTAAACAGTTGTGGCCTTTGACAATGAACTGTGTATATTTTTATGTGGGATATTGTAACCAACATAGAATCTCTGTGACCCTAACATCTACCATTTGGTAGTTGAAAGGCCTAATTATTGTGGTTCATATAATCGTGAGAAATTCTTGATTTTTGTGTTGATGCCATCTTGAAAAGTCCATGAATTTAAAAACCATTGAGGTTATTCCTTGCAAGATCCTTTCAGAAACTCTTAGAATTCTGCCAAAAATAATTTGATGGAGTTAAAAAAAAGTGTTGAAATAAATAAAATATATTCCTTGTTAAATTTAACTTTTTGTTATTTATGTACAGTCCTGAGAGAATTAACAAACAGAAGGGATCCAACTCGTTTTATCCAATGACACACGGCATATGGAAAGGGTCTACTTAAGTAGTCCATTAAACTTAAGGAAGTCCTTGGAAACTCCTTGAAATGTCCTGGAAAAGAAACTTGTGGATAAGATGAACCATGTTACATGTAGTTGTGCTTTGAAATGGTTCGTCTTTTCAGGTCTAACTTGATGGAATATTTGCCCTTTTATTAAGTTTCTATCTGTGTAACCTGATGTGTTTGCAAGAGATGTTTCTAACTAGCATTGCTAAAGAATCGCTGAAGATTTTCTGATGAAATTTGTAATGAACTAGTGTTGCATGGAGTTGATGTGTCTTTCATGGATTCAGTCTCATTGATTGTATTCATCATGAATCTGTGGCTTGTTCATCTACATCTGATGAAAGTTTTGTATTGCTCATAATTAATTTCCTTCAAATATTTTAACATTTTTATCTTGGTCTTCTGCATTTCCATGTAACTTTTATTGTTTATGTTTCTATTTATAAAGAATGACATAGCTAATCACACAAGATCACTTGGACTTTGATCACTGTGAACCATCATGTGGCACTTTGCTAAGTTTATTCTTGTATGAGTAAACTGTTTCATACTGCTTCAGATAGTTAGCATTTATCAAAATGGTTTAATTTCTTGAGTATTCACCCATTTTCAGAAATAGACTCATCCGACTGGCCAGCATATTTTTGGCTCAGGCATACAAAAGTTATCTTGAGTTCCATGTTCATGGCACACTGTTAGCATTAGCCAAGCCATTGACCTGGAAGAGATAGATGGTTAGATATTTTTAAGTTTGGTTGCACAGTACCATATATTATCAATTGAAAGTTATAATTTTAATTTTATTAAATATATTTGACTTTCAGATCGGTGAAATAAATTGCAAACAAATAATTCATTTTAAAAAAGGGGCCAAGATCACGGTATGTTATTTGTTATTCTCATTACTTTTAATAAACTGCATAATCCCAGATCAGCTGGCGCATTATGTGATGGCAGATCTGCATCTGTGCATTGTTTTGCTTTATTCTATGAGCATATATAGTGATCTTAGATCATATTTTGGTTTCCAGGATTTATATAAAAATAAAAAAAAAATTGTCAGACCCTGTAAGAGTATATGTGGTCTCATTAAGGATCTCATCCAACTTCATTTTTAAATATTTTCCTTCCAGGTCTCTGAAGAACAGAATGTCAACAGCTTCACATTTATTGAAAGTGTCAGAAATCATTTCCAGTTTTCCAGTGCATCAAGGATATATTTATCAAGGGATAACTACGTGATTTTTTTATAGACAAAAACCGTTCCATTTTAATCCTGATGGCTTTGTTGTAAAAACAATGTTATAATACATCTGGTCTTGATAGAAAAATTATAGCCACTGATCTTTGTTAGTTATGTATGGATTTGATTTTTAAAAAAATAATGTACCTGAGAGATTATGGAAAAAAATTGTGACATGATTTTCCTATTTCTGTTTTCATCAAGGGTAATAATATATTTATGCAATAATGTTGAAATTAAAAATATATTTATGCAACAATGTAGAGATTTACACCAAAACTCCCTCATATTATCTTGACGTATTCAGTGTGAGAATTGTTTTACAGGCTGACCACATGGACTGATTTTTTGCATTGTACAAACATTTGATAGGTGCAGACAGACATATGAAAACTAATAATGTTCTTTTTAAAATACTTTTGACTTGCAAAATGTGTGAAAATGTAGTGAGAATAATTGAGACGTTAATTTTTGTTACTCCAACTTATTTCTTTTGTTAAAAAAAAACAAAGATTTCTTTTTTTTTTACAAAATATGTGGTCATGCTGGATTTAAATCAAAATTATTTATTTATAAAAAAAATTTGACATGTGTCAATCCTTTTTTTGTGTGTATATTTACATGTCCCTAATTGTTGAAAAGGGCAAACTTAGATATGGTTCAAACAACCTTTTTTTGGAAAACACCTTTGTTTAAAAAAAGTTTACTGAATTTTGCAAAAACTGTTTTGAATTTATGGGGACTACAGAAAGTTCACACTATGTAAAATATATCCCATTTTAAAATGTTTTAATTTACTTATTTTCAAATGATAATAAATAATGCAATAAAATTGCATAGATCAAAAGACTCTTTGTGCTGGTAGTTTCCAGATGTAGTAGAATCCCTTTTACCATGGCTCCACAGTTGTGTGGCTTGGTTCTACTTTAGCAGTGATAATCAAAGTACCATGAAAAAAGTTCATTTTCTGTTGAAAAATATAGAAGTCTTTGAAAATTCGTTGAAAAAACTCTATGGCCATGTGAATCATTTTTGACAAGTTTTGGGCATCCAACAAAACCTGAAATTTCCGACACTGTCCATGAATTCAAGGCTTGAAGTTAATCAGAAATAAAAAGTGAATTATTTTATGTCCTTTGCCCAAATGATACAAACATAATTCAGTCACCATCATACAGGCAAGAAAAAGAAATGGTCCCATGTGTATTGCCTTTGGTTTATGTTCAAACTAGAGTTGCAGAAGCTAGCAAGTTATTTTGCTTCTTTTGCAGAGAACATTCACCCTGAATCTGTTGTAATATAGTGGCACTTGAAATTTGCAAATAAACAAGTAGGATTTCAGACACATCAGTGTAGTACTGTTTGGTGCCAACTTAAAAACAGCTCTAAAATCCAAAGATAAGGAATGATAAAGAAAAGGTGATGGGTGGGTTAAAGTTGTCAAAAAAATCATAAGCAAGACTCAAAAGGCATGGAGTTAAAAATTCAGAATGATATATAAAATAAAAATTAAAGGTACAAAATATTGTTCTAGATGTGTTTTTTTTTTTTTTTACATCCCTCCAAAAGCTCAAGATTTTCTTAGCAAAGGCTCCATATCCTGTATGTGTTTATTAACTTTGGATGATTGATATGACTGAATTTTTTTAATAGCTACATTAAAAATCCAAATCTCTCTCTCTCTCTCACACACACACACGCACACACTCCTTTGTATGATATGACTGAAAAATTGTTATACCTACAGTAAAATTCAAATCACACACACACACTCTTATGCATGAGTGATGAAATTCTACTTTATAAACAATAATAAAGTATGTACTTTATAAACAATAATAATGTGTCGTACCTACATATGAGTGATACAATACTACTTTATATGCACAAATAAAATATTGTCATTCCTATACATTATTGATAAATTTCTACTTTTTAAACAGTAATAAAGTATGTGTCATTCTATTCATGATTGTTGCAATGATGCAATTCTACTTTATAGACAACACAAAAAACTCATTCCTACACATGTAAGATGCAATTCTACTTTATAGTCAAGTGAAATTAGATAGACAAGTTTGTGTAAATATCTGGATGACCTGAGTACAATTTTAGGCAGTTCAAATGGTTTATTGCATTGTTATCAATTTTTTGCACGTAGATCTGCACTTTTTGTTATCCCACCTAATGTGAGATCTGCACTTTTTGTTATCCCACCTAATGTGAGATCTGCACTTTTTGTTATCCCACCTTAGTGTGAGCCTCTAGTCTGACTCTGTCTGCATGCATTATCGATCATCAGTATTATTTTGAAATTCTTGAAGTTAAACAGGATGTCAACTCTTGGCATTTGCCTTAAATACTATTTTTGCCTTTTAGAACAGTGTAAGCCAGGTAAGTGATACCAGGCCACATGGGCCTGTTGTTTGCTTATCTTGCTGTAAGGCTTATGATATGGTCCGTTCTTAACATATATCCTATGGTCCATTCAGTTATTACATTATTATATACAACTTCTGAAAAACTGACTTACAATTTGCACATAATTTTATAGAAAAATGTTAGATCAAGACTTTAAAGATATGTTCAGCTGATGCTAACCAGTTATACATTGTCGTCAGCATTGCTAAATAAAGAAAACCTTTAAAAAATTTCTGATAAGCCTCTCTGTAGAAAATTGTTTTTACAGAAACACTGATGACATAAAGAACTTTGAAAGTTATACAAATGATGCCAAGCTACCTTTGAACATTTCTGCCACAACTAAAAATAGAGAAACATTTTAAGTGTCTTCTCACCAAGCATACCACAGAATTTGACAGTACTCTTGCATAACGGTCTTTATGTTGATAAAAGAGATACTGATCCATAATTAAATATGGTCACCATTACTAAATTTTGAAACAACTAGGATCTTCTTAAAAACTGGTTAATAAATTATGACGGAAAATATCCTGGCATGAAGGGGTTTCTTCAATCAAATATACCATCGTTACTAAATGTATAACAATCATCAATTGACTTGTGAAATTGCTGAGCAGAATTGGACAAGAGAACATGCTGGCATACAAATATTACTGATCCATTGTTACATAATTGGATTTTGTTTAAAATGTTGAGTTAAGGAATTTCTACTTGTACGGAAAATGCAAATATGCCATCAAGCATTGATGATAATAAAAAAAACTTTTAAAAAGCAACTTCTCAAAAATATGAAACATAATTTAACATCCTGGATGAAAGAAATTCAGGTTTTAAATTATCTGAAATTACTTAATAGAAAGGGACAAAATTCTGGAATAAAGAGCTTTCAGATTTAAACAAATGATGCCACCCACCTTGAAATGTATCTGCAATTATGTTATAAAATATAAAAAGCCTAAATTGACTTTTTAAAACTCTTGTCCAACAGTGTTTGACTAGGTTCAAAAGAAAACAATTTGCATGATGGGTTTTCATATTTGTACAAATATTGCTGATTGGCTATTAAATATGCCAACCATTACTAAAAGGAAACCTTTAAATAGGAACTTCTAAATAAATACCCATCTGCCATCATATATAACCAGTTTTTAAGAAACAGAAAAATGTAAAAATGAATCTGTCTCAAATCCTCTCGAGAAACGTTTGACCAATTTTGGATAATAACAATTGTGTGGCAAGATAAGCTTTAAATATTTTTTACAAGTGGGATCCATCTGCCATTGAGAAAATATAATTTAAACAATTTTGTTTTTCCAAAAAACAAAACACTTCTTAGCAGAATTTGACTCGCTTTGACAGATCATCCTGGTATTGAATGGCCTTTCTGTATTTGACAGATCATCCTGGCATTGAATGGCCTTTCTGTATTTGACAGATTCTGATGATGTCCCATGGTTTATATTTTTAAACATATTTTATGAAAAGCATTGGAAGATAGTTTTGCTAAAAGTATCCTACTGACTTTGGAGGTTTTGACTTTGAATCTTAGATGTCAAGGATGTAAACGACTTCATGCTCTCTAGGGCCTCTTGTTTCTTCTAATAAAATACCAATTTTTTTTAAGTGCATAGAAACCACTTCATTTAGTGGTGCAAAGTTGCCTCTTTTTATGCATAAATAGATGACCATCTTGGAGTTTTGTGCAAACTGAAATGAAGTTTGCATAATTTTGAGAGGTTGGTGGTGTTTTTAGCTTTACCATCTGTCATCCATCCATTATTGCACAAGTTTTTGCCATTCATCCAAAACGTCTAGTTGGTCAATTATGAAAATGTTTCTGCGTGGACATCCATTGTTATCACTACTACTCTTGAATGGATTGTCATATTTATAATTTTATTTTAGCAGAGGACTTCTCAAGATGTCTTGTTGGTTCTAAATGAAAATGGTAGTAATCATACTTCTAATACAGTAGCCATCTTGAAAATCTTTTCACTTCTCCGGAATGTGTATGGTCATATCAACTTGTGGTTTTCACTAACAGATGTATGATGTCTACTTGGTGCTACATCAAAATGGTGCAAATCTAATGTCCAATGTGACCACCATGGCTGCCAATGAAAATTTTATTGCTACTTGTAATTATGGGATTTTCACTAAAAGATTAAGTCTACCTGGAATTGAATAGAACTAATGCCAATCTGACAATAAGTATGGCCACCCTGGCAGCCATCTTAAAAGCCTTGTTTTCAAAATCTGCTTGAACGGAAAGTTGTACTGATGTGAGGTTTTCACCAGAAGATTTCTTGTGATGTTCTTTTGGTCCATATGTAAAATGTCGACAACCCGATGTCCTGTGTGGCCAGCTCAACAGCCATCTTGAAAATAATATCTCTATTCCTGTCCTAATGGTAGGCTGTCAAGATGAGGTTTTCAGCAGTAGACTTTTTATCAAAACCAAATGAAAACTGTGTCAGTCTTACATCAGATATGGCTACCATGAGGACGCTCTTGAAATCTTGATCCAGGATGATCATAATGAAAGTTTTCTTATTGTGGAATGATTTAGAGATGGTTTTCAACACTTGACAGTTAAAAGGGAGAAAGGATCTCGTCCTGAATTCTTTTCACCATGTTGAGTACAAGTCCCCTTGAGGGACTCATTTTCTTGTTTGTTTTACAGTTGGATTAATTTTGCTGTAATAAGGGAATTACAATTTATAAAGTTTTGTTTATAAGCCTGAGGGCCAGTAAATATTTTTTTTTTCTTACTCTTATTGTACAGTTGTTGCATTTCATGAGCTGTGAATACCATTATTTAATGTTTCACAGAACTTAGCAGTCAAATCATAACTACTTCAAGTAGTTTTCTTTGTACAGAATTTATATAATTCAACAATTTTCATAATGTGTTCATTTGAAATTTTGTAATGAAAAAAAAATCAAAACAAGGAGTGATGAGAAATAAGAATGTAACATTATAATTGTAGATACAAGCAAAGATGTAGAAACTTTTATTTCTAGAAAACTGCAAGAAAAACCCTTTTGGCAAAATTTAAATAAAGCTTTCCTAATTTAATCCCAAAGTTGTGATATTGTTTTATTTGTATTTGACTGCTACTTTGGGAGACATGTCCAGTTAATAAAGCGAATGAAAATACATCCAACCAGTAATTGTACATTCCTAAGAATGGAAATAAATAGAATATGTTCATCCAAATTTTGTGTCAGATTTATATATATATATATATATATATATATATATATATATATATATATATCAGAATAATAGAAAACAAGACCATGTACAGGGTTTCCACACCATGGAGGATTTTCAGCCACCACTTTAGATTGTAGGTTGCCCCCAAACGTCAGAAAACATTTGTTGCATTATTGCTCTGATGGCCTAGTGGTTAGAGCTTCCACTGCGGAAGCTGGAGGTGTTGGGTTTGATCCCCAGCAAAGTCGTACAAAAATGGTACTATCAGTTGCCTTGCTTGGCGCTCAGCATTAAAGGTCTGCCTGGTGTCAGGATAATGTGAATGGGTGGGACATCATGCTACATGTCTGCTAGACATCACTATAAACTGCCGCACTGCAGACATCGTAGCGATATGACTGAAAAATCGTTAAAGCTACTTTAAAAATCCTAATCACATACACATGCAGCTGTGAAACTCTTTCAAGTCAAGGAAATGATGCATCACATGGAAAATTAGATTTAGTTGGTCACAAACCTGCTTTCACGTTCTTGTTTTGCCATTTAATAAAAATGAGACTGACCTTTCCTGACACTAATATATGCCTATAACTTGGATAAATAGTAAGTACATATGCTTGATGGAAAACTAGGATTTCAAGGTGATTTATACACTTGATTATAGTGGCATCAAGTAAAGGCCAAGGTGGTTGGACTGCAACGATGGCCTAGTGGTCAGAGCGTCCACCTCAGAAATGGGAGGTCGTGGGTTAGAATCTCGGCAGAGTCGTACCAAAGACTTACAAAACAGGTACTAACAGCTGCCTCGCTAGGTGCTCAGCATGAAGAGGTTAGTGTTAGGACTGGTTGGCCTTGTGGCAGGATAGTATGATTGGGTGGGACATCATGTTACATGTCTGCGGCACGAAGTCCCAGTGCTAGACATCACTATAAACTACCACACTGCAGCGATAAAACTGATTTTTTTCTTAAAGCTACATTTAAAAACCTAATCTCGCTCAAGGACAAACATCCACTGCTGCACAGTTTACATAACTAAAATTAGCTGCCTTAAATTATAATGTTGAAGCCATATTTATTCAAGGTTATTGGCAAGTTTGCGATCTGTGGCAACATTTCCTTGAAGTTGGATTCTATTCTATAAGTTTTAAACATACAAAACATGATTATTTGTGCTTATAAAATAGTGTTTATATTTTTATGGCAAAGTGTTATAACATGGCAATGATTCAGGGAAGAATGAGTCGTCAGCAAAGCGAATAAGTCCAGGAAAATGTTATGCAACACCTGGTTTGACTTTGATTTGCATGTGCAATGGAAGGCATTTAATTCTTTGCACATATTGCAAGCACCATATCAACGTTTGGCAATTCATTAGTTAAAAACATTTGTTGACACCCCAGTTTTGGGACACTAACTAATAGCAGCAGAAGGGGTGAATCAGACAACATTTTTAGACAAGTTTTCACTAAAATCACGCTTAAAAACAATGAAACCAATGACATCAGCCCCCAATGTGTGTGTGAATCTGATATCGTTTCATGGATTAGGATCAAATCAAAAAAACAACATTTTCAATGAAATCAGGTCCAAAAAAAATCAATGAAATTAATGAAATCCTCCATCGATTTTTTTGGAAAAAGGGACTACAACGTCGTTGTCACTCACCCTCTCTGCTGCTATGGGTTAACACTTTTTTTTTAGGATGATTATTTTCAAGGGTGAATCAGACAACATTTTTAATGAAATCAATGACGCCAACCGCCCTCCTCTGCTGCTTATTTTACCAAGTCCGGCTCGACTTTTTGTTTCTCACGAAAAGTTTTTAAAAACTCTTCTGGAGTCGGTATTGTTTTATTTTTTCGTTTGAGATATTCTATTGCGGAACGATACTGTGGACAACCACACGCTATGCAAATCTGATATTTTCCTCTGACACCTTTTCCACAACCTAGACAGGGTTTCGGTCCCTCGGGACAACCTTGTTTTGCAGTACAATTATGTATCCCGCAAAATTCTCCGTAGGAATTTTTTCCACATCGTCGTGTAGATCCTAAAAACAACCACGAGCATTTATTCACCGCCAGTGCTGGATTCACCATTATTATTAATTGTTAATCAACATTCAATTAGACGTTAAAAAGTATATAGAATAATGATTAGTGATTACTCTGATAACACTGATGATTTTTTGCAAACACCACAAACATACCGTGATCTTCAAGAATACTACAAAAGGCATTTAACGCCATCATGGAGTGTTTCTAGTAAAAAATCCGCCATTGAATTACTCACCGAAGATAGTTATCTGCTCCGTGGTGTAATCATTCAACAAATGGGACAATTTTACGTTTTTGTGAATGATCCAGACATCACAGAATTTCAAGGATGTTATGCGGTAAATGAAATAATTCCGAAACAACGATTGAGATATCCCACAATCGATATTGATTCTAAAAACCCATCGTTGGAGGAGTTGTTATTGTACTTCAATGACTTAGTTGACTCTGTCAATGATGTTTTGGTTTTTGAAACCAGTGGTGGTTATCATATTTTATTAAAAACGATTCCAATCGATTTTGATGATCATCGAGAATTATTAAAAAAAAATCGCCACAGACAGACCATCATGGAATGTTGATATACAAGCTGGACTTCATAGCATCAAATTACCCGGGACAAGATCAGCAAAACAAAACAGCATTGATAAGCGATTAATTTATCCTGGAAATCTAAAGGATACTAGTTTATTATTGTCCTGTCCTGTTGCTATACAACCATGCTACGAAAAAGTCACTGATAATGAAACCAATGACATCGACGGTGATAATCTCATCAATGGCAGAGCCATCAGTGATAATCTCACCAGTGAACACATTTATCAGATTTCAATAGCGCTGACAGGACAATCCGATCAGATCACTGGAATTACAAATCAAACCAGTAATATGATTTCGCTAGGAAGGGTTTCAGGATCATTTTGTAATATTTGCCAACGGCGACATGGATACAATGAGATTGGTGGATACAATGAGGGAAAAGCCATTGATGCGTTTGTATGTGTTTACTCTGATCGATTTGTGATAGGTTGTTTCCGTACCACAAAAAATAAAATCACAATTGACAGAACTGATGCTAGTATTTCCAATGATTACGAAAAATACCTAAAATCGTATCATTATCGCCGTGAAGATCACAGTGGAGAATTTCCCCTAAGGGTTCCAGATTACACTTACTGCGAGCCTCCCGTTCATGAAAACGGCCGAGGATGTAAAATCATCCTCAGCGATGACTATATGGATGGTTCTGCTTGTGGGATGGGAAAATCAAAATCAGCATGGGAATCAATACGAGATGATCAATCTGTGCTCTATTTGTCATACAGAAAAACATTTACCAGAAAGACAACCATCGACTATAATCTCGAATCCTATGAACAAATTCATGGAACCATTTTTTTTGATACAAGAACTCATCGAAGGGTTATTTCGCAGATTGAATCCATTGTACGAGTGAAGGGAATTCCTGATGTGTTATTGTTAGATGAATGGCATGGCATTCTTCGTCAAATAATTTCATCGGGTCGTGGAAAACAGATTTGGGAAACACTGACATGGTTGATTTCTTCAGCAAAACGAGTTATTGTGTTAGATGCTGATGCCAACAATGATGATCTAGAATTATTTAGAAATTTCTTAAACCGTCCGGACATGAAATTCATTATTAATGAGTATCAACCCGATCATGGAAAGAAATTTATTGTGGAACCGTCCCATCATGACAATTACATCAAATTGTTAGACACACTTCAGCAGGGAAATCGTGCCGTAGTTTTCACACAGAACAAACGACACGGAAATTATTCTGTAGAAGCCCTTGCTAAATTATTACAGCATTTAGGATACCGAGTGAAGTATTATCACGCTGACACAGATTCGGCAGAAAAACAAAGAGATTTTGCTGATCCCGTTGAAGCGTTTAACACCATCGATGTTGTGATTTACAATTGCACCGTAGAAGCAGGAATATCAATCGTGGATGAACGATTTAAGTACTTAGCGGTGTTTTCTAAACAACTAGGGTCTGTAGAAGCCACTAAACAAGCAATTCATCGGTTTAGAAATATTACTGAAATTCATTATTCAGCCACTAAACGATCTTCACACACAGTGCCACTCACACGTGATGACATTATTTCTGCCATTGAATCCCATGAGAGGGATTTATCCTCAACGGAATTATTATTCAGGACACCCAATCTCAATGATGTGAATTCTAGTTACGGGTATGCATTTATCAGCGCCATTATTGACGAAAACAATTCGAAGTGTTATTTTACGGGACGACTTGTTACAATGATGAAAAGAACCGGATATGAGGTCACGTGGGAATTACCAGATGACTATTCATTATGGTGTGAAAAAAATAAACTCAACAAAATTGATGCCGCGGCCATTCACAATAATCCCGTCGTAGATGATTTTTTGAAATCTACCATCGGAGAAAGAATTGCTAATGCGGGAAATATTGACAGTGAACAACAAAAATATCATCGATATGATCCTGATGAGCAGCTGGAACCTTACAAGAAAAAATTGATGTATCTCAATCACGTATTTCAAACTGATGTGGGAAAATTGGACACACATCAAATAGAACAACTTGAGAAAAATGTGAATAGATTACAGCGATATCAGCGAGTCCTTGTTGATAAATTCAATCAGGGAAATGCTATAACAACTACACCATGCCGATCTGATAGAATCAATCCACGGCAACAACTCGACATTATTAGAAGTGTCCTTGAAGTATTAAAACTCCCTGATGTGGTTCCTGATGATTTATCAGTGAAGTGTGTTTCTGTAGACCGTGTTGAATTAATCAAGAATATCAATCACATGTTAAAAAACCCGGACCAACTCGATAAGTATCAGGCGTTATTAAAACACTTCAATGAAATATTTCCTGATGTATGGTTTAGAAATAAAACACTATCAGTGAAAAATATCATCGAAAAAATTAAATTGATTTACAAGGGATTTGGTGGAAGATTACAATCCGATGATAAAAAAAACACTAATAGATCTAATCTCACATTGTTTTATCCTGAATGGCCCAAATCGGACTTTATAGATGACCCTGCATGGATGAATGAAACCGTTGATGATGTAGGGTTTGCTGGTAGGGACCTTACTGCGACGGATACACACACTACAATGTTACGATTTCATATTTGGACCGTCAATGGATGGTTTTCTCGATATGATATGTCAGATTGATCAGTGGAAAAGTGAGGAAAGTCACAGTATTAATTATTTTATATACAATTATGTGACTTTCCTCATCATTGATAGAGCCGTTAAAATAACAAACAGGGGACTTCCATGATCGTGTTAAAAATCATCTGATGTCAATGTGACTTTCCCCATCAATGAAAGACTTGCGCGATGGTGCTTTTTATCAATAATGATTTTGTCGTAGACATGTGTGATCACAATTCCATTTTACGGTTTGAAATCTCTAGATGATATTTTATTGCGTTACGTTTTTTTTCATCGAGACTATTAACTGCATTATCAAATAGCGTTTCGAGGTCATCAAACCAAGCGCATTTTTCATCAGAGATGTCTCCGCGGAGTATTATCCAAATATCTCCAACACCGTCAACAAAATAATCAGGGAGATAATCAATATAGTGTTGATAAATTTTGAAATATTTGGCGGTTTCTGGTGCCGAATCAAATTCAATAATCTTTTTCTTTGAGATATTCAAACATATTGTATTTAAGCTCATAACGACACAGTCAAAAGAGGGCATTTTTCGAGTTTTATCGTACTGAAATCGTCGTGGTGGGACATAAGGTGGTAAATCATTATTGCTGCGATCAATCCAATTTAGACTGTCGTGAGGAACAAAATGTGACCCGAGTCCCATTGTATGTATTATTCTGATATCATTTTAGTGTTTAATTAAATAACAGATTTACTGCCAGGGGTTAATCCCACGAGAGAAGGATTTTCTTTTATCATCGTTATGATTTTGACAGCCTCTTCTTCTTCCAAAGTCAGTGGTCTTCTTAAAAACTCAAGAATATATTCACGAGGTAACGATAAAAATTGAAATCTTCTCATGAATTCTCTACTAAATGATTTCATTATTGCTATTGTCGAAAACGGTGTTAGATTTGTTGGTATTTTTCCTAACAGTGGAATTATTTCATTGTTATCCAGTCTAAACGATAGTTTTGTGTTAAGCGGTGGCATGTAGTGTTTTTTATCGGTTACCGGATCTATTATCATTTTATCATAGAAGTATAGCCAATCACGTTGAACTATTTTCAACGCGGACATATCTTCGATAGTACACATTATTCTGATATCATTTTAACGTTTAATTAAATAATAGTATTATATATGTCATTGTTTGAAACCGCATTAAACGATTATAGACGCGCTTATCCCACAGTGACCATTCGTGATAAAATCACTAGTTCTGGTAGAAGGATAATTACGGAGAAATGCCCTGATGGTGTCACTCACATCTGTCATATCCATGAAAACAGAAATTCTGCGGCACGTATTCGTCTACAACAGAAATATCGTCAACGGAATCAACGTCATAACGCGGTGGGTAATTAAATAATTGATTAACTATTAAAAAATGACCTATCTGAAATGCGATATAAGGCATTTACCAGAAATCATTCGAGGACAACTATCAATAAATCCGCATTCATCTGTGAAAGTGAAATATCATAATGGGAAATTTCGGATGGTACAAAAAACACCAACAGGAGGGAAGTTTATAGCTAAAATGCTTGAAAACCGATCAGGTGTTGCACGGTTCAGACTACAACAAAAACGGCTTAACAAAATGATTCAAAATGGAGCCTCAGAACAAGAAATCATCTCTGAAATCAATCGACTTGGTCTTGATGATAAACTACAATTTTCCGTTTAGTTTTCTTCGGGTCTGTTCTTGCAGTTCTTCATATTTCTGTGTTGCAAGGATTTTTTCACGATGGATGTCACTGGTGACTGTGTCACTGTCATTGATGGCTCTGCCATTAGGTTCTATTTGTTTTCGTTTTCCAAGGGCATCTTCAATTTCATTTAAAAGCTCACGGTCTTGGTCAGGGATATATTGCTTCCATGAATCATCGTCACTGGTGACTCTGTCACTGGTGATTTTACGTTTTCGTTTTCGTTTGCCACTGTCATCACGTGATTTTCGTTTGTCATCGGTGGCTCTGCCATTGGTGACTTTGTCATTGGTAGGAATCCTTGAGTATATTTCATTGATTTCCGCAGCAATAGAATTATACTCTGATAGTAATGAATTGTACTTACAAGTGAGCGATGAGTAGTCTTCAGTGAGAGATTTTAATTCACATCGCGCATCATTGAGTTCAGTCCTTAGCCGTTCACGGTCATTACGACGTTGTATTGTGTGATCTATCCGATATTGTAGATCATTCTGATGCTGAATAGTTAACAGTTTTCCATGCAATGATTTGTTTTCATTGGTCAGATTGGATACTTGCTGTTGTAGGCACCGAATGGTTTCCTTATCCATGATACTATCAGTGACAACATCTACAGGATTTGTTTTTCCATCTAGAAAATTTGTTATTTCTTCATCGATGCTATTATCAATAATTCTTTCCACAGGAATATCATTTCCATCATTAGATGATTTCCATATTTTGTAGATGCGCTGGTAACCGATTTTATACTTATCAGCGATTTCAGATAACGGGATTATGCCTTTGGAGGCTTTTATAGCGGATATATCATCATGGGTTAGTGTTCTACGAAGCGGCATGATATATAATGAATGATATTTTACAACAATGATAATGATAATGATAATGATAATGATAATGATAATAACAACACACTGAATTGATCAGTGGAAAAGTGAGGAAAGTCACAGTATTATTTATTTTATATACAATTATGTGACTTTCCTCATCATTGATAGAGCCGTTAAAACAACAAACAGGGGATTTCCATGATCGTGTTAAAAATCAAAAAAGTGAGGAAACTGTCAGTATATACAATTATGATACTTTCAACATCACTGATAGAGCCGAATAGAGCCTCCATGTGGTGTTAAATCAGCGATCAATGGTACTAGAATAAAATCAAATATGACTAAAAATCATCAAAAATTGACTCAAAATCATTGAAAATCAATCCTAACAGCTTTTCTCTATGGAAAATCCCATGCAAAATTGACCACTTGACCCTACGAGGTTTTTTTTATCAAAAACCATCAAAAATTGACTTAAAATCATCAAAAATGACTAACAATCATCAAAAAATGGCTCAAAATCATTGAAAATCAATCCTAACAGCTTTTCTCTATGGAAAATCCCATGCAAAATTGACCACTTGACTGTAAAATCTCAACTGGAAAAACCACCAAAACTGTCAAAAAAATAAGTGAATAACCACCAAAACTGTCAAAAAAAAAATAAGTGAATAACCACCAAAACTGTCATAAAAATATTTCACACTGAGTAAATAATTCATTGACTCAGTTGCAACAATCAATAATTGTATCAGGATCAGTCATTATATAACCCTCAGATGATGAATTAACAACTCTGACACAATATCATCTCAGATGATAAATATAACAGCATTGAGATTTTTTCAAAATTATTATTTTTTCTGCACTAATAATATGTCACGACTTTTTATTGTTGTTATTGTTATTGGTACTACTAACTGTTATTACTTACTAAAGCAATTTTGCAATAACAATAACAACAATAAAAAGTCGTGACATATTATTAGTGCAGAAAAAATAATAATTTTGAAAAAATCTCAATGCTGTTATATTTATCATCTGAGATGATATTGTGTCAGAGTTGTTAATTCATCATCTGAGGGTTATATAATGACTGATCCTGATACAATTATTGATTGTTGCAACTGAGTCATTGAATTATTTACTCAGTGTGAAATATTTTTATGACAGTTTTGGTGGTTATTCACTTATTTTTTTTTTTGACAGTTTTGGTGGTTATTCACTTATTTTTTTGACAGTTTTGGTGGTTTTTCCAGTTGAGATTTTACAGTCAAGTGGTCAATTTTGCATGGGATTTTCCATAGAGAAAAGCTGTTAGGATTGATTTTCAATGATTTTGAGCCATTTTTTGATGATTGTTAGTCATTTTTGATGATTTTAAGTCAATTTTTGATGGTTTTTGATAAAAAAAACCTCGTAGGGTCAAGTGGTCAATTTTGCATGGGATTTTCCATAGAGAAAAGCTGTTAGGATTGATTTTCAATGATTTTGAGTCAATTTTTGATGATTTTTAGTCATTTTTGATTTTATTCTAGTACCATTGATCGCTGATTTAACACCACATGGAGGCTCTATTCGGCTCTATCAGTGATGTTGAAAGTATCATAATTGTATATACTGACAGTTTCCTCACTTTTTTGATTTTTAACACGATCATGGAAATCCCCTGTTTGTTGTTTTAACGGCTCTATCAATGATGAGGAAAGTCACATAATTGTATATAAAATAAATAATACTGTGACTTTCCTCACTTTTCCACTGATCAATTCAGTGTGTTGTTATTATCATTATCATTATCATTATCATTGTTGTAAAATATCATTCATTATATATCATGCCGCTTCGTAGAACACTAACCCATGATGATATATCCGCTATAAAAGCCTCCAAAGGCATAATCCCGTTATCTGAAATCGCTGATAAGTATAAAATCGGTTACCAGCGCATCTACAAAATATGGAAATCATCTAATGATGGAAATGATATTCCTGTGGAAAGAATTATTGATAATAGCATCGATGAAGAAATAACAAATTTTCTAGATGGAAAAACAAATCCTGTAGATGTTGTCACTGATAGTATCATGGATAAGGAAACCATTCGGTGCCTACAACAGCAAGTATCCAATCTGACCAATGAAAACAAATCATTGCATGGAAAACTGTTAACTATTCAGCATCAGAATGATCTACAATATCGGATAGATCACACAATACAACGTCGTAATGACCGTGAACGGCTAAGGACTGAACTCAATGATGCGCGATGTGAATTAAAATCTCTCACTGAAGACTACTCATCGCTCACTTGTAAGTACAATTCATTACTATCAGAGTATAATTCTATTGCTGCGGAAATCAATGAAATATACTCAAGGATTCCTACCAATGACAAAGTCACCAATGGCAGAGCCACCGATGACAAACGAAAATCACGTGATGACAGTGGCAAACGAAAACGAAAACGTAAAATCACCAGTGACAGAGTCACCAGTGACGATGATTCATGGAAGCAATATATCCCTGACCAAGACCGTGAGCTTTTAAATGAAATTGAAGATGCCCTTGGAAAACGAAAACAAATAGAACCTAATGGCAGAGCCATCAATGACAGTGACACAGTCACCAGTGACATCCATCGTGAAAAAATCCTTGCAACACAGAAATATGAAGAACTGCAAGAACAGACCCGAAGAAAACTAAACGGAAAATTGTAGTTTATCATCAAGACCAAGTCGATTGATTTCAGAGATGATTTCTTGTTCTGAGGCTCCATTTTGAATCATTTTGTTAAGCCGTTTTTGTTGTAGTATGAACCGTGCAACACCTGATCGGTTTTCAAGCATTTTAGCTATAAACTTCCCTCCTGTTGGTGTTTTTTGTACCATCCGAAATTTCCCATTATGATATTTCACTTTCACAGATGAATGCGGATTTATTGATAGTTGTCCTTGAATGATTTCTGGTAAATGCCTTATATCGCATTTCAGATAGGTCATTTTTTAATAGTTAATCAATTATTTAATTACCCACCGCGTTATGACGTTGATTCCGTTGACGATATTTCTGTTGTAGACGAATACGTGCCGCAGAATTTCTGTTTTCATGGATATGACAGATGTGAGTGACACCATCAGGGCATTTCTCCGTAATTATCCTTCTACCAGAACTAGTGATTTTATCACGAATGGTCACTGTGGGATAAGCGCGTCTATAATCGTTTAATGCGGTTTCAAACAATGACATATATAATACTATTATTTAATTAAACGTTAAAATGATATCAGAATAATGTGTACTATCGAAGATATGTCCGCGTTGAAAATAGTTCAACGTGATTGGCTATACTTCTATGATAAAATGATAATAGATCCGGTAACCGATAAAAAACACTACATGCCACCGCTTAACACAAAACTATCGTTTAGACTGGATAACAATGAAATAATTCCACTGTTAGGAAAAATACCAACAAATCTAACACCGTTTTCGACAATAGCAATAATGAAATCATTTAGTA
The DNA here is from genome assembly GCA_029339505.1 of Unio delphinus. Lineage (NCBI taxonomy): Eukaryota > Metazoa > Mollusca > Bivalvia > Unionida > Unionidae > Unio > Unio delphinus. The sequence goes on from JAQISU010000239.1 coordinate 275,696, forward strand.
GAGAATTCATGAGAAGATTTCAATTTTTATCGTTACCTCGTGAATATATTCTTGAGTTTTTAAGAAGACCACTGACTTTGGAAGAAGAAGAGGCTGTCAAAATCATAACGATGATAAAAGAAAATCCTTCTCTCGTGGGATTAACCCCTGGCAGTAAATCTGTTATTTAATTAAACACTAAAATGATATCAGAATAATACATACAATGGGACTCGGGTCACATTTTGTTCCTCACGACAGTCTAAATTGGATTGATCGCAGCAATAATGATTTACCACCTTATGTCCCACCACGACGATTTCAGTACGATAAAACTCGAAAAATGCCCTCTTTTGACTGTGTCGTTATGAGCTTAAATACAATATGTTTGAATATCTCAAAGAAAAAGATTATTGAATTTGATTCGGCACCAGAAACCGCCAAATATTTCAAAATTTATCAACACTATATTGATTATCTCCCTGATTATTTTGTTGACGGTGTTGGAGATATTTGGATAATACTCCGCGGAGACATCTCTGATGAAAAATGCGCTTGGTTTGATGACCTCGAAACGCTATTTGATAATGCAGTTAATAGTCTCGACGAAAAAAAAACGTAACGCAATAAAATATCATCTAGAGATTTCAAACCGTAAAATGGAATTGTGATCACACATGTCTACGACAAAATCATTATTGATAAAAAGCACCATCGCGCAAGTCTTTCATTGATGGGGAAAGTCACATTGACATCAGATGATTTTTAACACGATCATGGAAGTCCCCTGTTATTTTAACGGCTCTATCAATGATGAGGAAAGTCACATAATTGTATATAAAATAATTAATACTGTGACTTTCCTCACTTTTCCACTGATCAATCTGACATATCATATCGAGAAAACCATCCATTGACGGTCCAAATATGAAATCGTAACATTGTAGTGTGTGTATCCGTCGCAGTAAGGTCCCTACCAGCAAACCCTACATCATCAACGGTTTCATTCATCCATGCAGGGTCATCTATAAAGTCCGATTTGGGCCATTCAGGATAAAACAATGTGAGATTAGATCTATTAGTGTTTTTTTTATCATCGGATTGTAATCTTCCACCAAATCCCTTGTAAATCAATTTAATTTTTTCGATGATATTTTTCACTGATAGTGTTTTATTTCTAAACCATACATCAGGAAATATTTCATTGAAGTGTTTTAATAACGCCTGATACTTATCGAGTTGGTCCGGGTTTTTTAACATGTGATTGATATTCTTGATTAATTCAACACGGTCTACAGAAACACACTTCACTGATAAATCATCAGGAACCACATCAGGGAGTTTTAATACTTCAAGGACACTTCTAATAATGTCGAGTTGTTGCCGTGGATTGATTCTATCAGATCGGCATGGTGTAGTTGTTATAGCATTTCCCTGATTGAATTTATCAACAAGGACTCGCTGATATCGCTGTAATCTATTCACATTTTTCTCAAGTTGTTCTATTTGATGTGTGTCCAATTTTCCCACATCAGTTTGAAATACGTGATTGAGATACATCAATTTTTTCTTGTAAGGTTCCAGCTGCTCATCAGGATCATATCGATGATATTTTTGTTGTTCACTGTCAATATTTCCCGCATTAGCAATTCTTTCTCCGATGGTAGATTTCAAAAAATCATCTACGACGGGATTATTGTGAATGGCCGCGGCATCAATTTTGTTGAGTTTATTTTTTTCACACCACAATGAATAGTCATCTGGTAATTCCCACGTGACCTCATATCCGGTTCTTTTCATCATTGTAACAAGTCGTCCCGTAAAATAACACTTCGAATTGTTTTCGTCAATAATGGCGCTGATAAATGCATACCCGTAACTAGAATTCACATCATTGAGATTGGGTGTCCTGAATAATAATTCCGTTGAGGATAAATCCCTCTCATGGGATTCAATGGCAGAAATAATGTCATCACGTGTGAGTGGCACTGTGTGTGAAGATCGTTTAGTGGCTGAATAATGAATTTCAGTAATATTTCTAAACCGATGAATTGCTTGTTTAGTGGCTTCTACAGACCCTAGTTGTTCAGAAAACACCGCTAAGTACTTAAATCGTTCATCCACGATTGATATTCCTGCTTCTACGGTGCAATTGTAAATCACAACATCGATGGTGTTAAACGCTTCAACGGGATCAGCAAAATCTCTTTGTTTTTCTGCCGAATCTGTGTCAGCGTGATAATACTTCACTCGGTATCCTAAATGCTGTAATAATTTAGCAAGGGCTTCTACAGAATAATTTCCGTGTCGTTTGTTCTGTGTGAAAACTACGGCACGATTTCCCTGCTGAAGTGTGTCTAACAATTTGATGTAATTGTCATGATGGGACGGTTCCACAATAAATTTCTTTCCATGATCGGGTTGATACTCATTAATAATGAATTTCATGTCCGGACGGTTTAAGAAATTTCTAAATAATTCTAGATCATCATTGTTGGCATCAGCATCTAACACAATAACTCGTTTTGCTGAAGAAATCAACCATGTCATTGTTTCCCAAATCTGTTTTCCACGACCCGATGAAATTATTTGACGAAGAATGCCATGCCATTCATCTAACAATAACACATCAGGAATTCCCTTCACTCGTACAATGGATTCAATCTGCGAAATAACCCTTCGATGAGTTCTTGTATCAAAAATAATGGTTCCATGAATTTGTTCATAGGATTCGAGATTATAGTCGATGGTTGTCTTTCTGGTAAATGTTTTTCTGTATGACAAATAGAGCACAGATTGATCATCTCGTATTGATTCCCATGCTGATTTTGATTTTCCCATCCCACAAGCAGAACCATCCATATAGTCATCGTTGAGGATGATTTTACATCCTCGGCCGTTTTCATGAACGGGAGGCTCGCAGTAAGTGTAATCTGGAACCCTTAGGGGAAATTCTCCACTGTGATCTTCACGGCGATAATGATACGATTTTAGGTATTTTTCGTAATCATTGGAAATACTAGCATCAGTTCTGTCAATTGTGATTTTATTTTTTGTGGTACGGAAACAACCTATCACAAATCGATCAGAGTAAACACATACAAACGCATCAATGGCTTTTCCCTCATTGTATCCACCAATCTCATTGTATCCATGTCGCCGTTGGCAAATATTACAAAATGATCCTGAAACCCGTCCTAGCGAAATCATATTACTGGTTTGATTTGTAATTCCAGTGATCTGATCGGATTGTCCTGTCAGCGCTATTGAAATCTGATAAATGTGTTTACTGGTGAGATTATCACTGATGGCTCTGCCATTGATGAGATTATCACCGTCGATGTCATTGGTTTCATTATCAGTGACTTTTTCGTAGCATGGTTGTATAGCAACAGGACAGGACAATAATAAACTAGTATCCTTTAGATTTCCAGGATAAATTAATCGCTTATCAATGCTGTTTTGTTTTGCTGATCTTGTCCCGGGTAATTTGATGCTATGAAGTCCAGCTTGTATATCAACATTCCATGATGGTCTGTCTGTGGCGATTTTTTTTAATAATTCTCGATGATCATCAAAATCGATTGGAATCGTTTTAATAAAATATGATAACCACCACTGGTTTCAAAAACCAAAACATCATTGACAGAGTCAACTAAGTCATTGAAGTACAATAACAACTCCTCCAACGATGGGTTTTTAGAATCAATATCGATTGTGGGATATCTCAATCGTTGTTTCGGAATTATTTCATTTACCGCATAACATCCTTGAAATTCTGTGATGTCTGGATCATTCACAAAAACGTAAAATTGTCCCATTTGTTGAATGATTACACCACGGAGCAGATAACTATCTTCGGTGAGTAATTCAATGGCGGATTTTTTACTAGAAACACTCCATGATGGCGTTAAATGCCTTTTGTAGTATTCTTGAAGATCACGATATGTTTGTGGTGTTTGCAAAAAATCATCAGTGTTATCAGAGTAATCACTAATCATTATTCTATATACTTTTTAACGTCTAATTGAATGTTGATTAACAATTAATAATAATGGTGAATCCAGCACTGGCGGTGAATAAATGCTCGTGGTTGTTTTTAGGATCTACACGACGATGTGGAAAAAATTCCTACGGAGAATTTTGCGGGATACATAATTGTACTGCAAAACAAGGTTGTCCCGAGGGACCGAAACCCTGTCTAGGTTGTGGAAAAGGTGTCAGAGGAAAATATCAGATTTGCATAGCGTGTGGTTGTCCACAGTATCGTTCCGCAATAGAATATCTCAAACGAAAAAATAAAACAATACCGACTCCAGAAGAGTTTTTAAAAACTTTTCGTGAGAAACAAAAAGTCGAGCCGGACTTGGTAAAATAAGCAGCAGAGGAGGGCGGTTGGCGTCATTGATTTCATTGATTTCATTAAAAATGTTGTCTGATTCACCCTTGAAAATAATCATCCTAAAAAAAAAGTGTTAACCCATAGCAGCAGAGAGGGTGAGTGACAACGACGTTGTAGTCCCTTTTTCCCAAAAAATCGATGGAGGATTTCATTAATTTCATTGATTTTTTTTGGACCTGATTTCATTGAAAATGTTGTTTTTTTGATTTGATCCTAATCCATGAAACGATATCAGATTCACACACACATTGGGGGCTGATGTCATTGGTTTCATTGTTTTTAAGCGTGATTTTAGTGAAAACTTGTCTAAAAATGTTGTCTGATTCACCCCTTCTGCTGCTCTAATGTCTTTAAACATTATAATGAGTGTATGACACTCCTTCACATGCATAGATGACAAAAACAACACTTCACTCCCTCCCCTACAATGAACTATTTAGGGCAGGAAAAACAGAATCTAGTAAAAAAATGTATTGAAATTTACAGTGAATTTGAAAACTATGTTTTTTAAAATTTATTTAATTATCTGTAGTTCTGATTATGTGAGTGTTTGGTGATGGTAATATTTGACAATTTTATGTCAGCAAAACTTACTTTACCATCTCCACATTACCACTGCCAAAGAAGGGGCCACCCAGTGGTCTAAAGCGCTCTCTGTTACGGATCACTGCCATCTCACCCCTGTCTACGTGGGGAGCCGAGTGGTCTAACGCGCTGTCAGTTATGGATCACTGCCATCTCACCTCTGTCAGCGTGGGTTCGAGTCCAAGATTCGGCTAAATGTAGTTATGTGAGAAAGCTTGCCAGTAGCTTCTCGTAGGTGGGTGGCTCTTTCCGAGGGTTTTCCCGGGTTCTTCCTCCACCAATAATATTGGCCGCCATGTATAGCCTATCATGTGCTGAAAAATGGCGTTAAACCCTACTACAACAACAACTGTCTGCGTGGGTTCGAGTCTGAGATTGGCAATTGTGAGTATGCAAGAAAGCTTGCTAGTAGCTTCTGGTGGGTTGGTGTTTTTTTCCCGTAGTTTTTCACGGGTTCTTTCTCCACCATTAATACTGGCCGCCTTATATCGCCTATCGTGTGCTGAAAAATGGTGTTAAACTCTACAACAACCACTACCAAAGATGTCATCAAGGCTGTCAGATATGTTAAGAGTATATGCAAATTTTAAGTGTAACAAAACAGTTAAGATTATCTTCACCTATAGTGGTCGGGGTTCGAAACCAATTTACTTCTTAAATATGTTCTGTTAATAGTAATTCTCCTAAGGCCATAATAAAGGACAATCGTGATTTATTCTTAAGCCATTATAAACCTAACTAAAGCGAGTGCCTAGGTATATTTACAGAGTATTATAAATACTGAAGAGGGTTTGCATGCGGCAGCGCTCACATATATCTAATTCCATCAAACAACATTTTTGGTGTTGTGCGATGGAGCAGAAAGTAAGAGCGCTGGCACGTGTGAGCTGGCGAGAGTTGTCTTATCTTCACCTATAGAGGTCGGGGTTCGAAACCAATTTACTTCTTTAATATTTTATGTTAATAGTAATTTTCCTAAGGCCAGTGCAAAGGACAATCGTGATTTGTTCTTATTTAAGCCATAATAAACCTAACAGTTAAGATTGCAATTGTTACACATGTAAATGACTTAATTTAGTTCAATTGAACATTAATAGCTTTCAGTTCTAATTCAGTGATATATTTCCACATCAACTTTCAGAACTGTTTAGTAGGATTTTTCTGTTAATTCATTTCTTAAAGTATGGACTATTTTCATCTCAAATGTCACCACCTGGAAAGAGCAGAAATTGAAAAGAATTGGTTGTAGCGAAAATTACACGAGTTTACATGAGGTTGGTTTGCAGGTAATTCTGATTATTTTCCTTTAAACTACATTATATATCTTCGAAAACACAGTTGTATCTTCGAAACACAGTTGTTACCAGAAAGTTTGATTAGTAATATTTTGTTGTAAAGTAATGTCATTACAAGTTTGTTAAGCACTGCATATTTTTGTTTTTTGTAGATCATGCATAAGCATTACATGCACAAGTCAAGGCATTACGTCCAGTTCATTATTGTTTTTGTTCATCATGTGCATGTATGTAAGAGCTGGAAACATGATCCTAGTGATGTTTTACTGAACCTATTAGAGATATTCAACAAAGACATCATACAAACTTATAATGCTGTCAATAAAGACTTGTCATACAAACTTACAATCCTGTCAACAAAGACTTGACATTCAAACTTATAATCCTGTTAACAAAGTGCTGTCATACAAACTTATAAGCATGTCATACAAACCTAATATTGTCAACAAAGACCTGTCATACAAACTTAATCTTGTCAACAACGACCTGTCATACAAACTTATAATCCTGTCAACAAAGACCTGTCAAACAAACTTATAATCCTGTTAACAAAGACCTGTCATACAAACTTATAATCCTGTCAACATAGACCTGTCATACAAACTTATAATCCTGTCAACAAAGACCTGTTATACAAACTTATAATCCTGACAACAAAGACCTGTCATACAAACTTAGTCTTGTCAACAAAGAACTGTAATACAAACTTATAATCATGTCAACAAAGACCTTTCTTTAGCAGATAATAATTTTCAAGATATTTTAATAATTGTTTCTGCTTGTCCATCAGAAAAGCTCGTGTTCGGGGATTATTTTTATTACGGTGAGATTAAACTCACATGATGAGTACTGTACAAGGTCACGATGGCGTCAGGCAGAGTTTCAGGCTACTCGAAGTTCACATCCGTAATCTAGAACATTTCATCTTGTATAATGTACAGAAAAATTGGAACCAAACTGTTGGATCCTAACCAGGACACAATTGTTCACGAGGACTACAACCAAATGAATATTGCACATCTGTTTACAATACGAGCGCCGCTCTGGCGGCCTACGTTGTTGGAACATGATGCTCGCTGTCTCTGGCACGAAGCTCAAATGCTAGACATCACTATAAACGGTCACAATGTAAACATCGTAGCAATATGACAATTGTTAAAACTATAAAAAGAACAACAAAACAAAAAAGCAAGGTTTTCAAACTAATCAAGAATATTCTCACGGCTCATTTAGATCAGCTGACCCATAATCTACACCATTGGCAACAACTCTGCTTGGTGGAACTGTTTTCGTGCTGGTATGTAATTCTTCAACAAGTTTGCTGTTGTAAATAGACGTGCCGGAACTAAGTTTGTACCTTAAACACAAAGCACGCTAACAACACTACGCGCTCTTGCAGCCCTTTTGCTTGTATCGCTGTTAATTCACAAAGCATAATCTTGTGCAAACGTTAATTGCTGTGGCATTTACTTAGTTATAAGGTTCTTGATCTGGCATCAGTTGATTATTTACGTCAAGCTGCTTGTCTAGAAATTTATACGGACTGTTTACTTATGTCTTTGCAAAGCCCAAATGATTTTTGGTCCGGAAATGTTTCCTATCAACGAATGAAGATTAAAGTCACCGCCATATATTTAACCACGCTGCAGATGGTGCAGTTGCCAATAGTGATAACTTCATAGTTTATTGCAAAGTGGCAGATCCACCAAATCTGGGCTTATTGCTTTCTAAAAATTTTCGCGCTTGTTTAAAACGTTTATATATCTGAGATTATCAGAATTGCAAAAGTATTTTACAATCTGCTATTTGGTGAAAATCATGACGACTTTCCAGATAATGTATCGGACAAAAGTATATTATGATTATTCGGGTCAGTTGGAAACGCACTGAATTGAATTCAGAAATTGACAGTTATGAAGTAGAGTCAAAGTTTGGTAAGGACAAAAGTATAGGTTGAAATCGTGACGGGAAACAACGGTATCGCGTTCAAGTTAAAATCATGACGGTAAACAATGGTATCGCGTTCAGGTTGAAATCATGACGGTAAACAAAATGGTATCGCGTTCAGGTTGAAATCATGAGGGTAAACAATGGTATCGCGTTCAGGTTGAAATCATGACGGTAAACAATGGTATCGCGTTCAGGTTGAAATCGTGACGGTAAACAAGGGTATCGCGTTCAGGTTAAAATCGTGACGGTAAACAATGGTATCGCGTTCAGGTTGAAATCATGACGGAAAACAATGGTATCGCTGAGTTGCATCCGTTTATTGTTGATGCAACTATCAAATCAAAACAATTAAACGCAAAAAAATTTAACAACGAAGATGATATGACACCTGACTTCAAATGCAAGGATGATCATGCTGAGTAAAACGGATCTCAAAACATGCAGCCGCTGAACGATTAGGTCAGTAAATGTGATTAATAAAGTTGACTTACAATTTAATGACATAAACACGATACTTCAAGTGCTTGTATAATGGACCACCACAACCGCAACCAGACAATCCACATTCACAACCATCCACAACCGCAACCAGAACATTCATAATCACAACCATCCACAACCGCAACCGGAAAATCCACAATCACAACTATCCACAGTTGCAACCAGAAAATCCAATCACAACCATCCACAACTGCAACCAGAACTTTCAAGACTGCAAACAGACCATCGGCAATCACAACCAGAACATTCACAACCACAACCAGAACATCCACACTCACAAATAGTCGTTAGATAATATGATAAATTCTGTTCTATCATTATGACAGTAATAAGATTTTAATCAGTTATTAGATCATATGATACATTCTGCTATATCAGTAAGTATCACAGTAATTTGAGTTCAATCAGTTATTAGATAAAATGATAAATTATGTCCTATCAGTATAACAGTAATTTGAGTTCAATCAGTTATTAGATCAAATGATAAATTATGTCCTATCAGTATAACAGTAATTTGAGTTCAATCAGTTATTAGATCATATGATAAATTATGTTCAGTATAACAATGAGTTCAATCAGTTATTAGATAATATAATAAATTATGTTCTAACAGCATAACAGAACGACTAATTGAATTTTATAACTCATACATATCAATTTTGATTTTATTTTGTTCATGTAATTAATTAAATTGTTATATTTTACAAACGCGGGCTTATATTATTCTATTCTATAAATATGTTGAGATCTAGGTTATTCCATCCTTAATTTCATACTTTATTTTTTCTTTACTCTTTCCGAGAAATAACATCATGGTCGATCATCTCCTATATATCAATAACCAAAAAACATAAAGAGTGTATGTCCCTGTATGGGCATTGAGTGTGGGGTAGGGGGAGTGTTGGTGGTGGTAAGGGTGATAGTACATCTTCACCACCACTTGACTCACTATCAGAAGTGCTTATTTACTGTTGAGCGGAACCTAAATGAAAGTGATCGGATAGATAAAATATCTGAACGTATGATCTAGTATCACAAATCGATTATGATTCGGCATAGTACGTTTCTGTTTTTGTTTGATTTATGTTCATCTAAACAAGAAAATTATCTTTCAATCATAAGATAGTCAAGGGAGAAAATATGTTTGTATAATATTTAGTAGCAAATATAAACAACGCCTTTCGATGTTATGTGTATTTTATTTGCAGTAAATCTGGCCTTGTACGGAACTTCTTTTTAGGCAATGATAAACAACTCAAATGGAACCCGGTCTTAAAGATGGATTGGAAATGAAGTTGAAGAAAAACTTGATGCAAGCGAGGCTCAAATATACTTGACTCCTGATAGCAAAACAGTTATTTCCAAACACTAGCAACATTTTGTAAACAAAAGTGGTTTTTGATATTTGTAAATTGCGCCGGGACACAATTTCTGTTCACCAAAATAACCAATTTTTCATGTAGTGTCATAAAAGTAGCATGAGACTGCTTTGTAAACGGGCCTCTGTCGAATTTCTTATCTTAAGGCTATGATGTGACGTATCGTTTAATAAATAAAGATATGGATATATTCGTGAATCTGGTCTATCTGTCTTGAGCAGCAGAGAGGGCGAATCGGAAATCTCTATTTGGGTTAGATTTCAAGCAAACAATTTTAAGGCTCCGTTTGTCAAATTAAGGCTTAACGATTTTAAGGCTACGTTTGTGCGCTAAGGCTTTTTCGAAACCAAAAAAATGTCAAAACAATACTGTTGCATCAAGCACAGACGCGAATTCGTTGTCGTGGTTTTGTTAGTTGTTATGACTTAAATCATATGATATAACAACTTACAAAACCATGACAACAAAAGCAATTTCTGTTTTTGAAACGTATGTTATGATTTTACTTCCGTGTTACGCGGTGCAAAAAATGTAGCTTATTATTCTTTTAATGGCCTTTGTTATCGTCGTTTTTCTTTGATTTGATGATACGACTTTTTTCTTTTGGCCGACAGTTTTTTCTTTCTTTCAGTGTGACATAGAGCAGTTTTCATCCACGCTACTATTTATTTTCGGGGGCGCCCAGTGAATTTTGTAAGCGAAACGAAACAGAAGACTGTTTTATGTATTTCATGTACACCCACCCCAAGAATCGAATTCCCGGTGGTGCAAAATCACACCATCACGTATTTAAAGTGATGGGGGTGTACATGAAACACCTTTGGGCTGGCGCCCCCATCTATATAGAAAAACCCTCAGAACGGTACCATCGACAATAATGCCTGCCACGAGATTCGAACGCTGGGCCTCGGGACGAGATCCAACCGCGTAACCAATTACGCTAAATATTCAAATCTAAAGGTATATATTTTGAAATTAATATATAGCTGTAGATACATATATATATATATATATATATATATATATATATATATATATATATATATATATATATATATATATATATATATATATATATATATATATACTCGAAGTTGAAAATCTACGAATTTAAAATAACCCACAGGAATATATTTGTAGTTAAAAATCTACGATTTAAAAAAAAAAACACATGAATATATTTGTAGTTAAAATTCGTAGATCTTGTAGTCAAACCAACATAGAGAAAAAATTAGTCAGACCGTGAATCACGTCTATTTATATTTATCGAAAAATCCCATCCAAGGACAGTAACTCTATCACACACATGCACAAACCTGGAGGAATTATCTGACTTCGGTGTTAGAATATTTCATTGTATATAATATTCAAACCGAATTCTGTTTCCAGTTCGCTTGGAAAGCGCGGATTTATATACATTTTCTGCTACTTTTCGTACTGAAGGCATACAAGTATCAAACTACTTGCTGGCTTCAGTCATTTATTGAAATGATTTTTCTTCGCCCGTATCAACATTTACTAGATTTTACAGATTTTGCGTTCTTTGGGTATATTCCAGTTCGTCCGCGTTTGGCATTCTCACCCAGAGTGATAGCTTGAAGATTAGCTAAAGAATTATCAGTTCTTATGCAATTAATAAGATCAATTACAAGACCATCTTTGATCAATCCGTTGAAACATTAAAAAATAATACGATGGCAGAGATGACTTTTCCCTCCAGCATTAAATATCAAATACCCCTGATTGTTGACAGCCCCAACTGTTTTTTTTCAGCCTGCAGTTTCTGACTACACAATCACGAGACGCTTCATAATCGATGATCACGGGATGTGGTTGAAATTCTTGGTTCATTTATATACACATACATGTTATTTGTCTAATTCATTACTTGGTTTAATTATTAATTGTTGAGAATGTATCAATGTAATCTTGAGGTGTTCTTATTGATTTTGTCAGAGTCAGGGCTAGAGTGTTTGATTCGTTCATCATAATAGCGCTTAAGCTCCCTGTATCTTTTACCACCACAATTCAGACACAACTGCGACTTACCTCGTATCCCAACGCCACATCGGATGTAGGGTAACGGACCTCAGCTTCCTCGTCGCACACACTCTGTGAATGATATCCACAGAATTCGTTTCTACATGATTTGTTACAAACGGTTACTGATCCTATCATAAGCCATTTACAGTGATTCATTATATATAAATTCTTTATCTAAAAACGTGTTTTAATTATAATATGAATGAGTTTGATCAAACCCTGAAAAAATGCTAAATCAATCTCGATAAAGTCTCCGTAGATGCACCAGAAATAGATCTAATAAATGATAGAATCATAATCAATAAAATTCATGATGCCTTTAATGAATGTAAGCGTGATGATGCATCTCATTATTGGTCAAAATTTCGAATCGCTGATAGTGTTGATGCTACCATGAACGACCAAAAATCAGCAAGAATAAAATCGCATCTTGACCATCGAAAGTATTTTTTAGAGTGAAATTCATTATCCGTTCAGAGACAGGTATTTGGATTATTCGTGATAATTTCGACCCCTGTATTAAAAAAAAATAAAAAGACTGTCATCGTGAGTCTGGATTTAAAACCAGGAGTGTTGACTGGAATTGACAAACCGTATTACGAAAGAGCTTATCCTGGAACAGCGGTTGTTTATGGGATTTATCTGATGACAAACCGAGTGTTGAAAAGTTGAAACCTATGAAACTGTCATCGCTGAATTGTGTAGCCGAGCGAATAATAGAGCATTTTTCAAAATCGTTACGTGCAAAAAAATTGACAAATCTAGACGCAAAAAAATAAATGAATGGGCACTAGCAGTCAGGGGTAATGGGGCAACTCTTCAAAATGTAGCCGAGCTAGAAACATCATTAAGATTCACAGTAACAGTAGCGACGATAACAGGAGAAGTATTATACGAGTCGAAATATAAATCAAAAGGATCTCCAATCAAAATCATTGATCATAATGCACACGCGTGGACCACCGCGGTAACAGTATTTTCGCGAGATCGAATCGTAAGATATTACCCACCAGAGAAAGACTCTGGCGGACACATGTTTAATTTTATTTATGAGTTAAGTAAAAACGATCCTGTATCAGTGTGGTTATTTCAAAATTTAAAAGACGAAGAGTTTAAATTCGATCAATTTGTAAGATCCAACGGGGAATGTACCGTACTGAATCTCTTCACGATGAGATGAGAAAACTCGCTGAGAAATTTTCAAAGGATAATACCGAGCAATTACTAACAAACGGTTTTACTGTTCCATCTGTCGCGACACATTTCTCCAGAGAAAAATATATGGAAACCAACACGATTTGAATTTCTCGCAGATGTTCAAGCCAGTTGTGTTGAGTACGGACATAGTGGATTATGGAATCCCAAATATGATCCTAAAAGCGTTTTTTTTTCAGTTGATATGGTTGCGTGTTATCTGGCGAGTTTCCTCGGGATGCGTGAATGCTCTGAGTATTTTAAAAGATTTGGACATCCTACAAACGAGATGACCCGTGTTGCGATTAATGGGCCACTTCCCGATTTTGATCTAACTGAGTTAGCTCGTGTAGTATCATTCGAATTCGCTAATGGATGTCATCGTATCTGTTATGTTTGGTTTGGTAGACATATATCTGAAAAACACGGGGTACCAATAGTTTTATTACGGTATATGATTGATTGTAAAATGCTGATATCGCTGATGGTCTCCGAGGCAATTATATCATATCGGAAACAAACTGAGGTTTGGTTACCACAACCCGATATTCTTGATAGTATAATTAGCGATAACAAGGAAAACTTTCCTGATCTCGACGAAGAATATATCGATAAATGGTCCAAGGAGATCTTTGAAGTCAGAAATAAACACGCAAAAGATTTTGGTAAAAATATAATTGGAAAATTAACCCAGGGTGGAGCATATGATCAAAAGCGACATTATTCATGATTAATTCTAGATGATGTTGAATAGGATTTTATAATCGCGGATGCATTAGCTAGAGATATTTATGTCAATCGTGAAAATGCCTACTTGTCCGATGGATCAAAATTCGGTACAATTGTTAGCTACGTAGATGGAAATTCTCCCCAGTACAGCCATCTAAGATCGTCAATGCTGGCTTATGTTTCTATCAATTTGCTATCGATGATAAATAGATTTCCTGAATCTGCAGTTAGAGTCACCACTGTTTCATTTTATATAGATATCAAACATAGCAAAGCAGTGGTTGAAGTTACAAATTCCGACGAGTGATGGGATCATGGAAAATAAAACAAGAAATGTTACACGATTATTCTAAATCAGCAGATGTTACGATTGAAAATAATTACACAAAAAAATAATCAGATATCAGAACTATCGAATGCTCCTTTGTTGTCCGATCCAACATGTAGATATAAAAAGTCTACATAAATGGCTGTGGTGGGTCTGGGAAAACAACACTAGTGATTTAATTATTTCGAGGAAAATCAAACATGATTGTGCTAACACCAACACACAGACTTGAAAGAGAAATGAAACAGCGGGGAGTTAATGCTTGTACATATCACAGTTTTTTTTTTCGATGGAAATGTGACGCATGGACTCCTGATGGAATGGGTGAGAAATCTATTCCTGAAATCATTATTTGGGATGAGATATGCACAGTGTCGTTAGAGATATTAAATTTGTTTCTCGGATGGTTATGACAGCTGTGATAATGTGTGGTGATCATGGTCAACCACCACCATTTGTCGGATTGTCTCCGCATGATTGGCTGTAGAATTTTGTAGATTATTATGAAGAAATTAACACTGATCATAGATCTCTTGATAAAGAATTAAGTGAGTTCAAGAAATTAATTAGAATAGAACCGGATAAAATCCAGTTTGAAATAGCGCGTGAAATAATTTCAGAAACTCCATTAAATGATTTTTGGGAAGCGTGGAGACCAAACGATTTGATAGTGGCAAGTAGAAAGATAGTCAGAGACACACTTCAGATGAAGCTATTTGAAACGCACAAAGAAGAATTCTCAACAGTTCCAGTGCCATTGTGTTATAGGCCTACGGATACACGAAGACAGAATATCGAAGTTGATATTCCTTGACAGACTGAGCAGCAGATTCTCGTGTTAAATGATATTATGTCGGTTGATATCAGTGTTGTTGAAGATGCATTGCGCGCTAATAAATCTCCATGGATGCTAGGATACGCAATGATAATACATTCTTCGCAGAGATTGTCTATATCTAATACAATTGTTTGGATCATAGATAATAACATCGAGTGGTCGAATTTAGTTTATCTTGCAGTGTCCAGAGTACGAAGAATAAATCAACTTCGAAGAGTTGTTTTAAATGCTAATGACACCACAATCAGTGATATTGTCAGTGATGATATAATCAGAAAAAAACTCGCTGGTTATAAACAACAGGAAAACAAAAAAAAAAACGAGAATTTGATATTGATGCTGAATTTATAATTACGCTGAAACAACAACAGAATAATCACTGCGCGAGCTGTAATTGTATAATGCGTTGGCAGTATTCGGATAAAGATCCTCGCCAATTTACCGCAGACAGAAAAAAATAGCAGTCTTGGTCATTCCAGAGGTAATGTGATGTTGACCTGTCTTGAGTGTAACATACGCAGAGGTGCTAGTTAAGGCCACGTGGCGGTAATTGAGTATCCTCGGGTATCACTTGTAACTGTTCACGTGTAAATTCGTGCCGAGGAGCAGTGGAATCTAATCTATAGATTGCTGGTCTACCCGTGGATCTTGTTATGTTAGATGTTTCATATTGATTGTTCAAGTAATTTCATTATCTAGAGCATCTATCACACCTGGTAATCTCTTGACCCATTCACGAGATCGTTTATCCTGGATAAATTCTTTCGCGTATTGATATCCAAATAACCGCTCAGCAAGTGTCCGATTAAATCGTTCAACAATTTCCTGATCGCGATGTAGTGCAGTATGTCCTCGTCGTATCGTGGCATTATGATGTTTTATTGTTGATAACACTGCACCCTGAAATTCCTTGCCAGGATCAGCCTGCAATAGATTTGGCCACTGCAGAGGACCTCGTCGATAAATCCTTTCAAACGCAGGAGCTACATCAGTTGATGACTTGGCCGATAGCGGCTCTGCTTCTTTGTATCTACTCGCAACATCAGCTACTGTTAGCGCGTATTTATATGTGTGTTTATTAACAGTATCATGCAGTAGAAATAATATATCAGCCTGATAAACTTCATTAACGACTATGATATCAAAATGTGCGACGTTAATTTGTTTTGGGCGGTGGTAGATAAATCTGGCATATCGCCTGTTTAGATAACCAATCCACCGCTATGGTATTTTTTACTTTTGCGGTGTTAGCGAGTTTATCTATTGCTGATTTACCCCTTCAGTATCCTCTTGGGGAATAATAAATAGATTCCATGTTGTTATTAATTACCAGCACGAGAAGCTCCGCTTCCAATTACTAATTTACCTTTCATCGCTGATTTAATCAACCACGAAGCTAATTTTTCTTTGAAGGATTTATCAGTGATAGAATTTACATCTGCGATATGTCTATGTTGAAGGTCTTTACTTTTATAAGCAGCATCATGAGCATGACAAGCCTTATCAATAGCGTTTATCGGATATTCGCCGAGTCGGGGTTGATCTTTGCCATCAAGTCTGATCTCGAGTCTGGTTTTAGAGCTACAATAACTATACCCTGGAAGGTGTTTTTCTCCTGGATATTTTACCCATGGAGTTCCGGGAAGTTTTGTAAGCGTTGCTGCAAGATCACCTCCTCTTTTTTTAAAAAAAATCATTACCCGATTTCATAGAAACAAATCTAAATTTTGTTGTACCACATTGTACACACTTACCAGCAAGTGCTGATCTGTTATTTGCTTCTTGTAATTGTTGTCAAGTCGTTTGTGCTAGTACGCGTCTTACATTTCACACAATATAGATCCATAACTTATTTATAATAACATGAATGTAATTGATTTTTCGGCGACAAAAACACGAGAACCCGTTAAGCATCATGCAGCGTTACCAAATTCTATTCGCATGATTATAATTGAATCATCTGGAAGTGGCAAGACGCAGTTGTTACTTAATTTGATAACGAGATGGATGAAATGGGATAAACTATATTTGGTAGCCCCGAGTGTACACGATTAATGATGTTACTAGGTGTTTAAGGATTTTAACGAAAAGCAAAATCGGAAATCGATGAGGATATTATTGAATTTATAACAGATATCAAAGAAGCACCGAGTGTTGATGCTATTGATTCAAGTATTAACAATTTAGTCGTATATGATGATATGATGTTAGATAAACAAGCAAATCCTGCCAGGATTTTTTCCAGGGGTATACATAAAAAATACTGATGTGATTTATGTTACTCAGCGACATACACAAATACCAAAAGTGATCAGGGATAACTGTAATATCCTCGCTGTGTTTAATGGATTTGACACTCATACACTACGAAATATTTACCAGACCTGGTGCAGTGTAGATTACGATTTTAATAAATTCAGAAATATCTTTAGTCACGCTCAGTCAACTCCACATGGATTTGTAACGATAAATTTGCATGGCTCTCGATCAAAATATCGTATCGGACTTGATAAACTATTCGGTTAAAACCCAACCACGACACATAAATAAATAGCTAAATTGAAAATTTCGTATCTGTATTTACCGCAATAGAGAAAATAAGAAAGTCTCTCTCACAGCAATATGAAGTCAAAAAAGTAATAAATTCCAGAGTTCGATAGATACAAAAGCTTATTCAAAACGAAAAATAGTGTGCTTGTTTCGTGCTAAAAACATACTACCAGGAAGTGTTATTATTTTTTTTTTTTTTTTGCATCACCGCGCAACACGGGAGTAAAATAACACTGAAATCTTTTCAGTGATAAAATCACTGTGGAAATCATTGACGATGAAAATCCTTTTAGGTAAAAGTCTTAAGACGAAAATCCTTTAGGATGAAAATCGTTTACGATGAAACTCCTTTGGGATTTTACATACAGACTGATTCTTAGTAATTCATTATTTAAATCAATAAGGTTACTTTACTGGTCAGTGAGTTTAAAATGAATTCTTGTTAATGAATCATTATGACATCGCACATACACTGGATTGATTGGTTCTTCAATTATTAAAAATCCGTGTGGAGCCGTTGGTGCAAACGAATAGAAAATGTATCCCTGCTGGGCCTGATTTGATCTTTCGAGATTTATTTGGTAACTTCCATCGATAGCGTCACATACTAGATTTACTGCAACCACCGAGGATATTTACATTTTGAGGAGCAATATGCTGTCCACCATTATCTGGGTCAATATTATGTTTGAGGATGGTTGTTAGTGGTTGTGTTATTTTGTTCCATGCGGCGAGTATTTGTGGGAAATACTCATCGAGGAGATCATTGGTTGATTTTTTTTAGTTCGTTTGCATTATACCCAGGACATTTAAATGTTGAAATATCCATTACACGCATTTTATACTTCTTTGCAAATTCTATTTTCTCAGAACCATCCTCAGCATCTAATACAGCTTGAATAAGCCGTATGTTAAATAGTTCCATATCAGTTGCAATTTGATTTAGTATTTTTATGCATTTGATAATTGAGGTTTTCGACGATAAATCAATAACGTGTTCTTGAAAACTCTGCCGTAATTTATCGAAATATTTTTTTTATGTTCATTGTTAAAAACATCACCTTCAAGAAGCCACCCTCTGTCTCCTTGTTGGTGTTGCCATAACCAATTCCCCATAGAAAAACCTACATTAAATTCTTTTGGATTTAATAACCATGGCATATTATTAGAAAACTTGTATATAGTAGAATAGGAATCATCATCATATGATTTTTCGTCTGTGATATAATCAGACTTTTTGGGATCTGGCGGTACTTGATATTTAGGTGGTGGGATTTCAGGCCATCCTAGTACGGTTTTTATAAAACTCTGATAGATATCTACAGCATATCCAGGTGAGTTTATCTCAATCGCGGATGATAATGTTGGTTCATAAACTGTTATAGTGATTGTTGATTCTCTTCGATTTGGTAAGACCCAGATCGTAAGGAAACTATATTCCAATCTGGAGTCCCGTCTGGTTTATTTTTACTCGCAAACACCAAAAAATTATTCGGTTGCTGACCACCAAATGATTTTGATCTAATATTTGCCAACTGTGGTATACTCGTAATTTTGCTAGCGCTATCTCCTTAACCGGATCGCAGTAGGAAAATTCACACTAAATTCAAGGTTGGTGTAGGTTATTGAGATCATGGCTGTCTTTTGCAGCGTTGTGTTTGTGGCTATTTGTTGAAGTAATTCCGTTGTTGATGTCGACATTGTCATTGTTGTTGTTATTATTGTGCTGTTTTTCTAGATGTTCATCATCGCGGTAGATGTTCATCATCGCGGAGAATTCTTTATCTTATATTGTTGTGTCATCGAGACTAGATGATATCAGCGACGATAATTTGGAATACGCGGCTGATGCAATATGTAACTTAATTATATACTCATGTAGTTTATTCTGACTGAATGAGGATATTTTTTGTGATGATGCTAAGAATCCCTGTAGTTGTTGTCGCGGATGACATACAAATTGTGACAACTTCAGGTGCCAGTGCTGTTATCGCTGATAACAATAAACCCGTTCCAGCAATTACACTTGAAACCGAATACACAATAATGTCGACGTTGGTAATTCGCCTGCGATATTTTTTTTTATCTTCGCGGTATACTCGTCAATAAGAATTTTTAGTTGGTTTGAAACTCGCGGACTTGATCATATCGATACTGTTGGGCATTCATTATACTATTTACTTAAATCAATTACAAATAGGACATAAACCGTAAATGACGCTGGTTCTAAATTACCACTGAGGGGGGTTTATGTAAATGTTTCACGGGATCCCTTATCTATTATTGCACTTGCAGTATTCACACCAGTAGAAGTACTAGTTGATACGTTAAACTGCAACGGCGAAATCAGAGTTAATCTATAGATACTCTTAACATCTGCAGACACTCCAATAGATTTATTTTGAGGTGTCCAGGGGAAAGATCCGAGATCGAGTACACGGTATTGATATTTTGGTTATGTGGTATTTTGATTTTATCAAACCGGGTTGCGATAGCAGGAAAATCAGCAATAATATCGTCTTGTTTTTGCTTAATCGTATCAATAGTTGTTTTAATATCAGAAAGATTCCTTGGGATAGTCATCGGATCACCAAAGAAATTATTCATGATTTCATTCGATTTTCTAAAATTCCTACGGAGGTTTGCAAACGCACTTACATGAACATCATTCTCAGCTCGCAATGTTGTTAGTTTACCATCTGTGGTTTTATACTCGTCATGCAGTGTTGTTAGTTTACCATCTGTGGTTTTATACTCGTCATGCAGTGTTGTTAGTTTACCATCTGTTTTTTTATACTCGTCGTGCAGCGTCGTTAGTTTATCACCTACATATTATTTTGCCACAACATGAGTATCCAGTGTTGGATCGCCAAGTGTGATTATTTTATTAGAGTTCATGTCGAGGTTGTCTGTTATTGTGTCACCGGATTTTCTTACTCGATTGTTAATGCTATCTATCACAGTTGGTATAAAAAAAAACCTCCTGGTTTAATCTTACAGGTGGAGTCAAACACCGCTAGGGAATTTTCAGTTACTTCATTTATTTTAACAAGAATATCATTCAGGGAAACATTACTCATTTTCAATTTTCCTTGTTTGTCTTGAAATACGACTATTTCATTTGGATCCACACTTGCGAGGTTTAACATCTCGGATATTTCATCTTCTATAAAAAAATATTTTACATCCTTGATTGCAGATATTTCTCCGGTGGGTTTTTCAGGCTTGAGAGAGATCTTCCCCAAATATCAATTATTGTGTGATCAACCATTATATTTTAAGATCTCTCTAAAAAGCGATTACACGTATATTCGTGTACGGTTTGATGGGGTGATTTAGTTGATGATGATATAGCGCTAAGTACATTTAATACTTCTAGGCCGCATATTGGTGGGTCCGTCATTATCCGTGTTGGTAGCGTGTATTACCAGCGAGGAAGTTTTAATTGATGTATATAACGCATAAATTCTTTAGGTGGTGCTAACCCGTAGGAATCAAAATAAACAATTACACGCGGATCAATCTCGTATGCAACCCAGTGAGTTCCAGATCCGGTGCTGTTATCTAGATTAATAATACCGGTTTCAGTGCTGTTTGGTTGTTGTGGTAATTGATCTCGCATAAAAACACCTCTAAAGTTTATTATCGCTAATTGTTTAGCAGCATCGAGTAAATCAAAATTTGACAGCGGAGTTAGTAAACTGTTCTTGCTAGTCTCAGGCCGTTTCCGCTGTACCATGAATACGGAGTTCCTGGTAGTCTTAGACCCTTTCCTTTTACTGATCGTCTCATTTTTTTGTATCCACTTCCAGTCGCCTTCTTTATTGCCATCCCAGCGGCGGTACCAACAGCTCTGAGAGCGGCAGCTTTCGCGACCGCGGGAGCGGCGGCGGCAATTAGCGCTGGTAATGCAACGAGAAGTGGAAATATACCACCTGATTTTATCATGTCTTTGATCGCTGCCGCAGAGAGAGAGTAACCTGAACACCTTTTTATCTTTGCTAGCATCATTGAAATGCTTAATTTGACGAGCTGTCAGTGATAGTTTATTTTGACCACCAGACATCCGATTGTGTTTAAACGATATCGTAGTTCCACATTTTTTAGCTGATTCCGATTGCAACTTTTTAATTTGACCAGGAGTCAGAGTAACACTAACGTGACTATATGACATTTTATTTAATATGAGATTGATCTAATTGTCTACATGTTTTTGGACTATTACATGTTTTCTACTGGCGCATCAACTACACTCATTCGTCCACCAACACCTTCGAGTATCATTGATTTATCACTGAGAATGACAGCAATTGCTCTGTAATCACCACCACCAGCAGGAGGATTGGTTACACGAGCGTCCAAATATACGTCAACGACGGATCGTCTGGTTAAGTCAAGATGTTCCAGTGAAAAAGTAATAAATCGGATATAAGGTTCTAAAATCTAATTGTGATATTTGTAGACCGGTATCTACATTTTGATCACGTGCGATAAATGTCAGCAAACGCTGATATGCGCGTGCTATTTTGATTTTGTCCGTAATTAAGTAAAATATTCACAGATGGTTCCTTTTGACCGTTTATTCTTAACGAGACTTGGTTAACACCCAATTGATCAAATATCATATGGCTGTGCTCCTGAGAATTTAATCTCGCAACATCCTGCAATGCAATAGAAATTCTCCATTAATGCCACCCTGTAGACTAGCTGTTGTTGTTAGCCATGACAGTACTGATTTACCACCCGCACTCATAAATGATAGTAATTGTTGGTTTGCGACGATCGACGGAGTCATTGATGGCATCCATAATGTGAGTTTTGTTATATTTACTTTACCAGCAGGAACACCATTAACACACCAGGTTGCATCATTATCATCACCCTTTCTCACGAGGACAACTGTGTGTTTAGTTCCATAGATAGCTTTTCTAGCGTTTCTACAAAATCTAAATATATGAGTCAGTGGAATCACGCATGAAAATAATCTACGCTGTCCTTGCAGCATTTTTACACGGGTTGCAAATCCTAGGTTGTAATTAGGATTATCACCTTTTATAACATCAAAGGCAGCAGCTGGTCTAGCTTCATGCTCATCATCGACTGGTTGTGGATCAAATGCGGTAGCTACTGATGTCCGTAATTTAATATATTTATTATGATCAGCATTATCATTAATATCCTTAGCGAACATCATAGATGGTCCAGCCGATCTTGTATAATCATTTGAATATCTCGCTAGCCCCACTATTGTTTTAGCGATATCGACATTATTCTGAATAAATTCAACCTCTCTATTATCAATCATATATGTAGCGCTACTAAACATCATTGACAAAACCAGCTCGGAGATTTGTATCACATGGTGTATAAGCTGCAACATTTGTTACAAGTTCTTCTTCTACTTCAATAAATGCTTCAGCGGGTAGAAAATATTTACTTGTATCATGAACCTGAAGTTCGATTCTCCCTCGTACCTTTGGTTGTATTGCGTTACAAGGATAAAACTGATAATTATTTAGAGAATCATGTTTGAGCACTGGGCATCCATATCCAATGATGTATCGGTTGAAGGTTTGAACATTGTATTATATATTTCTCAATCCTAATCGCGATCTCGATGACTTTGCCAGGCCACTCCCCGCTATCATATTTGCAGTAATATTCCCCTGAGCATCAAATCTTTCATTTAATCGCTCTGCTATTTTTTGATCCACCGCGCTGTTTATTATTTTGCTAACACTTGCAGACATAATCTCCGTAGATGGTAGTTTTCCCGATGGTGGTTTTTTTTCGTCGTCGAATCAGTGTTTTTTTTCCTTAGCCGCGGCAAATGCTTTACCGGCAACATCACCAACAGCGCTAATACCCTTATCACGAATAATATCAATAGCTTTCATCGACAATTGTTTTGCGATTTGTGCTATTTTTGTAGCCATCCTTGTGAATAACCCCTGAACAACATCACCGAGACCATCTCCATAATACATCTTATAAACAGGCAATCGTGAATTTACTACGTAGGTCATGGTTGGTTTATTGTGGTTGTAGTGTATGATCATCTTATTTAAATGCTATTTATCTAATCGCTGTGATAATCATCAACAAGTTCATCGATAAATTCTCGATATAAACCAATATCCATGATACCACCTTCATATAGTCGTCGGCAGATATCAACGGCTTCATTAATTATTTCCGGTGAGTTATTTCCAGCTCGTCTACCCGATATGAGAATTACTAATCGTGCTATGTCGAAGAGAATATTATTAGGACAGGAAACATGACCACTGCCATGAATTCCAGATGGAGTTACACTCTGAGAAAATCCACTTTCGAATTTTTCACCAGTTGCACCTTGCGTATTGCGAGATATTTCATCCAGTGAACTGTTATTTTTTTCTAAATCATTATCTGTTATTTCTTCTTGTTGAGGTGAGAAAGACTTTTGCTTTGAAGTTTTTTGTCTTAATTCTACTTCTCTCTGTTTGTGTTCTTCTCTTCGTTGTTTTTGATCTTCCATTATTTGTCGTCGTAGTTCTTATTTTTGCTGTTATAGTGTTTGTATTTTTTGTTCTTTTAGGTCTTCATATTGATTATATGTTTTATTTAACTCATCGAGATATCCTATATACGGTCCACTTGTTGTATCAACTCGGCTTGTTTAAGTTTTAATTTTATAAAGTACATCAGCCCAGTGTTGCGAACCTTTAATGTATGTTTTTATGTTTTGGTTTCAACATTCCTTTTTATCTTCGTAACGCGTAGCCATAAATTCGATAAATCTTTCGGACCACTCTTATCGATATATGCTAAAGCCTCATCGGTAAATTTACTTCGTAATTCTTCGACTACTTCTTCGTCGGTTTTTTTCGGACCAAATTGAAGTCTTGCCGAACCAGGAAATTTTTGTAAAAGCTCTGATGTTTGTTTAGTTTCTTTTGCTATTCTTTCAAGTTAACAAAGAACACATTTTTTTTACTTTTTCTCCTTCTTTTCCATATATAATCTTTTTAGTGGTTGTAGTAATAGGTTTGAATAATTGGTTAACACCTGTTGCAAAATCAACTTGAGCTTCCTGACGCGTTGTAATTTTTGTCTGACAGAACCTCTCACAGGGATAAAATTCTTTGTTTCTTCTAATTGTTTTCGAGCTAATCTGGCTATTAACGATTCTCCTATCATTATTGTTATATCATATGATTTAATTTATAACAACTAACAAAACCACGACGACGAATCCGCGTCTGTGCTTGATGCAGCAGTATTGTTTTGACATATTTTGGGGTGAGGGGGGGGGGGGTTCGAAAAAGCCCTAACGGACAAACGGAGCCTTAAAATTGTTAAGCCTTAATTTGACAAACGGAGCCTTAAAATTGTTTGCTTGAAATCTAACCCAATTAGAGATTTCTGATTCACCCTCTCTGATGCTTCTTGTGTTCTTCTTGAAATTGATGTGAGGCATATATACGTCCCATGCTTAAATTACAGTATGATGCCATTGAAAATATCAATAATCGGCTAGAAAGCAGAGCTTGCCGCCCTTTGCAGTAGACACTTGGGTTCCAGCCACTCGATAGGTGGTGGTCAAAATATGGCGGAGGCCTCAGAATCAGCATCAATCTTCAAATTATGTCAACATCGTTTATCGAGTTGGAAAATGCCTATTCAACAGCGATGCTGCCGCAGATATTGACGAAATTTAATATTAGAACCATCCTGTCTTATTTTCTGGAAAACAGGGCGGATTTCAAAGCCATACGAGAGATAAGTTTTGAGTTGTTTACATCTGGACGTGTACATGTAAATAAGAAAACGGTGTCGAAGTAAGCAAATTTAATCCTGACAATCAAAGAGCAGGTTATTCAAACTATTTATATGCATCCGAAATGTCACTGTAATAAGTGAATTTATAATTTTGTTTTTGAAAGTCTGTGAATAATTTACATGTAAATTTCAATCATTTAATTAGCTTCACTTGCTGGATTTGGAAAAAGCTGAAAATATTGGCGTCACCGGTATTCGATCTCTATAAAGTTCACAGACAAGTACAAAACTATTTATCAAGTCGCAATACAAATACATGTAAAATCATCTCTCCATGACAGATGATGGAATTTAATTCCACATCCTTGATTGGAGCGACTTTTGCAAACTCTGACGATACAAGTAGCGGGTTTTTCTTAACGTTTTATATCTGAAATATTTCTAAACGAAAATGGACGCCAATTTGGTATGTACATGCGTTTGATTGGCTGGAGTATAAAGTGACTCGGGAGGTTATTCTGATAATTACGGAGAAACTCGGTTAAATCCGGTATGGAATGGTCTATTGGGGTTGGGGGATGGATCCGGGGTTTCAGGCCACCTCCACCTACACTAAAATAAATCTCAAATGGTACACATACATGTACTGTATTTTGTTAGTTGAAATTCGACTATGATTTTATTCTTTTGCATGTGTATTTGGTATTATGTACAGTTTGAGGAAATGTACAATATACAGATATACTTTTGGCTTTGGTGCGCTTTAGAGGAAAGACAGGTACATCTTGAAATATTTGCGGCCCTTCTCCCCCCCCCCCCCCCCCCCCCCCCCCAGCACCTGACCTGATCCGGCTCAGAAAGTTATTTAGTAAACAACGTTTATCAAAATTATTACCCATTATTAGGTTTGCACTGAGAGCATCATATACTGTCAAAAATGGCTTTTTGACGTGAGAAATGTATGTATACATTTCGGGTTGGAGAGCATACACGTGTTATACTTGTCAAGCGAATGATATTCTTATGTTTTGCTTTTTTAAACCTATCCAAAAATATGGACCTTTTGAAATCCTTAATGTATTTTATTTTATTTTAAATAAATTTTTATACTAGGCAGGTGTGTGCGGCATTAAATTTCTGTTTTTAAAAATTGTCTCGTGCACACAAAAGTAACAGCTTAATGCAGTGGATTATTTCCCTTCGACCGTGAACTTTAAAACATATTCTGAGTTATTTCCCCTTGACCACTATATTTAAACCGGTACTGACTTTACACACATTTCAGATTTAATAAATACCTCTAAATTCAAAGAGAATTCGATTTTGCCGTTATATTTTTAACTGAAAAGATATTACATAAGCGAAAATAGTAAATAGCTTTGCCTACCTTTTAGATATTGCCAAGTCCGTTCAAATATTTTCAAGAAAATTGCATATGCATGAAATTTACTTTAGCAATTGATATGCATCTTATCACAGTTTGGGCTGACGGCCTCTGCCTACCTCCAGTTTTAGATGGCAATCACTTGTAGGCAATATAACAGTGGAATTTAATCAAGAATATTTGCATAGCTTTAGTGGCATTAGGTCGATTATTACAGGTTCTTTGGATTTATGCTAGCAGGTGTCAGAATCACACTTCAGATTCTCACCTACTAGTCGATACGGAGAGAGAGAGAGAGAGAGAGAGAGAGAGAGAGAGAGAGAGAGAGAGAGAGAGAGAGAGAGAGAGAGAGAGAGAGAGAGAGAGAGAACATTCACATACTTGAACTTCTTATTCAATTAACTGCGTTTAGGGGCTGCATCCAAACTTCGTCATCATCGTATACTCGTTGAACATCATCTCTCTCTCTCTCTCTCTCTCTCTCTCTCTCTCTCTCTCTCTTCGATACCAATGATTAGTGTGCCATTATCGCGTACAATTTTGTATCGTTTGCCTGATTATTATGGACTAGGTCTAATTGCAAGGAGTGACAAAGTGACGGACACAGAGCAAGACGAATGTGACCAATGAAACATATCCGAGAAATTAACCTATACTATATCTGAAATAATGCGGATGCAATAACAATAACTTCTTTTTGTTTCCGCACTTTGATTTTTTTTTGTACGTCTTCTTACACGGTAAAGCATATGATACTAAATTAGTAACTAAAATTAAATAGCACATCGTTAGGTGCGTTCAGATGAATGCATGGTTTTGTACAGGCTGTAAGACACACGATTACAGACAGCATCAGTCGCTGAGTATCGACGGTGATACAAACATGTGATGAGAGATAACCGTACATTATTTTGTTTCCTCTTGATCATTTTATGTTTGTCTTTTAAAGATTGGTGTATTGGTCATATTTTATGTTTGTCTATAAATGATCGATTGGTGTTGAAATGCACTTAAGTATATTACGATAAAATCATAATGATACAATTAGATTACATTGTCTTGCCAATGACACATGGCGTTGATGATCTTGTCAGAGCAGGATTCGACCCCGCGCCCTTATAGTCGGAATTCAGCTATTGTTATACAATCTTAAGTTATCTTGTAAACTCATTGATTGGAGCTATTAGCTATCATATGTAAAGCTGGCAATGCAGGATACACAATGTGGTTACGTTTTGTTTGTTTTGAAAACCATCAAAATAGCTCCGTTTTCCAATGGTATTATTTCGCCCAGATTGAACATCAATAATATTATCTCGATTTTTCAAAATATCATGGAACGTCTAAACATATCTCCCAACGACCGATTGTCCGACTTCGCTTGAGTGTGAATCTGATAGTTATGTACTTGATCAATTTATCTCTTACAGTTCAGTGCAATGTCCCTTCTCCGTCACCAGATTCTTTTTCTTTAGGTCTATGCATGTTCAAGTTTTTGCACTGTACATGTATATCTTAGAGAACGCGTTTCTTTTGCGGTGTCAGTCAATCGATCGATCAAGAGAGATAAAATCTATACTTTTCCTGTACACTATATATTATGATCATGCAAGAAAGTCCAAGCCATAGCGTGCGTGTGTGTGTGTGTGTGTGTGCGTGCGTGTGTGTGTCCGCTTTCATGCATGAACTTTTGAGGCATCCTATAAACGTCTGGCACAAGCTATTCCTCAACTCATCATCTGTACAAAACGAAGCCAAGTTTTGACAATAACTCATTCAGAAGGCTTAAGTTTGAGTTTTTGGATGTAGGTTAACAAGAGCCATGAAAACATCAAAATGAACGTTATACACTGCTCAGTATTGTTCCACTTTAGAGGGGAAGGGAAAGGATGTGGAACGACGTGCATTTTTACATCCTTCAGAAAAGCACAGTACAATTGTTTGTGAGGAACAAAACGTGTAGGCTACGTTTGTAATCTTAACGGTCGTGTGTGTCATGGAGTTAGGAAGAGTCCAATGTTGATGTAGTATGATGAACAGTTGTCAGCACGAAGTTAATATTAACTGTTCTCTTAGCAGAGGCGTAGCTAGGTGGGGGCAGGGGGGTACATATGTCCCCGGGCGCCAAGATACAGGGGCGCCAAAATGAGGCTTACAACGTTACATTATAATAAGTAAACAAGGGTAATAAATCGGTCACAAGATTGCTGGGGCGCCAATTTTATAGTTTGTCCCCGGGCGCAAAATATCATAGCTACGCCCCTGTCTCTTAGCCAAAACATGTAAAGAGATATTACCATATTGGTCTAAGTCTAGATACGGTATTCTATTCTTCCATTAAAGCCAATGACTTCCATTAATTATCGGTCATATGAATTCAGCGTCACAGTGATACTATATGCCTGGACTGACCTATTTCTCTCTTGGAGGTTAGAGCTAACAGCTGTATTAGCAGATTTCGTATTATCTGGGGTTGATTTGCTATCTTACCACCTCATCTTCCTTTCTCCAGTTCCCATTATTGGTTTTCTTAGGTCTCTCGAAGGACAAATGGTGGACTTCATGTAGTTAGTTCGTGCAAATACTGATATTGGCGCTGATTTGATAAATATTGATATCATTCCCAAGAGCTTGTGCCGAGATGCAAAGCGCTGGTTCGACGGGAGAAAAAAATCTATATTAAAACCAGGTCGTTATTTACGAACGGTTACGTTGGATGACCAATCCTTGATACAAACATACCCTATGCTAAAGAAACTTAATAAAACTTGTTTTATTTTGAACATTTCAACACAACTGAAAAGAAAAGTTTCATAATAAATGTTAAAATTCAACGAAATCACATTGCCTGCTAGATAATGTTTTAAATGTACGTGCTAAATAGCACAAACTTCCTGGATGTCTAGCCATTAGGAAAGCATGCAGCTTCCGATCCTGAGGGATATGAATCACATGTGTGATATTTTAACATTCGTATCCTTTAAGGAAGAAATATATGAAATGTTCTGTTGGGAACATCCTGAATAGCGCAACCACCAATCAACCACAGTTACAGTTAAGTAAGAAAGAAATGCTAACCTACAAGTAACAGAGTGACGTATGTAAAACGCCAATGCATGTCCTTTACAGAAAATTCCCAAAACGTTCGCTGCAGCGTACTTAAAACACCTTGTATACTTTTTTGCACAAGTTAAAATATACGGATCATATGTTCTTGGGTTTTTTTGTTTTAGTTTCTGGTATCAATGTCTGCTGAATTACGATGAGTGTTATTGAAACCCGAAGGACGAGGGGGTTCACATCACTCAAGGTGAACGTTGGTATCAGAAACGCGCACACACCCGCGCGCGCTCATGCACACACGCACTAATTTTCGTGTGCGATTCTGTTTTCATTAATAAAGGCAATGATGATCCGGTACGCTGGCTTCACATAATTGATTGCCGTTAGCTGATGAAAATGAATGAGCGTCTCGAAATAGGGCCAGCTTCTAAGATCTGAAGATTATCCACTTTAGCTAATTGTTCAGTATAGTATATTTACTTTGTGAGGAATAACGCAGCTAACAGGTGTTTTACACGTAATTAAATGAAAATGCTTTTTCAGAACAACAATAAAGACCAAAAAAACCGGTCTCTGTGGAGCATGATTGTAATGAATCCTCTTCCTTGGATCGCTAATTCTATTTCTCAAAATGAATAAGATGTATTTGGGCTTGTCTTGTATTTTAAACTTCGTTGTCTCTCTTCTGTGCGACCGAAGTTCCTAAATGAAACTAAATCTTAAATTAAATCCTTGCTTGTTAAACTAAAATACATGCTGGATGAGAAGTTCTAATGTATTAATGTATCAACATTCGATTTCGCGCAGCATTCATATCTTAGTACATTATTAAAGTTATCTTCCCCCCACCCCAGCATCACCGAAAGAAAATGACTGAATTTCGGCATCTTGTTTAAATTAACAAAAACCTGCAATCTCCAGAGAAAAATTTCGTAGAAGAGAAAAGACTTGCTCTCATGCCTTACTACATCTTCTTTATTTAGAGCGATATAAATAATAATGCAGAATTCACTTTTCAAACTCATCTCCTCGAGCATAATCAGTATTTTTCGTATATGCGCACAGTTCAGAATCTGAATAATGTCATGTATTTACCTGCCCAACTGTTGATAGTTACTAGGTTCCTCAGCAATGACAATCAAAATGGTTATGTTTCAAAAGATCTTAGAAATTGTCTTTTCTGCAAGCCTATCCATTTTTATCTCAACTGAAATGAAGCACATGCTGCTCCGAAAAAAGATGAAGTCCATATACCGGATAGTCGTCATATGTAATTTTAAATCGCATCAGAAAATCTAAACGAGGTGTGTGTGTGTGTGTGTGTGTGTGTGTGTGTGTAAACGATCCTACATCTTTGTTTTGTTGGCATCCACGTTCAAAGAATCTTGAGAGTGCGTTGAAAAGCTGGCCTTTTGGGATTAGGATTTATTTGCCGTAATTAAACACAGCGGTATTAACAGTAACATGACATTACAGTTACCATAATTCAGACGTCATGTCATCGTTAAAAAATGAACTTAAATTTTGATGAATGCACATAAATGGAATGAAAACAAAATTTAAAAGGAAAATAGCATTTACTATTATTAATAAAATGCTTTCAAGATTTAAAAATGAATGAGTTATTT
This sequence comes from Unio delphinus, assembly GCA_029339505.1. NCBI lineage: Eukaryota > Metazoa > Mollusca > Bivalvia > Unionida > Unionidae > Unio > Unio delphinus. Next base: position 307,308 of record JAQISU010000239.1, read on the forward strand.
TACTAGGTTAAACTTACTATACCTCCTCTCTCAGTTTTCTTTTTCTTTCTTTATCTTTTCTTTTGTAACTTAGATACCGGTTTTGAGACAAAACGTTATGTTTGAAGTGACTGAGTACATGGGTCAATATATTTAACCTACCACCAAAAAAAGCCAGAAAGAAAACAAAAACACTCTCACAAAAGACATCTTTTCACGATGCTTATCGACCAGAAATTTAAAATGTGTAATCTGACAGAATTTTACCAGCGATCAAGATAGTTAAGAACATCACCACTATCTTCTCTAAAATGTGCCAACTTATTTGTCATATAAATCTTGCATCAGTACATTTGGGCATTTTCGAAGAAAATAAATACATGCCCAATATACCTACGACGTTTTGAAAAACAATAATACATATTACTGATAATCAGTTTGCATATGTTTTGGTCTGCAATACGATTGCATTGTATCTCGTATTATTAATTACATGCACATATTGCTATGAATCAAACGTTGGTCTGCAACATGACAGCATTGTATCTCGTATTATTAATTACACATAATGCTTTGAGATTAAACGTTGCCTATAATTTGCAATACCAGTAAAACCTTATTCTTATAATTAGCAAATTAGAAAGTAAAAAAACACACCATCCTGCTTGTTTCGTTATGATAATGTTCTCACGTATCAGGTGTAATGTAATTCAATAGAAAATACGCCATATTTAATTTATTTCACATGAAGTACGTTTATGGCGTGTCTTACGAGCGTTGTTTTTCTATGAAAATGTTAAAATGTACAAACTTTTTTTCATTGGATCAGACAACGTAACGGACATATTATTTAATTGTTTGGTGTCGGGTGCGTCAGGGACTTAGTCTTGAAAGAAAATAAACTCCGACTATCAAATAGCTAAAAAAAGATAATGAAGCCCGTTAATTGTTTGCATTTAGTTCATTATCAAATAGTTTGTGTATTTTGCATACTTACTATTGCAATATCATCATGATATTTGATAATATGATTATACTATTATATTATGAGTATACAAATTATTAATATTTAATACAAATAATTATATTTTCTTTGTCCTAATTGCCTCTTCATGTCAAATTCAGGTAAACCCCACATATAGGAAAACAAAATGTCTCTGTATAACGGTTGGAGGCCGACATTTATTTATTCTTGTCTTATAGATACACTATGGCATATCTAGCGAAGACGAAATTTATACTGTATGACATATCTAGCGAAGACGAAATTTATACTGTATGACATACTGAGTTCAAAGCATTTATATTTAACTGTGGCTTAAATTATTAATTCATGTCTATCATCGATTCATTCGATGGCAATCACTCATTACTCAGATGTTAGACTTTAGTGAATTTATTTGAAAAGTATCGCTTTTGAAATACAAACGAAACGTTTTTAAGCTGGCAGAAAGTTCAAAAAATTACTCAAAAGACAAAATAAAGCAGAAATAGTATGTTGTATATAAAAAATTGGAAAGACAGGATAAATATAATATCTTCGTTGCACGTGTCATAAATGATCTCGACAAGAGCATAAACGAGCGTCTTTTCAAAGTTCTTCAAAAATAGTCATTCTGTTGTATGTTTTTGGGTACATGTTACATCATGTTGGAAGAGTAATAAAGACTTCGACTTTAATTTTTCTCCTAAATGAGATTATTTAAACAATATAACATGATCTCAAACATTCCATTAGTTTTTAATATTTCTCCTAAATGTGATTATTAAAATAATATAACATGATCTCAAACATTCCATTAGTATTTAATATTTCTCCTAAATGCGATTATTAAAATAATATAACATGATCTCAAACATTCCATTAGTATTTAATATTTCTCCTAAATGCGATTATTAAAATAATATAACATGATCTCAAACATTCCCTTAGTATGAACCACAGCTGGCTGACCCAAGTTTAATGTTGAAAGCAATCAGTAGCCAGAAGGAAAGAAAACACAACACATACCGAGTGAATAAATTTACCTTCGATTATTCCTATGCCACGTTATGATACTGGAACTTGTCTATCATACTATAAAAAAGACAGGTAAGTAGCTTACAAAGCACTCTTTTCTACACCTGACCTTTGATCACATGCACAGAGGCTGGTATCGTTGCTTAACATTCACCTTCATACATGTACAATATAATAACAACAAGGGAGGACACTTCTCTCCCGTTCACACGCGACTCATTTAAGAACAAACGCTTTTATTTCAAGCTACATTTTTCGTAGCATAATTAATTTGGTACCAATGTTTAGCTGAGGCATTCGACTTTTTAAGTGTATCGAACATTTGGCTTACTATTATATCTTTAAGGAATGCCAGACCATTTTTCCACGCTACTACTCGACACGGACATGGCCATGATCGCGCCCGCTTAATATACAAGAAACAACGCGCTGAATGGAATACTAACTTTTCATTGGTCATCTGACATTGAGTTATAAATAAATGGAGGACGTCATTTTCGTTTAACCAACGAGAGGGTAGTATTCCATTTAGCGGGATTTCATAAATACATAAATTCTATAAATATATCATCCCCGGTGATAGCTTCAAATACCAATCATATTTGCTTTTAAAGGTCGTAACACTATTCATCCCTGGTGACAGATCAATGTAAATCAAACATAAAATAATAATAATAATAATAATAATAATAATAATAATGATGATGATGATGATGATGATGATGATGATGATGATGATGATACTGAGGACTTTATATAGTGCCTAATATTTAGAAGCTCTAAGACCTATACAACATCCATAATGATACGACTACAAAAAAGCAAAAACAAACAACAGTAAATTGGAAAACAAACAATGCTGAATATATTTAAGATAGGATAAATTATTAGGTCTATAAGTTTGTTCTCGTTTATATGTTTATAAATGCTATACATGGGTCATCCCTGATGATAGTTCCATATATCAATCCTATTTGAGTTTCAAAAGTTGATTCTCGTTTGATTATTCATTGAATTTACATGCTGTGATATGAGCCATTTAAGAACGATATAATTTCCATATATCCGTTGAAACATGTGTGCATCATTCTGGTAAATGCATTGTTGGACTTTTTGCGTACGATTATGGTATCAATTTTTTTTTATTCCTCGTTCAATTATATTATTAAACTAAACATCCATTTCACGAAATGGTGTTCAAAATCTTCTCTCGATCTATATATCCCATTTTAAATGTTTTAATTTACTTATTTTTAAATGATAATAAATAATACAATAAAATTGCATGGATCAAAAGACTCTTTGCGTTTGTAGTTTCCAGATGGAGTAGAATCCCTTTTACCATTGCTCCACAGTTGTGTTGCTTGGTTCCCAGTCCATTTTCATCCTGTTTCATAGTGTGGTTCCCAGTCCATTTTCATCCTGTTTCATAGTGTGGTTCCCAGTCCATTTTCATCCTGTTTCATAGTGTGGTTCCCAGTCCATTTTCATCCTGTTTCATAGTGTGGTTCCCAGTCCATTTTCATCCTGTTTCATAGTGTGGTTCCCAGTCCATTTTCACTGTTTCATAGTGTAGTTCCCAGTCCATTTTCACTGTTTCATTGCGTGGTTCCCAGTCCATTTTCACTGTTTCATAGTGTGGTTCCCAGTACATTTTCATCCTGTTTCATAGTGTGGTTCCCAGTCCATTTTCATCCTGTTTCATAGTGTGGTTCCCAGTCCATTTTCACTGTTTCATAGTGTGGTTCCCAGTCCATTTTCACTGTTTCATAGTGTAGTTCCCAGTCCATTTTCACTGTTTCATTGTGTGGTTCCCAGTCCATTTTCACTTTTTCATAGTGTGGTTTCCAGTCTATTTTCATCCTGTTTCATAGTGTGGTTCCCAGTCCATTTTCACTGTTTCATAGTGTGGTTCCCAGTCCATTTTCACTGTTTCATTGTGTGGTTCCCAGTCCATTTTCACTGTTTCATAGTGTGGTTCCCAGTCCATTTTCATCCTGTTTCATAGTGTGGTTCCCAGTCCATTTTTCACTGTTTCATAGTGTGGTTCCCAGTCCATTTTCATCCTGTTTCATAGTGTGGTTCCCAGTCCATTTTCACTGTTTCATAGTGTGGTTCCCAGTCCATTTTCACTGTTTCATAGTGTAGTTCCCAGTCCATTTTCACTGTTTCATAGTGTGGTTTCCAGTCCATTTTCATCCTGTTTCATAGTGTGGTTCCCAGTCCATTTTCACTGTTTCATAGTGCGGTTCCCAGTCTATTTTCACTGTTTCATAGTGTAGTTCCCAGTCCATTTTCACTGGTTCATTGTGTGGTTCCCAGTCCATTTTCACTGTTTCATAGTGTGGTTCCCAGTCCATTTTCATCCTGTTTCATAGTGTGGTTCCCAGTCCATTTTCACTGTTTCATAGTGTGGTTCCCAGTCCATTTTCATTTCAAAGTGTAGTTCCCAGTCCATTTTCACTGTTTCATTGTGTGGTTCACAGTCCATTTTCACTTTTTCATAGTGTGGTTTCCAGTCCATTTTCATCCTGTTTCATAGTGTGTTTCCCAGTCCATTTTCACTGTTTCATAGTGTGGTTCCCAGTCTATTTTCACTGTTTCATAGTGTAGTTCCCAGTCCATTTTCACTGTTTCATTGTGTGGTTCCCAGTACATTTTCACTGTTTCATAGTGTGGTTCCCAGTCCATTTTCATCCTGTTTCATAGTGTGGTTCCCAGTCCATTTTCACTGTTTCATAGTGTGGTTCCCAGTCCATTTTCATCCTGTTTCATAGTGTGGTTCCCAGTCCATTTTCACTGTTTCATAGAGTGGTTCCTAGTCTATTTTTATCCTGTTTCATAGTGTCAAAACAAAAACAATATAGGACAATATGCCAAGAAATGACCAAACAGAAACACTGAACTGAGACTGAGGTCTCCAAAGTGAGAAAAAAACATTTGAACAACAACAACAGCGTGTATATGTGCAAAGCGAAAAATATTTAGCTAATTCCAACAATTTTGGTACTTTCATTTTTATCCTACTTTGATGTTATTAAAAATAAAAATTGTCTGACTCAGTGCAGTTTTTGGACTTGTTGTGACAACGATGCATTCTGACTTAACCATCGACAATAAATCTTAGAATATGAAATGGAAACAATACACGTTTGTGTACGTCAATGATTGTAAGTTATATATTCAATACGAGTATTGTCCTCCTTGAACTTTTGAAGGAAAAGGAGTCTTATTTTAAAAAATTTTCTGGAAGGTTTCTTGTTTGTTTGAAACTTTATTACGACATTCTCGTATCATCAAGCACGTAGCCACTTCAAACGCATTGTACAGCAAATCCCGAGAGATTCCAAAATATTACCTTACTGAGACTCTACCCACCCCCAAAGGTTAAATACCCGTGCACATGTTTGGCTACGAAGGTGCTCTAAGCGCCAGTGTACTAGTTCGTCTTAGGTACAAGTAGTTGGAGTCCTCGGATTTGAACCGGCATGCATATCTGATTCGTTACGATCGGGTCCAACTTTCATAAAACGAGTCAGTGTTCAGTAAAATCTCACTCATAAGTTTTGCATGCTGAGTTATTAACTTCATTGTGATATTTGACTTGACCTGGTTATTCTGAGGGCTAAATTTTACATATATTAGACTTCAAAATTACTTTATAGCAATTTCAGAGGAAACATTAGTGCAAGTTCATAAACTGTATACAAGCTTAGCCAAGGCATTTAGTCCAGAGTTCTCAGAATTTTAACACTGTAACTAACCGTCCTTAACTGTTTATGACTTTGTTTTTTCTTTTCAATAATAGTGAGACACATTGTAAGTGTCACGGTCTTACATATCTCACGAGTGAGGCAATGTAACTTATTGTAAGTATCACGGTCTTACATATCTCACGAGTGAGGCTATGTAACTTATTGTAAGTATCACGGTCTTACATATCTCACGATTGAGGCAATGTAACTTATTGTAAGTATCACGGTCTTACATATCTCACGAGTGAGGCTATTTAACTTATTGTAAGTATCACGGTCTTACATATCTCACGAGTGAGGCTATGTAACTTATTGTAAGTATCACGGTCTTACATATCTCACGAGTGAGGCTATGTAACCTCGGTTACCTTTGTGTATGGACCAAGTGCGCAAAATAGGGATGTTCGCTCCATCTTGTAAGAAGTGATACTTCGAATTGATAGAGTGGATTTAAATCAGTGAGGAAACGTAGGCCAGTTAGTAAAATCACACACACACACACACACACACACGTCTTCATTCACTAAATACCGCTCTACTCGAATGATACGTTTAAGTCTGAATGGAGTAGCAGTCACATTATTATCTCTTATAATGGAATGGCTACGTGTTGCCTATGCGACATGATACATTACACTGCAAGCAATAATAATATTACGTTAACTTACCGGACACGAAACTTCTATTCATCTGACATATGAAATTCTTTTATTAACTCTTCGTGCACGAAACTGAGACTATGCTATTTACATGGGACAGTAATTTATGAAATCGGGCTATCCACAAAATAAATATGAATATCTGAGAATATATTGTTCACAAAATAGACATAAAAATACTACGACGTTTTTTGTATAACGCACTTGCAGTTGCCCTGATATAACGCATTTGCAGTCGCTCTGATATAACGCAGTGCCTTACTACACTGAAATGGAGCATAACACAAGCAATTGTCCCACACAGGGTAATGATTCCAGTCAGCCAAAGAACCCCACCTTAGCCGTTCACACAGAGGGTCGAATCCTAAATCGGAACGTCTTTTGGCCATTTTTGCGAGAAATAGGCCTGCATCTGATGTATGTGCAGAGTAGTAAATTTCAGGGGAAAAAAACGTACATAATAGGTTTTTTTTCAGAAAGGTCCTCGCAAGAAAGACACCAACATTTATTTGAAATACTTCAGTTATTTATACGATTGGAATTACTGTGGGAATTACTGAAAAATGTGCAAATAATTAAAAATAGTTCGATACATTCTTAACTCCTGAACCAGTCCTGGGTTTTTCAAATATAAAAATAGCCAAGATGGTCACAATGGCATGTATCGACATTTGAGGTTTCATTTGTAGAATTAACATCGATGTTGTGAATTCGTTGACTCCTCATACGACGAAGCCAGACAAACACGACTTCAGAGGGCCAACAGTTTTCACAATCAATATTAATCGGCCAAGTACGGTAAATCAGCTGGAAACTTACACAACAGAATGTCTAATTAGAGACCGATTATTTAAATGTGGGTAGGGGAATTTTTTTCGATTAGGGATATATTTTAATGAATTTATATATTTACCTAAATATAAAAATATAAGATACGTATTTTGTTTCCACAATATAGTGAATAAATATATTTTGTTTCTGAATTGCTAAAAAGATCTCAGTATATATATATATATATATATATATATATATATATATATATATATATATATATATATATATATATATATATATTCTTTCCTCATAAAACTTCGCGACTCCTCCGCCAGATGCGACTCGTGCGACTCGGCTATCTGGCTATTTACTATCCAGTTTTGGATATTATACCTATGCAAAGCGTAAGATTGCCGATTGTTATTGGAGCACTTTCGTTGTCGAATCTTCATTTCCGATAGTACGTAGTTTTGCACGTTGTAAAGCTTTTCAGTTTCGAAAATAAGTAAATCCTGCTTGTAGTTTACAATCTCATAAGGTCTAAATGTATGGGATCAGTTTTCAACCACCACCCCGATATCAATAAGCCCCCCAAAAGCCGAGAACCTGTGAAGTTTGACCTCTTGAGTAAAATATCATTACACATGTTCTGTATACACAGCGCCGGATTAAGCACCGTGGAGGCCCATAAGCAGTGAAACTTTTGGAGCCCCAGACCCACGGTCACGGTCTCATGGGGGCCCCTGATGGGGCCCATAAAAGTCGCGGGGCCCATAGGCAGTTGCCTACTCTGCCTAATGGGTAATCCGGGACTGTGTATACATACACAACAAAAGATCTGGTTATATATGGACTGAGGATTTTGGTGGCGGAGTGGCCTGAAGAGCTCAAAGTTATGGATCACTGCCGTCTCTCCTCTGTCTGCATCGGTTCGAGTCTCAGTCTAATGTTAATAAGAAGGCTTGCCAGTAGCTCCCATAGGTCGGTAGTTCTTCCACCAGTTGTTACATGTTCTTCCTCCACCAGTTATAAAGCCTATATTGTGTCGAAAACTGGGGTTATTTAAGCTCCAGAACAATAACAGCAACGTCATAGATATGGAATTACATAACACTCAAGTTCATGCATACATCTATCTACAACATGAAAAATCACAAGAGATTAAAAGAAGCAATAACAACTACTTTGCTAACACATAATTCAACACATCTTCACATAATTCAACACATCTTCACATAATTCAACACATCTTCACATAATTCAACACATCTTCACATAATTCAACACATCTTCCTAATCGAGTTACGTGAAATATGTGTGACCAAATGGGAAATTTAGGAATTCTGAATTAACTAATGTAGCAAACTACTCTATCAAACACAAATAGCAGAAAGAAAAAAAATCATGTGCAATTAGTAGATATCTATACAGCTGATAAAATAACTAAGGCAATGAGTCAGGATGTTGAAAAGACATAAAGCAATTCAATTCTACTAAAATTACATTTCATAAGGAGTCTACATCGTGTCAAGACATAAAACACGAGACTACACTGATAATTACCTATAAGTAGTCTTCATCGTGACAAGACAAAACATGAGACAACACTGATAATTACTTATTGTAAGGAGTCATCATCATGACAAGACATAAAACAAGAGGATATTTACACTGATAATTACATATCAGAAGGAGTCAGTATCGTGACAAGACATAAAACATGAGACTTCACTGATAAATATATATCTTGTAAGGAGTCATCGTCGTGTCAAGACATAAAACATGAGACTTCACTGATAAATATATATCTTGTAAGGAGTCATCGTCGTGACAAGACATAAAACATGAGAATCCACTGATAAATATATATCTTGTAAGGAGTCATCGTCGTGACAAGACATAAAACATGAGACTACACTGATAAATATATATCTTGTAAGGAGTCATCGTCGTGACAAGACATAAGAAATGGGGCTCCACTTAAACATTCAAGATCTATATACTGATACATGTCGTAAGCTATAAACTGAAAACACGATGTATGGGCCGACCCATTGTGGGTGATTTGTATTTACATCAGGATATCATTTCCTTGTATCACAAGATAATGTTTTCAGGTTATATTATGGGTACAATAAGGTCTTTTGTTTTCTTCAAAGCAGAGTAGAAAATATTTTTATATTTTGCGAATTTAAGAAAATTAAACTTTTGTAGTTGTGCCGTTAAAACCAAACTAAGCCCGATAAATTCCAAGATTCAATGTAAGATGTACCAATGCAAAGAGAATCTAATATATGGTATTATACCATCAATGTTTAATTGATGACAATCTAGAGCAAGCAATTCATTATTAAATCGGAGCATTGTTGACCGAGATACTCAATGGCTGTTGACCGTTAAGAAAGATATCGTCCGTCTGAAGCAAGAACTGAAATCGATTCTAGTGTAAGATATAGTCCGTTTGAAGCAAGAACTGAAATCGATTCTAGTTAAAGACATAGTCCGTTTGAAGCAAGAACTGAAATCGATTCTAGTGTAAGATATAGTCCGTTTGAAGCAAGAACTGAAATCGATTATATTGTAAGATATAGTCCGTTTGAAGCAAGAACTGAAATCGATTCTAGTTAAAGACATAGTCCGTTTGAAGCAAGAACTGAAATCGATTCTAGTGTAAGATATAGTCCGTTTGAAGCAAGAACTGAAATCGATTCTAGTGTAAGATATAGTCCGTTTGAAGCAAAAACTGAAATCGGTTCTAGTTTAAGATATAGCCCATTTGAAGCGAGAACTGAAATCGATTATAGTTTAAGATATAGTCCGTTTGAAGTAGGAACTGGAATCGATTCAAGATTAAGATATAGTCCGCTTGAAGCAGGAACTGAAATCGATTCAAGGTTAAGATATAGTCCATTTAAAAAAAGAACTTTAATCACTTTACAGCCTTTTCAAGGATTTATTTTAAGTTGTGGTTTAGTGTTAATTAATTATATTTAAAGCAACAAAAATGTGGGTTTTTTGCACTGTAAAGCACTGTTGAAATGACAGTTTAGTGTGTCCTTTTTTCATGTGGAAAGTCAATGAGTGGAACAATTTCAAAATACTAGAACGTTTGTAATCAGTGTTTTCTTCCAGTGTTTAATTAGGGCGCAATGATACATCCAAACCCTTACTGCAATATACCAAAGTCATGTTGCAATACAGTAACACCTAATGAAAACAATAAAATAATCACTATAACACTACCTACGTGTTACCCTGTAAGACATCAAATGGTTATCAAATATACAAAGCAGCCTAGCTTAAACTGATTAGGCTGTCTGTGTTTCAAAATTTCCAAAATGCGCTTTTGCTTTATTGTTGAAAATAATTTCAAAATCCATTGAAAAAATAAATGTCTGAAAATTAAAATTCAAGTTACGGGTATGATAAATAACTTATAAATCGAGTCGACGTTAATCTATATTTGAGTACAAGAAAAGAAAGTTAAGGTAATTGAACCATTTTGAAACGATCGACCATGTATTTTCTAGCGATGATATGATTATTGAATTAAATTGGAAGAAGAGTTATTTGATGAAAACAAGACCGTGAAAAAAATCACGGTGTAGAAAACTGTTTACCGTTATATTGTTGTATCGAAGTTTTAATGCAATTTATTTACAACTTCGAGAACATTCCTATTCATCATGCAACTTCGAGGACAATCCTTGGATCATGCCTCAAATGTAAGCCGACAGGTTCTCAATTAATCATAGAGTGAGTCAAATCGTGCAAATAGCCATGATGGATCGAATAAATTACACTATCTTATTTTGGCGGAGAAATTTGCATCCATCAAAACAAAACAAAAGTAAATTGCATATATTGTGGTCTGAGTTTGATGTAATGTCATCGGTATTGACGTACTACGTATTATGATCACGTGATTCGACGTTGGGATCCTACCATGAGTGGACAAGGGTTATTAGTTATTTGTCAACTTTAGCGAAGTTTTCCGATTTTCCAGTAAGATGAAAAATTGCTAAAACTCTCTTGTACAGCATGAAGAAATGTGTGTGAAAACTGAGTACGTATTGAACTTCTAATCTTATTTCATCACTGCCCTATTACAGTTCCCACCTTCTTTATTCCGTCCACTTCCATTAGCGCTGTAGCGTTATCTAGGTCATAGGAACTAGTGAATTCCATACTTACATTACTACATATAATACATATTGCGTTATCTGTGTTATTTACTGAAGACCTTTTCTGTTGAGTATTTCAATTGCAGAATTCCTCAGCGCAACCCTGAATAAACATATATGCTGGTTCACGAGGAAGATTTATGCTACTGTTGTAATTTGGTGTTGGGTACTATCTTTGAGCAAAACTGAAGTTAGTGTATAATTATAACACGACTACCATGTAATTTACTTTATTATACCCATATTATAGTTTTCCGTATTATCAAGATCGGGTTCGTGTCAGTCTATATCATTCTAAGGACGTTGCAATTAGACACGTTCTCATTTAGGAATATAAGTATGCAGTTAAAGAATAATTTATTTAAACTATCTTGTCTATATTTGACTGTATCCGTAACTATTTCAATCATACAAATCAGACGAGCAGAATTTCAGCTTCATGTGGCAAATTTGCCACAGGTATCGTGGGAGGGAACGAATGACTAAGCATGACAAGTCTGTTTTCCAGATTGTAAATGTTTTATAATTTAAATCGAAATGCTATTGAAATTATGGCGACGACCACTTAACGCTGTTTATATAAACAGTAAAATTGTAGATTTGCATTAGCTTGTGCCTCCATTCCCAAGCATTTAAATAAATTGTATGGACATATATGCCGATTAAATTGTTGATAGTAATCATTGTTTTTTCTTTATTAGTACCCTAAGGACCATAAGATGTTATTTTCTCCTAAAAATACGTAACGGCACTATCAGAATATAGCATTCGATTTTTGGGTACTTTCGTCTGTCTGGTATTTTTATGTTTGATGTATTCATTGTTTGAATCATGAGTTTCTAACAACCTATAGAACGCTATAATTAAATGACCATCAGAACTCGAAACTGTTGCCAGCTCTGCAATTTCATGTAAATAACTGGGTTCAGGTAAGAACATGGTCAGCAAGAAAACTGTGCGTGTCCATTTTAAATACAATAATAAGTACATAATTACTTGGAATTTCATATGCGAAGCATCGTTATATATTCTATGGAAATGTCGAATAATAGCAACACATGTATATTACTACATTTTCAGACAAACACACAAATATGCACGCACACGTGCAATTTCCTACGATATATCATCTAATTATGACAAAGTGGAATCAATTTATCATTCTTTTGGGCAGGGATAAAGTATCGTTTAAGAAGACGTAAACATGTAGACATGGGGTCTGTTGGATGGTGCCGCAATTGGCGACCTAGGATATTCCTAAGGAGCTTATGCATTTTAATCATTTTCAGGGGATGATTTTGACACACACACACACACACCCACACCCACGCGCGTATCAGCCACCTTTGATTTATCTGGTTATATTGCTGCATACGGATCTCATAGTATGACAAGTAATCAGTATTGCAAAAAAATATTTTACGTAAGAGGCACGTTGTGTTCATAATTTAAGTTAAACAGGAGCAGACATGACTGCCATATGTAAATAATGCGACTCATCCAAATCATCGAATGAAACCGTCAGTAGTATCATTATGTTGCTTTTAGATTTCAATTACTGCTCTGGATCATAGACTTCGATACCCTATACCTTTACCTAGTCTTTACGTTCGCATGAAACGCTGTGGATATTTACGCATGCTGTGAGACTAGAATTTGGTTAGTCATATTAACCTTATAGCTAAGATTTTGTCAAGCAGAATCCGCGAGCGTGAAAGCTGAGCCTAGCTTGAGCGATCCTCCAAGCAAATCGAAGTTATCACGAAATGTCTTACTCATTACACTGTTATAGTTGGCAGTGTATATTATTTATCACAACTCTACTACATATAATATAGTCTGCATATATTTCCTTTGTTGGATACAAACCATACTGGACATAATATATATTGCAGACATTGTTTTCTGTTACGTGAGAATATATTATATCAGTGAATTACCGCGGTATCTAGCATAATGGTGATAGGCACATTATTTTTTAAAGGATTGGCGATTAATACTAATGCCGGAATCAAATTGTCCACAAATGTCGTGCTTGTAATCTCACGGAAATGATTTCATCTTAGTTTAAATCCGCATAATATTTGTTCAAATACTTAAAATATGTTGTATTTTTTTTTTCAAATACGTAACCGGAACTAGTCGCTAAAGTATTCGAGTTGGAGACTGTATTGTTCCAAAACGTAAATTAATTGAAACTTATAATAAAATGAATGACTAGTCATTACATGATATTGTGCACGAAACGTTTAAGTCACTGACATTTAATGCGTCATCAGTCGAAGATAGTAAATGAAATTAGTACGTCACCAGTGATAGTGAATAAGATAATAAGCAAATTGGTAAGAAATATACTTTTTAACATTAACGGTATCCATTCTCTTCGATCTGTAGAAGAAATAAAACTGGATTCGACAACGATGGCGAAGAAAGACGGTTTGCTTTATATGACACCTTTACGAAAAACATATTTGTGCATAAAATAATAAAATCCATTGATTATATGCGTATGTGGCACAAAATGTTTTGATATTATTGAATATGAACGCCAAATAAATGGTGTACTTACTATTCGGTTCAGAAATGTATACAAATTTCTCTATTATGAAATGTTTACTTATTTGCCAATCATATACACCACGAAATACGAAATAGAAAAAAGATCAAATATTTCGCATATGTAAGATGTTCAGTGGCACTGGGACGCAGTCAATCCAAAAACGCATGTCGTGGAAAACATCAACTCAGCGGCAGAACAAGCCATTTGGAATATTGTGAATCAACTCAGATCGTGTTACGAGTTTGTTTTGGTGCTCGACCATGCCTAAAATATGTTATAGGAGTAATGTCGTATAATCAGCTTTGCCGACCATGTGGATCTGTTCAAGAGTATTATCGCTCGACGCGAGTTTTTGCAGTCTACTATGATCTACACGAAAGCCAAATATAAATCGATCGTTGGGACCACCAAAAATGTCTATTTGTAATAACTGCATTAGCAAGCGAAAATACTTAGTTGATTTAACCACCAGGCAGAAAAACCAAAGGCGGTTCTGCAATTGCATTCAATTCATGTATAATGAGTCTCCACGTTACAGTATGTCAATAAAATGATACATCGACGAAGTTTACAGGTTCTTCTCAAAGATTTTGATTGGTTAATTGAGTCCAACCTTGCCTACTGCATGCATTTATTGCATCTGGGCTTGGAGGGCCTCAGATATACTGTACACCAGGATATTAATTGCTCAACTGTATCCCTGGTAGCTTTGTTATCGCAGTAGCGAAATCACTGTTGATTTATGCTGTTTGACTCATCGCTTCTACGGATATTCTTAATATACCTGAAAGAACCCAACAAATGTAAACGTCTGTGCTCCACCTCCAGTTCGGTCATAACGCGTCGAAACCAGAGTTGGATTTGCCTGACGAGTTTTTTATGCGCCATCACACACAAGGCTTAATATTCGATCGCGACCGTTTGGAGTCCTCGACTTTCCACAGGCGTGTATGACACTGAATCAGTTAATTAGGAGACTCGACTGTGGTTTCCATTGGTGACCGGTAAAGCTCTAAAAATGTCCCCATCTGCATATAATAAGCTTTTCTGCCTTCTCAATCGAATAGCCATATTATGAGGTTAATGTAGGAAGACATCGCTAAGAACATCCAGAAGATATTAATGAGAGTCTTGAGGACAAACTGATTTTGCGTGTAAAACCAACTGCTCTCAGTTACAAACTTTTGCCAGACATTGTCAGGATTCTCGCAATGATGTAGGCTAATATAACATGTTATACCATCAGCGGTATTCAAAGATTCTCTGTTTCGAGGACGCAAGCATTTAAGCGTTACATATTGATCAGAGTATCACTAAATGCATCACCGAGGCATCTGCTGTCGATGATTCACACGATGGTGTATCTTTCATACTAAACTCACCGGTAGCTCATCTTCCCTGTTGACCAGGACGGGCACACGTTAGACATTCCCTGAGAGACTTAGTAGTTGTATGTGTATGTTTGATACCCTTATGTCCTGGCAATGCACAAAATTCAGCCCGATAGCTAAACAGTTTGCGAACCCAGTCGTTGATATCATTGAAAGCGTGGTAACTGCTCCCTCAACGCTCGCGCCGCCACTGAAAGATACGAATGGTTAATAATACTTATTCCAGCACAGTCACGTTGCGGGCTTTTAAATGTCAACTGTAAAATTAATACCAGTTTTCAAGCCAATCAAATTTTTTTAACGGAAATATTTACAAAATCCTGATATTAAGATTTTATAATCCAATGTGACGTACACACTTTTTATTTAAGAGTGAGATCTAAACTGAAAAGAACTTGAATTAGCCAGATGAAAGGGACAAACATAATTGAATGGAGTTGGTAATTATTGAGCTCTCAGCTGTCAAATATACAAATAGCCTTTCCTCCTTTTTCACCCGCTTATCTTACAACTATCAGATGTCAGGGTTCAAGAAGGCCATGTCACAAGAGCCAACAGTCTGCCCACAATAGTACTGCAGGGAATTGTTCAAGATGTCAGAAGGAGAGGTAAACAGAGAAAAACATCACAGAATGGACCAGGAAAAGTTTTGCTGAGACACAGGCATTGGCACATGATCGAGACAAATGGAGGGAACTGGTCAGACGTTCAGCAGCACAGTGCCTCAACGACCACACTTGGTCAAGAGATTGA
Organism: Unio delphinus; assembly: GCA_029339505.1. Taxonomy (NCBI): domain Eukaryota; kingdom Metazoa; phylum Mollusca; class Bivalvia; order Unionida; family Unionidae; genus Unio; species Unio delphinus. Next base: position 323,383 of record JAQISU010000239.1, read on the forward strand.
TGATGATGATGATGATGATGATGATGATGATGATTACCTATCTAGTCCTAAGATTACATACATGTCTTAAAATTTTAATCTTCACATATGATACATTTTGGGTCAATTATACCTCTGAAGTATCTGGATTTAATTGGTAGTTACGTTGTTGAGATTCTGTCAAAACAAACTGGAATCCAGTCTTAAGTATGTCATTACATCAGTTCAGTTCTTGAAACCGGGACGAACAACAGTGAATTCTCGATCTTCATTTATATTTCACTAAATTTTGTTATCAAGGAATACAAGAATTATTTTCAGTTAATATTTAAAATAAAGTATTTAAATGTTTTTGATGAATATGTTTGTATATTTATAAGTAACGTTATGTAGATTCAATGACTAAATAAAGTCTTTACCTACGTAGACGACACCTGAATACAGTTTATTTGCGACAATTGCTTGATAGAATGTTTTCTAATATAATGAAAGTCGCAAAGTTCATCTTCTCCGGTCAATCAAGTTTACCACATTTATTTTATCAAAAAATACCGACTGTAACGAAATATTCTAATCAATTTCTCAAAACATGATTATACTAAAGGACGTGCGGCAAAAAAGCCTCGCCTACCGTGAAAATGTTAGCAGATAATGAATAGTTAATAGTTACTGACAGTCCTCCTGGTTAAAACGTATAGTTTACTAATGAAGACTGCAGCTTATAACTTACCGTCTATACTCGCATCTATGTCCAATGTGCATTGTCCAGTTCTACGATATTATAATACATGATAGTAGACTAATAAGATTCTTATCCTGTTTGCCTTTTCAGACGGATGTACATGACTTATTCGTGTATGATTACTTAAAAGACATACATTTACCGGTCTTCTCTGGTTTCTTTATTTGTAGTTAGAAATTTATCTTCTGAAATTAGATTCTGACAGACGGTTACATAAATATTAAGACACACACACACACACACACACACACACACACACATGTACACAAATGCACGCACGCACGCACGCGCGCGTACACACACACACACACACACACACACACACACACACACACACACACACACATACATACATACATACATACATACATACATACATACATACATACATACATACATACATACATCTCAATGCCAGTACTAATCTTAAAAGCTATAAACTCATGGTCTCAATCAGTAGAAAATTTAAGCAATGTCATCCTTGCTTTGAATGGAAACTGAATAAATGTGTTAGGATAGATTTTTTTAGTAAAATTAATAAGATTGCCATTTTCTTTAAATTGTATTAAAGTAATGTTTTATTCATTTATATTAAAGTAAGTTTCTAAAATATATTAAGATTAATTTCATTTATTTCTATAGCACAACTATATATGTTAATGGAATGAAAATAGTTGCTATACGAATGTACATTGTTGTGTTGAATAAGTGTAATATGTTACTAAAAGCATTATACGTGCTGTTTTCACTGATTCAGTAAGAACTCCTAAGTTTGCTCAGCAAGAATATATAATTATGCAAACTAAACAGATTTCAAGATTATGTATTGGCGGGTTTCCAAAGCCAGTGACTAAAAGTGGGTTAACTTATGTCGAATGACGCAAAACAAAATGGTTCTCATCTGATAGCTAGCAAGCTTCTTTGCTGGTATACTAAAGGGATGGCCATATTTGGTCTTCTTTGCTGGTATACTAAAGGGATGGCCATATTTGGTCTTCTTTGCTGGTATACTAAAAGGAAGGCCATATTTGGTCTTCTTTGCTGGTATACTAAAGGGATGGCCATATTTGGTCTTCTTTTCTGGTATACTAAAGGGATGGCCATATTTGGTCTTCTTTGCTGGTATACTAAAGGGATGGCCATATTTGGTCTTCTTTGCTGGTATACTAAAGGGATGGCCATATTTGGTCTTCTTTGCTGGTATACTAAAGGGATGGCCATATTTGGTCTTCTTTGCTGGTATACTAAAGGGATGGCCATATTTGGTCTTCTTTGCTGGTATACTAAAGGGATGGCCATATTTGGTCTTCTTTGCTGGTATACTAAAGGGATGGCCATATTTGGTCTTCTTTGCTGGTATACTAAAGGGATGGCCATATTTGGTCTTCTTTGCTGGTATATTAAAGGGATGGCCATATTTGGTCTTCTTTGCTGGTATACTAAAGGGATGGCCATATTTGGTCTTGGCTGCCCAAACAAATATAAATAAACCACAAGATTGAGCCTAACCTTATGTCGAATGACGTAAAACAAAATGCTTCCTATCTAATGATGAACACACATCTCTGCTAGCCGGTATACTAAAAAGGTAGCCATATTTGGTCCTGACTTGAGCCAAATCAGTATAAATAAGGTGCGTAGATCGCCCAAGTCAGTCCCTTGTACCGACAAGCCAGAGCAAGATGTTCGGTTTTTCAGTACAGATAAGAACTTTATACGTCGTAAACTTCTTTTAGAAATAGGTATTTTTAATGTTTGAGATTTTAATGGTAAAATTGATATGTTAGCAACATTGTTCACTTAATGAAACAAGATGTTGGTTTTTTCATTACAGATCTGATCCCGTATCTAATTTTACCCACGACATTTTCGTCATCATGTGACATATTAAGCTCCTAACGTTATAGGGTTGGATATATTCTCCTTCTCGTCGATGAAAGATAAATTTCAGTTTAAGCACTTATTTAACAAATGTTTTACAGAAATAATTTTCAGATTTATATGTAAAATTTATGTACCGATGTTGGATGTTGAAGTTTTCTTTTTCGATCTCGGTTTGTTTGTTTGTGTCTTTATTCCCAGCACACTTAACGCCAGGTCATTGTTGTCAATTCACATTCAAAGAATTCGTACATTATTGAAGATTGGAATATACAAATAAATAATGAATGACGATCCGACAAATAAATAGATGACAACATAATCATACAAGTACAATATTACCAAAGATAGAATGTGCAACAATAGTAATATTCATTAGTTTTGCTTGAGTGATTGATTTTCGCCATTTTATTGGCGCCATTTTATTCTCTTGCTGCAGATATGTTCATGAGGAACGATTCAGACAAGTTTAGATGGAATACATCATTTGTAAATGTATATCCTTGGATCATCGTATAAACTCTAGCACAAGTCCGATCCATGTACTCATTGCATGGACCTAGATCCGCTGATGTACAATGCGCCGGCAAGTCCAAATCTATGCAGTTTGTTAGAAATGATCTATACAACAAACAACATAGACCCCGATTTTCTAGCGCATTTTGTGCCGACATATTAGGGTCTATGTTTGCAGCTGGACTTCAGATAGATAGATAGATAGATAGATAGATAGATAGATAGATAGATAGATAGATAGATAGATAGATAGATAGGGGACTTCTACAAGACTGGATCAATTTATTGGTATTTGTTGTTAAGGAAAACTAAACGATGGTTGTCAAGGAATATCGAAAGGAAGGCATTTTTTTTCCTAGTTAACAATTTGGGTGCCATAGAGACGCGTACAGTATGTCTTCAAATGGTAATAGCTATAATATTTTGTTAAGTATGTCTATTGCTTATAAGAACGCGACATATAATATTGTGCAGATAGCAATTAAAGCTCACATTTTGTTACCTTCTGCAATTATATGCATTTTTTTATTATCATATAGTGCTAATAATCAAAGACCCAAACGTGAAAACTGGCATTCAATGGTTCACAGCGTTAATGAATTGTTCTAGACATGCCGTTAATAATGATGTAAGCTCATTTCGAGGAAATTGCAATTCTGTGTTAGACTAATATAAACTGCGAATTGATTTAACTCCTTCTCGCACGAATCTTCGATTCAAGGAACTCAAAGGGAGAATGATGACTTTCATTCTACTTCAATCTATTATTATGACTCGAACCACGTGCATTACAAGGTTGAAGTGGTATGTGTTTTCTTTTTTTACAGCTTGAACTCATATATTGTAGCTGAGATACAAAGTAATGTGATATGCACAAAGGATTTAATAGAAATGACGTATGATATATATTCATACTGATTCATGGGTTTACTTGGATCATAGTTATAGTCCATATCATTGGTACTATTTTCGGGATGTTAGCTGCGCATTGGTGTTAAATTATAACCGAAATCTGACTCCACTATCATTAAAAAAAATTTAATCTACACCAGTTCTAACTTAAAAATATGATGATCAATGAAATGGCGAGAAGTGTCATTATTTTGTGAGTAAGGGTTGCAAGATTGGGTTAAATCTTCTTATTGAAACATTTTAAAGTATTTTAGGAGGAATCCGTCGACACTAGTTAGAAAATGGCTACTCTTAAGTCTTTAGACTATCATTCATTGATTGGATTTTAACTTAAGATGAGGCCATTGCTAATGGCCAGCTTGGTAGATGGGGGTTAATTCTCTTTAACTCTCCCCAGCATATTTAGCTGTATAAGTTGTTGAGGAACACCTTCGTTTTCCGAAAATTGTATAAATTGGTGTATTGTTTTTTGTGTCCTCCCGTGAGTGCTATAAAATGGTGTTTTGTTTTGGTGTTTTCCATTTTATTTTATAAATTTGAATTTGGTGAAGGTTATTCTTCGTTTCGTTCATCAAATATTTATTAGTTACATTAAACCATAAAAGAACTGTTCTGATTGTATTCCTTACCCCAAGTCAGAGCCTTCTTAGGGTATTGTACTCTCTGTTAGTGCTCTCCTTTTTTGTTTTATTAAGATCTATATATTAACCCAAGGTGACTTTGCTAGAGTCATTTTGTCTATTTATGTATGCAATTTTTGTGTTATTAGTTGAGATGATGCAAGGTGTTGATGTATAGACAACACTATCTAGGTCAAAGGTTTTTGAGTTGTAATTCCTTATTTAATTTTTTTTGTAATTTTAAATAGAGTAGCAGCAGAGAGGGTGAACATACCACCTTTTTAGACAAAATTTTGATTGAATCCTCAAAACGGAAAATAGAGCCTTCCTACGAAATCTCATATTTTAACCAAAAAAAAATAAGTCTCCATTTAGCAAACGGAGACTTTACGATTTTTCAATCAATTTTGGTCGCAACGATGTGGTCATTCACCCTCTCTGCTGCTACAGGTTAACAAAAAAAATAAATGATTTCAACCAAATATTTGATCGAGTCCGATACGATATCGTGTCCGAGGATCATGTAAATTTATTGTTATAAATCCATGCGGGTTTGACTGAGCTTTACTAAAGAAATTTTTAAATTGATTATGATCCATATCACCGCAGCACCAAGTTTGCCAAATATTTCTAAGAGTATGAGTATCAACTCCGTTAATCACACACAATAAATTGCAGTTATCTCTGATCACCTTCGGAATTTGTGTATACCGTTGAGTGACATATATCACGTCAGTGTTTTTATGCCTGCCTCTGGAAAATATCCTAGCGGGATTCTTTTGATTGTCTAACATCACATCGTCGTATACGACTACATTGTTAATATCTCCATCAATATCATCAATGCTCGGTGCTTCATCGATATCGGTTATAAACTCAATAATACCCTCGCCGGATTTTTCTACCACGCTGTCGTTAAAATCTTTTAGCACATTGTAACATCGCTGATCGTCTACACTAGGAGCTATCAAATACAACTTGTCCCATTTCATCCATCTCGTTATTAAATTAAGTAGCAGATTGTCCGATTATAATCATTCTAATTGAATTCGGCAACATCGCATGGTGTTTAATAGGTTCCCGTCGTCGGGTAGCTGAAAAATCAATTATATCCATATCTCTATACATAAATTATGGATCTATATTGTGTGAAGTGTAAAACGCGTACTAACACAAATGATGTGACGACGATTACAACTAAAAATAACAGATCAGCACTAACTGGTAAATGTGCAACATGTGGTACAAAAAAATTTAGATTTGTTTCTTCAAAATCAAAGATTTTACAATCCGGAGATGTTTTAAAAAAAAACGAGGAGGTGATATCGCAGCCAAATTGTCAAAGCTCCCTGGAACCCCATGGGCAAAGTACCCCGGAGAAAAGCACCTTCCAGGATATAGCTACTGTGGCCCCGGAACACGATTAGATATCAGACTTGATGATCAAAATCAGCCCCAACCCGGCGAGTATCCGATAAACGCTATTGATGAGGCGTGTCATGCTCATGATGTTGCATATAAAAGCAGCAATCTGCAAAACAGGCATCTCGCAGATGTGAAATTAATTCATGCGTTAAATGCTATTCCTGATAAATCTTTCAAAGAAAAATTGGCTTCATGGTTGGTAAAATCAGCTATGAAAGGCAAATTGATGTTAGGTGCCGGTAATTAATAATAACATGGAATCTATTTATTATTCTCCAAAAGGATACTGGAGGGGTAACGCTGCAATCAATAAACTCGCCAACGCCGCAAAAGTGAAAAAGGCCACTGCGGCTAATTGGTTATCCAGACAGGCTATATGGCAAATTTATCTACCGCGTCCTAAACAAATCAATTTCTCGCATTTTGATGTTACTGTACCCAATGAAGTTCATCAAGCTGATTTATTGTTTTTACCACATGACAACGGTTACAAATACGCGTTAACCGTAGTTGACGTTGCGAGTCGATACAAACAAGCAGAACCGCTAAAAACAAAATTATCACCTGAAGTTGCTTCTGCATTTGAAAAGATTTATCGACGAGGCGCACTACGATGGCCAAATCTGTTACAAGTTGATCCTGGCAAGGAATTTCAGGGTGTGGTTGCATCTACAATGAAAGATCACAATGTCACCATCAGACGAGGGCATACTGCGTTACATCGCGATCAGGCAATTGTTGAACGATTTAATCGGACGATTGCTGAGCGGTTATTTGGATATCAATACGCAAAAGAATTCATCCAAGAAAAGCGATCCCGTGAATGGGTCAAAAGGTTACCAGCTGTGATTACCGCACTGAATAATGAGATTACTAGAACAATCAACATGAAACCTATCAACGCGATTAAAAAGAAGTCTATACCACAACCACAGCGGGATAGCGTTTCCCAACCAATTCTTGGTAGTAATGTCACCGTGAGGTATTTATACGAACCAGGAGAGCTTGAAGGTGGCAGAAAGAGGGCTACTGATCCTATTTGGAGTGTTACTGCACACAAGATATCTACTATAACACGATCAACTGGTAGACCTCCAATCTATAAATTGGATTTAACTGCCCCTCAGCGGGGTTTTACACGCGAACAATTTCAAGTGATTCCTGACGATACTCAATTACCACCGCGGGGTATTAACTAGCGCCGTTGCGTCTGTTGCACTCAAGACAAGTCAACATCACATTGTTTCTGACATGACCGAGACTGTTATTTTTTCTGTCTACGGTAAATTGGCGAGGATCTTTATCCGAATACTGCCAACGCATTATACAATTGCAACTTGCGCAGTGATTATTCTGTTGTTGCTTCAGCGTAATTATTAATTCAGCATCAATGTCAAATTCTCGTTGTTTTTTTTTTTTTGTCTTGTTGTTTGTAACCGGAGAGTTTTTTATCGATAATTTTAACATCAACGATGCTAGCATCATCCATTGGGGTGTCATCATCGAAAACAATTCTTCGAAGTTGATTTATTCTTCGTACTCTGGATACTGCAAGATAGACTAAATTCGACTATTCGATGTGATAATCCACCATCCAAACAATTGTATCTGATATAGTCAATCCCTGTAAAGAATGTATCGTCGCTGCGTATCCTAGCGTCCATGGGGATTTATTAGCACGCAATGCATCTTCAACGACGCTGATATCAACCAGCACAATATCATTTAATACGAGAATTTGTTTTTCACTTTGTCCTGGAATATCAACTTCTATATTCTGTTTTCGTGTATCCGAAGGCCTATAACACAACGGTACTGGAAGTGTTGCAAATTTTTCTTTATGCGTTTCAAATAATTTCATCTGAAGTGTGTCTCTGACTTTTTTTCTACTTGCAATTGTCAAATCATTTGGTCTCCACGCTTCCCAGAAATCATTCATTAGAGTTTCTGAAATTATTTCACACTGGATTCTATCCGGTTGTAATCTAATTAGTGCTTTGAATTCTCGTAATTATTCATCAAGTGATCTATAATCAGTGGTAATTTCTTCATAATAGTCTACAAAACCCTTTAGCCATTCATGTGGGGATGCACCAATAAATGGTGGTGGTTGGCCGTGATCACCGCACATGACGACTTTTGTATTTTTCAATAACAACCACTCAAGAAATGTTTGTAATATTTTCAACGATACTGTGCATATTTCATCCCAAATTATGATTTCAGGAATGAATTTATCACCCATTCGATCAAGAGTCCATTCATCGCCTTTCCATCGAAAGAAACTATGATAAGTACAGGCATTTACCCCTCGTTGTTTCATCTCTCTGGCGAGTCTGTGAGTAGGTGTTAGGACAATCATGTTTGATTTTGAAACGCTAGCGTTTCTATGATATAATTCAATTGCACGAGTTGTCTTTCCTGACCCACCACAACCGTTTAAATAAACTGTCTTGTATCTACATATTGGATCAGATACCGGTGGTGCATTAGAAAATTCGGATTGAATCTCATCACACTTTAAGTACTTTTCATCCATGGTAATATTTGCCGATTCACAATACTCATGTAGCGTCTCCTTTTTAAATCTCCAACATCCCCAATTTGCCTCCGGATCTGTGAATTTAGCTACATCTGATTTGTATTTCTCGTGGATATACATAGAATCAGTGGCTACTCTAACTGTGGTATTAGGAAATCTATTTATCATCGAAAATAAATTGATAGAAGCATAAGCTAGCATAGAACTTCTCAAATGCGTATATTGTTTAATATATCCATCACAATAGGTAACAATTGTACCTAATCGTCTTCCATCGGATAGGAAAGCGTCTTTACGATTTACAAGTTTTCCCTGTTTCGTTAAATCCGTTACAATAAAATCGTATTCAGCGATGTCTACGATCAACCGCGAAGAATATTTTGCATTGTCGTATCTTCCACCCTGGGTAAATTTACCGATTATTCTTCGTCCAAAATCTTTTGCTTGTTCTTTTTTAATTTCAAATAACTCCTTAGACCAATTCATGATTTGTTCTTCATTGAAATCTGGAAACTTTTTTCGCTGTTCGCTAATTATACGATCTAGATCGGGTTAAGGTAGCCAAACTTCTTTCTGAGCTCGATAGCATATAATAGCTTCGGAAACAATCAACGATATTAGAATACCACAATCAATCATATATCGTAGTAACACTATTGGCATCCAGGCCTTTTCAGATATATGTCTATCAAGCCAAACATAACTACACGGATGTAACCATGTAGCGAGTTCAAATGATATCACACGATCGAATCCGGTTAAATCAAAATCAGGTAATGGCCCGTTAATCGCAACACTTGTCATTTCATGTGTGGGGTGTCCAAATCGTTTAAAATAGTTACTACATTCTCCATACCCGAGAAAACTTCCAGGATAACACGCGGATATATCAATTGAAATCATACCGCTACGATGATATTTTGTATTCCACAGTCCTCCATGACCAAATTCGATGCAACTCAATTTAACGTCCTCGAGAAAATCACTTCGTGTTGGACGCCATGAGTTTTTTTCTCTTGCGAAGTGAGCTACCACTGATGGAATAGTAAAACTATCCGTTAATAGTTTTTCATGGGAACTCTCCGGTGAAAAATCATTAGCGATTTTTCTCATTCTGTTATCTAATTCTTCAACGCGATATAATTCACCATTTGGTCTTACAAATCGATCAAATCCTATTTCGGGATCTTCATCACTTCTAAGTAACCACACTGACACAGGATCATCCTTACACAGCGTGTAAATAGCATCGAATAATTTCTCATTATAAAAAACATCCCCGACGAACTCCTTAGGGATATATCTCACGGTTCTATCTCGTGGAAATATTGTTACTGCAGCCGTCCTCGCGTGTTTGTTATGATCAATAATTTTAATTGGGGCTCCTAGCGATTGATATTTTGGTTCGTATAATACTTCTCCGGTTATTGTCGTTACTGATATTGGGAATTTTAATGATGCTTCTAATTTAGCTATATCAGAAATCTTTGCACCGTGCTATTTTACCGTCAGTTCCCATTCGGTTATTTTCCTACGTCGCAGATCAGTTAGTTTATTTCCTCGGGATGCATTTGTGAAGTGTTCCATTACCCGTGTTGCTACGCAATTCAGTGAACTAGAATATTTCATAGGAGCTAGTTTTGCAATATCGGGTTTATCATTTAACGGATATATCCCATAAACAATTGCTGTTACAGGATAAGATCTTTCGTAGTATGGTTTGTCAATTCCAGTTAGAATTCCTGGTTTGGAATCTCTACTTACAATGACAGTTTTTTTATCTTTGAGGATTGGTTCAAATTTATCCCTGATAATCCATTTGCCTTCGACTTCGATAATGAATTTTATTCTGAAAAAATACTTCTGTTGGGAATTGCTTTGCAATTTACCCTTGAATTTCCAGCCCCTTGGCGGGCCAAGGTGTGAAATTATCTCAGCTGCTCTTTCATCGTTCATAGTAGCATCGATGTTGGGTACATTGACATCTTCATCAATAATTCGAAATGTCGACCAACAGTATGCTGCACCGTCTCGGTAGAATTCATAAAAACACTCCCTGATTTTACTTAGTATAGTTCTATCACCGATTAGACGTTTTGGTGTATCAGAGACTCTATCGAGATTGAATTCAACATTTTTCCAGGGCTTAATTTTCGATAATCTCTTAAACTCCTTATCGAGATTGAATTTAGTATTTTTCCAGGGCTTAATTTTCGATAATCTTTGGAATTCTTTCATGGTATAATCAATGAATTTAGTATTTTTCCAAGGCTTAATTTTCGATAATCTCTTGAACTCCTCCATGTTATAATTAAAACAAGTATTTAAATAGAAAAATATAGTATAATGAATCCCTGCAAGTGGCTAATGATTTGATCAACAACCCCGTGTAACAAATCATGCAGAAGCGAATTCTGTGGGTATCATTTACAAAGCGTTCGCAAAGGTTCTTTCGGTCCTTTCCCATGCCTCCAATGTGGGGCTGGGGTAAGGGGAAAATCGCAGTTGTGTCTTGCTTGTGGGGGTAAACGATACAGGGAACTAAAACGCTATTATGACAAACGAATAAAAAATGCAGTCATTGACCCCAATGATGACTCCGTCAGAGACAAAATCATAAAAAACCCTCAAGATTATATCAAGAGGTTTATAATTAAAGCAGATATAAATTAGACAAATAGTATTATTATACAAATGAGCCAAGATTTCAGACCCCATCCAGTGCTTGTCAATTACGAAGCCTCCAGTGATGGTGTTGTCAGGCACCGCAGACTAAAAGAACCGGTTGGATGGGTAAATAATATGGGATATTTGATATTTTCAGCTGGGAGGAAGAAGTATCTCTGTCACAGAGCCATGTATGAAGCATTTTACGGATTAATCGAAGACGGTCTTGTGATTGAACACATAAATGGCGTGAAGACTGATAATTTTCTTGTGAATCTTCAAGCCGTCTCACAAAGTCGGAATGCAAAATTAGGTGGAACTGGCAAATACGCAAAACGCCCTAGGGGGGTCAAATCGTTTGATTTGGAAAATAATGAAGAGAGAAGCTTTCAGTCGATTAATGAAGCCAGTAGATACTTTGACATTTTTATGCCTTCAATACGATTTGTTGCAGAAAATATAATTAAAACTGCTCTGTCTAAAAGAAATGGTCATAAAGTAAAATTCGTATACAAGTACATCTGAAACGATTCAAGGGAGATAAATCCTTTATGGATAAATCCGCCGCAACTTACACTCTACTCACTAAGTTCCCTTGTATTATGACGTCAAAGGAATTGTGTCTTCTGCTATTTACCTGTATACCTTGAAAAGGCGCGCCGCACACGTGACTGTAATGGAGTAATACATAGTTTCGGTTAGAGTTGTATTTTTAACAATTTCTAAAACCTTTTATTGTCGCTTTGGCTAAAACTGCATTATTTAAACAGTTGTATTTATTTAGATCATCTATAATACACTTTTAGTACAGACGTTCTTTATAATCCAGCGCAATACCTATGTTCGCTCAGCCGGAAGTGTTTCCCATTCATTGAAGTAGGTGGGCGTGGTTAAAATTCCTGTATAAAGCTCTTTGTGATTTAATCGATAATATACTTGTCTAGAGAATTAGAACAGGGAAAATATATGCTGTTATTTAACAACTGTATTACTTTGTTTAGTGTTTCATTTAAAATATTTATCTGTTTTAAATGTTGTGAAACAGCATTAATAAGTAATTCAAGGAAATAAAATAACACACCCGTGAATCAACGCTGCTGTATTAGTCACCTTATATATATTACGGCTCGTAATAAGCTTGGGGCTTTCGAAAGCCAATCGACCAATCAAAACTAACCAACGCCATTAACACGGGCGTGTGGTTGTCTTTTGTCAATCATGCAACCGGGTTAATTTAGTTTGGTTGCTTTTGATTGGTTGGATTGGCCGTAGAAAATCTGCCCTGTCGTTTCATGTTTGTGCTGTCTTGTGCCGTCCTACATCATTACATCACAAATTCCATCATCGTTCCATTGAATTATAATCCATCCTTAATTAGGTTGATTAAGTATATGTATGACTACAATCTGCCGCAACACTCGAGCGGAGATTATATATGGCATTGTGCCGCCCCACATCATTACATCACAAATTCCATCATCGTTTCATTGAATTATAGTCCATCCTTAATTAAGTTAATTAAGTATATGTATGCCTACAATCTGCCGCAACACTCGAGCAGAGATATATATGGCATTGTGCCGTCCATAATTAAGTTAATTAAGTATATGTTGTGATGTCCCCCAAGCATATCTTCTGGGCGGTCTAAGATGGTGTTTGCCACGTTAGGCCTCCCTTTCGGAGATGTATGCTTTGGGGTTTGTTGTGATGTCCCCCAAGCATATCTTCTGGGCGGTCTAAGATGATGTTTGTCACCTTAGACCTCCCTTTCGGAGATGTATGCTTTGGTGTTCCCTTGGGCTTGCATGGCACGCCCACCATCGCGTCACAAATTCCATCATCGTTTCATTGAATAATTAACTTAATTAAGTATATGTATGCCTACAATCTGCCGCAACACTCGAGCGGAGATATATACGGCATTGTACCGTCCATTAATTAACTTAATTAAGTATATGTATGCCTAAAATCTGTCACAACACTCAAGTGAAGATATACGGCATTATACTGTCCACAAAAAAAAACGGGTCAAAAAAGACCCCCCAATTTTTTTAATAATTAAAGGTAAAATGTATTATATCTATATTTTTATAAAAATATGGATATCAAAGATGTAAATTCTATAATTGCTGAAATCTCAGATTTAAAAAATAGAGGGGTAGTATTATCTAAAGATCTCGACTGTGTCAGGATTGCCTCGGAATATGAAGACATTGAGTATCAGTCTAGTAAGGGTCGTTATGTTTTACCTAAGATGTACAGACTCGTGAAAGGAATTCAAAAGTCCATCTATGCTTGTTTGTACGGTAACGATATTGATGTATTTATAACGCTATTTAGCACCGTTGAAGCAATACGTCAAAAGCTCGACCAAGAGTATCAAAAACGAGCTGAAATTAGTTCTAAAGTTCGTAATCTTAGAAAAATATTAAACGAGGAAAAACCAGTATCCTAACCACGTGAGCGTTACTATAAAAAATAGGCCTTCAGTAATTTTCAGTAAAAAATAATTTTTTAGCGTTTTTTTTTAACACTCACATAGGATTTTCTCCTGAAAGGATACTCAGCAGTTTGGGCTTGCTCATGCAGTTATGTGCGTACTGGATGATCTGGTTGTGATAGCAAGTAATCACCGCGACGCCTCCATTTTCACGTAGTTGTTGTTGTTGCCGCGTCGTTAACAAAAATCGTTCATCGCCATTCTCAGATATTACAATTTTGAAACCCCCAGCGATGTTATTTCTGAAACACTCGCGGATAGCGTCGTACAGTTTAACCTTGTCGGAGATGGATACGTTAGCTTGATGGTACATTTATTTAATAACTCAGCTTTTAATTGTGATAGTTTCACATTTGAAAACTCAGTTCACAAACACTATATGGTAGGTGAATCGCTTACAACTAGATTAGCCCGAGAGCGGCTAGCAGCCATTAAAAAGTTTATACCGGTTCGAGACACACTTCGCGAGAAACTTCAACAACGACAACAAGCGCAGACTGACTTTTCTGTGTCAAGTGAACAACTGTTTACTCCGATAACAAGTGCGACCAAAGATGTGAAAAAGTTAACTGAAGCAGCGATATACGGAGATATTCCTGAAAAAGAATTAGCAAAGAAGGCGCCGCTGCTTGATACACTTGAAAAGATAACAGCAGAGACCGAACAAACACGTGCAGGGATACAACAGCTATCCAGTGATATAAAAACTCAACGCGAATATGAACGATTAGTTGATATTGAAGAACAACCTGTTAATGTCACCCCAAGAGGTGTTTCCTTTATAGACAAATTAACCGAAGAAGCTATAACAAAAATCAAACGACCTCAATTAATAAAACTCGAAGATTATCAGATTTTTGGTGATTTTGCCGCCCAAAGCTTTCATTATAGAAAGGACTTTTTAAAAGACGAATATAAAGACAGTATAATAAGCCGAGATGAATGGGTTAATTGGTTGTATAAAACGAATAAAGATATTACTGGTAATTTGAAAAAGGATACAATTGAGTACATATCTTTTAAAATAGGAGTTGATAGTTATAGTATACAAAAACAACAAGAACGAGAAAAACAAAGTCTAGGCCGACAAAGGCAATTACTTGATGATAGTCAGGGCGCAACTGGTACAACTGAGAAAACAAGCGGAAAAGGATATTCGATTAAAAATCCAAATGATTTCAACGCAACCTTGACATGCCCTGGTAACATTCTCAGTGATATATCACGGTTGGAAGTTCTCATCGGGGGAAAACGAGCCGGAAATAACTCTCCGGAAATAATTAATGAGGCCGCTGATATCTGTAGACGATTATTTGCCGGCGGTATCATGGACATTAATGTATATCGAGAACTCATTGCTGAATTAAATGAAAATCACAAAGACGCCCATGGTTATGATGAAAATCCTATGGATCTTAGCGATTGATCACTAATTGAAAAACTACTAGTTTTATAACAAGATGATTATACACTACAACCATGATAAACCCGTAAGCGTCTACGTGGTGAACTCACGATTACCTGTTTATAGAGCATATTACGTAGATGGTTTCGGCAATACCATTGCGGGGTTATTTACAAGAATGGCTCCAAAAGTGGTGCCATTAGCTAAACAATTATCAATGAAGGCCATTGATATTATTCGTGATAAAGGAATCAGCGCTGTTGGAAATCTTGCCGGAAAGGCATTTTCTGCCGCGAAAGATAAAATAGCATCATTGGTGCGAAGACGAAAAAAGCAACCAGTTGTACTGTCATCAACTACAGTGATGCCTGCAAAAATCAGCAAAGCAATAAATAGCGCAGTGAAAGAAAAATTAGCGTCGTAGGCGAACAGCAACCAAGATGATATCGCAAACATGATAGCAGGAAGTGGTTTGAAACGAAAACAAACACGACGATGATTACAAAGAATTTCACAATTGAAAATACTAGTATGTTAATATAATGTTTAAACGAACAGCTGATTCAGCGTTAGATATGGAAGCCCAAGTACGCAAAGATGATTCTGTCCGCGATTATCAATTTTATTCCTATCATGCAATACAAGCAGATATTCGATCGCGAATTGAACTTCAAGTCCATGACACCAGCAAATACTTTCTACCCGCTGAAGCGTTTATCGAAGTAGAAGGAGAACTTGTACGACTTACTGATACTCCTGCTGTACCCACACCGTATCCAGATGGTACCAAAGTCGGCTTAATCAATAATGGTATCATGTCGCTATTTGAATCCGCGAGATATCTCATTGACGGAAAAGAGATTGAGTCTATAGAACGTGATGTTGATGTGGCTACAACAATAATTGGGTTAGCAAGATTCTCCGATGATTATACAAGATCAGCAGGTCCGTCTATGATGTTTGCAAAAGATAATAAAAACACTGCTGGACACACTCAATTTATTGTACGACGACCAAATGATCGTGCTGGTCCTCCCGCCCCTGCTGGTATCGAGGATATGATTATAAATACTGATACCCAGTACAATCTAGGAGCTGTAACACGAATAGCAATGTTGGCAGGACAACGTAGATCGTTTTCATGTGAGATTCCATTGCATCATATATTTGGATTCTGTAGAAATGTACGAAAAGTTATTTATGGAGCGAAGCATACAGTAGTACTCGTGCGAAAGGGTAGTGACAATGATGCAATCTGGAGAATTTCAGCGGATCCTGCAAATCCAGATGCTGACGCTGGTAAAGTCATTTTAACTAAATTGGTCTTGTGGATGCCAGTAATGACCCCATCAATTACCACAGAACAGCAAGTACTATCATTTATGGATGCGGGTGGCAAATAATTGCTAAGTTGGCTAACAACAACAACAGATGTTAAGCAATCAAATATCAATGGTACATTTACATGGAACTTGGCATCACAACAAGGCGTTTCAGCTCCACGTCATATATTTATCACGTTGCAGGATATGACAAGAGTGGAATCACAATTGCACAGTCATATGATATTTGATCAATTAGGAGTTACTGAGGTTTCGTTGAGAATAAATGGCCAGCAGGAACCATCCGAAGACATACAACTTAATTTCGGTCAAAACCATATTGCGCGCGTGTACCATCGTATGCTGTCATATATGGGCCGTGATCAAAATGTTGATACTGGTTTGCAAATATCGCAACATGATTTTAAGAACTTGTATCCGATATACTACTTTTCGCTGGAACATCTTGATTTAACAAGGCAATCCGTCGTTGATATACACTTCAGAGCCAATGTCCTTCGTGGCGTTATTGCTAATTATAGAGCGGTTGCTGTTATTCTCAGCGACAAATCAATGTTGTTAGAAGGTGTTGGTGGACGAATGAGAATCGTTGATGCACCAGTGGCAAATATGTAAACGAAACTTGAAGAGTTTCCAATTAGATCAGTTGAAAGCATAAATATGTTTTACAATAAAATGACATATAGTGTTGTTAGTGTCAAACTGACTGATGGTCAAGTCAAGAAATTGCGATCAAAATCCGCTAAAGAATGTGGAACAACAATAACGTTGAAACCAGCGCAGATGTCCGGCGGTACACATAAAATATCACTGACGGATCGTCAAATAAAACATTTCAATGATGCGCTAAAGAAACAGCGAGGGATTCAAATTGTATTCTCAAAGTCCGCAGTCGCCAACATGATAAAATCAGGTGGTATATTTCCATTGTTAGCTGCAATACCAGCATTGATTGCAGCGGCTGCCCCAGCAGTGGCGAAAGCGGCTGCGTTGGGAGCCGTTGGGACCGCGGCAGGGATGGAGTTAAAAAAGGCAACTGGGAAAGGATATAAAAAAAGGGAAAGGGGTTGTACCTACCAGGAACTCCGTATTCATGGTACAGCGGAAAGGGTCTAAGAAGAATACCAGGAATGGTTTATTAGTTGAAAGCCCAATTCTCCTTATGTCCAATTTTGATTTAATTGATGCTGCTAAAATACTAGCGATAAAAAACTTCAGAGGGTTTATTATGAGAGATCAATTACCGAGAAAACCTAAACGCGTTGAAACCGGTATCATCAATCTTGATAACAGCAGCGGATCGGGAACTCACTGGGTTGCATACGCGATCGATCCACGTGGGATTGTCTATTTCGATTCATATGGGCTAGCTCCGCCAAGCGAGTTTATGCGGTATATAAATTCTTCGATGAAACTCAAAGAGTTTCCGATTTTTTATTCCACGCTGCCAACACAACAATTAAATGATCCACCGATATGCGGCCGTGAAGTATTAAATGTCCTCGCGGAGATTTCATCGTCACAGAAACCACCTCATCTGGTTGTAAATAAATACACGAGTGGGAAATTACAAGGTAATTTTAGAGAATCAATAAATTAAAAATACTAGAGTCTTTACAATAATGATTGATATTTGGGGACGATCTCTGTCAATGTCAGAACCCACCGCGGAAACATCTGCGGGTTCTATTGAGGTTGTAAAAAAAATAATTAAAGATGAAATCGCTGAGACGTTAAATTTAGTAAGTGTTGACCCGAACAAAATAGTTGTATTTCAAGATCGCCAGGGTAAATTGAAAACCAGTGATGTGTCATTGGATGACATTTTGATACGGCAGCGTGACGCCGCTGAAAACTCTATTGCGCTGTATTCCAACGGTGGAAAACTTAAACCAGGCGAACTTGTGTCTACGATCACCGACGCAATTGACGCCCACGACAGCATGATTGCCACCCGCGGCCGTGAGCTGGATGATCATATACGAGGTTATAGTACTTTTCGCAAAAATGTCGTACATAAATTCTTTGGAACCCCGCTTGTGGTTGGCATGACTCTCACTGAAATTAAAAACTTTCTATCTTTATTCTTTTTTAACAAGGGGGCGGGAAGGATAATAAATGAAGATGAAATCAAGGCAAATTATCTCGATATTTACAATGATATTTCTAAAATAATAGAAAATCTTGAAAAGGTACAAAAACCCACTAACGACGTCGTTGTTAAGTTTTTTGGAACCGCACTTGTGGCAGGCATGACTCTCGCTGAAATTAGCGAGTTTATTGGCAAGCATACTCACAATGCCTACGTCGCTAATAGTTTCTTTGGTATCCCAGCTACATCTACGATGACTCTCAAAGATATTAATATGTTTATGGTGAGACAAACAACACCTAATACCATCGTGGGTAAATTTTTAGGGAGAACACCTGTGTCTGAAACCACATCTCTGACAGGCCCGACCCTCGCTGAAGTTAAAAAATCCATCGATGAGACGAAAAACTTTATCGAAACAATCAAAAATGATTTTTCGAGGATGATAATAATCATTGAAAAAACAAAAATTCCTCATGAGAAAACCAACAACG